>CM050163.1:53220390-53612890 GCA_027410445.1 Discoglossus pictus
TGGCCCTTCCCTCTCAGTGCAGAGTCTGCATTGCTAATTGCGAGTATAAACAATCTGTCACGATTAGTCAGTGCGTCTAATAGGCAGACAAGTGATGTTGTTTTTAGGCGCCAGCAGCGGTGAGATGAAAGGCCTGGGCTGGAGGGACCATTCAGGAGGTTAGGAGCCCTGCAGGGCCAGTCCCCAGCCTCCACCGCTTCCCCAAGCCTGGCTAATACACAGGCTGTTATATGTTATATGGAAGAAGCCCCCACCGCCACAGCATTGTCCTGCCATCAATACCAAGGGAGCAGAGGGCTGCACAAGTCAGCACTGCCTCTGTTTGATGCTTTCACCCTCCAGTCCCATTGTGTTATATAGAGTTATCAGCCCTGCCATGGGACATGTATATTGTGGTGTTATCATGGGATTAGGGCTATCGTTGTAATGACTGCCCAGTAATATCTAACATTCATTCCAATGATATTATTATATTATTTCATTATAGCATGCTATACAATTATATACCTATATATATATATATATATATATATATATATATATATATATATATATATATATATATATATATATATATATATATATATACACACAGAGAAAGAAATGCAAAATGCAGTATTGCAGTACCAAGTCATATAGTTTTCTGTTGTGTTTATATTAGGGGAAACATTTTCTGAAAGAGAGACCTTCTTATTCAGTTCTGGGGCAATACTGAACTATATATATAGTTTTAATGTAAAACTTCTCAATATTATTTGAAGTTAAAGTATTTGGTGCAATGAAACAAATATCTTTATTAGGAGAAACTAAAATAGGTTAAACTGTGTAGTGTTCAGAAATTGGTGGTATATTATATTTTATTATATAAGTTTTGGATTCTCTGAAGTTTTTATATATATATACTTTTTATATACTTATATATACTTTTTTTAAGTTCCATTATTTCTATCTATCTATCTATCTATCTATCTATCTATCTATCTATCTGTCTGTCTGTCTGTCCATCTATCTATCTATTATAAAAAGCAGTATCTTATGTTTACACTCTAATAACTTTGCCTGTAAATATTAATAATATATTAATTAATATATAATATATATATTTATATATTTATTTATCTATACATATATATACACACACACATATATATATATATATATATATATATATATATATATATATATATATATATATATAATCTTACTCATAATTTGTTTTTTAAAATACATTTTTTTATATAGTTGTTTTATTGTTTATATTACAATTCACCCCATTTAGGACACCATGTAAATATTAAAGTAACGAAAATGTTTCATGAACGTCTGACAAACCCTATAGTTGAACTGTTTAAGCTAGGAAAGACACATAATGTTCTGGGATGAGGCTAAAATATGATAACATAAGAAAGATATAAGAAAACAAAAATAGTAAAGACATTTTAGACACACAGAGAAGTATATATATATGTGTGTGTGTGTGTGTATATATATATAGACTAAATGTTACATATTATTTTCTATCACCAGTGAGAATGTAATAAAGGAATAAATTATAGATACATTGGAGCAAATGAAGCATGATAGGAGATATATATATATATATATATATATATATATATATATATATATATATATATATATATATATATATACACACACACACACACACATAACACAAACATGTAGCTCAGACTGTTATATGGTGTCCTGTAAGCTCCAGGAGCCATTGGGAAGTCTGTATGTTGGTTCAGCTCCTGCTAAGTGTACAGTATCTCATGCTTTTGTTTGGATTGGGAATGTGGATCTCAGTAGGGTATTGGCGCTAGATAACAATATTGGACAATTAGCATCCCAAACAGCCTCTGTTACTATAATGAATGTCCTATGAAAACCAATTACCCAGAGCGTTTTATTTCAATGTGAATACAACAAATGATGGTTGGGGTGAGAAAAGGGGGCTGCTAGAAGTCATTTGAAGACATTGTGTGCCTTTTGTAAACCTTAGCTTTGTATTTAGTGTGCAGAGGTAGTAAGGAGAGTTCACAAGACAAGATCCCTTTGTGTTGGGAGGCTGGAGACAGAGTGGCAAGGACTTGTCAGACTGCAGATTTAGGACTTACCAGCCACAGACTCCATAAAATGCAGAACAAACAGCAGCCCTGCTACACTAAGTCCAAAGTCCTGAGCATACATCCACTAGACAAGCTGATTACTAACTAAAGACACTAAAGCCAATCTCAGCCACTCATTAGTGGGACTTAGAGCACTTCTGTAACATAAAGACAAGGAGAAAACAAATATTCTGCCAAGGCTGGGAGAAGACTCCAGACTGTCCCTTTCCCTTTCTCTCATGGCATTGACATAGCAAAGCTCTCACTTACTGCTGAAACAAATAGCATACAGATACATTAATTAATGCACATATAAATAAATGTAATTACAAATGGTGATATTACAATTGTAACTTAAAGTGTTAAGCATCAAAAGTCCTCCCACTATCATAACAACTATATCTCACCAGATTCATTTTATATATATATATATATATATATATATATATATATATATATATATATATATATATATATATATATATATATATTGTGATAAACCACAAGACCATGCCCAATAGGAATAGATCACAAATCGTACTTGAAGTGACTTTGGAAACCATATGGCATAATTGGCTTTATATATATATATATTTAATATAGCATATATATTTACACACACTATGGCCCTCATTCAATTGCAATTTGGCCAATTGAATACGGCTCTAAATAAGTACATAACATATTTTTTTAAAGAAGTTTTTAGTTAGTAAACATCTACCCAAAAGCAAGGATTTCACTAACTAAAAACTTATTTAAAAAATATATGCTATGTGCTTATTTAGAGCCCTATTCAATTGACCAAATCCCAATTGAATGAGGCCCTATATATTTAGGCACACTATTGCACTGTCAATTAACGCATTTTTATTGGGTTAACAATTCATGATAAGAGACACTTTTCTAAAAAAAGATGCCATTTCTTCTACACCACAAGAGCATGCCCAGTGAGTATAGATCATAAAAATCAATTTCTCTACAACATCTATTATTATTTATTAACCTGGGCATGCTCTGGTGGATAGATATAACTAATCACCAGTAGAAAAGGGTAAATTATCAATTAGAATGGAATTCATGTTTGAATATATAACATTCAAGCTCAATTATCACACAATTTTGAAATAAGAAGTAATTGTATTTATTTGTATTTATGTGTGTAATTGTCAGTTGTGCTAATTGATAACACTTGATAAAATGAGGCAGATCCCATATTCTTACACAGTGGTCATTTGGATGTCCCAATGACAAGGCCTCATTGTCCAGTACAGGCTGACAGTGTAGTACTGGCCTCAATGGAATGTACTATTTCAAGTGGCCCAAATTAATTTGATCGAGACATTATGATGCACTTGGGAAAGATGAAAGAGAAGGCTGACCGTCTCCTCCAAGGACTCTATAATTATAGATAATATATCCTATTTCAAAGCAATTAGCTCAATCAGGCGTAACGAGGCACTTTGCTGCCAGTCAGTAACAATGCCTTAGGGTTATTTAAGCTTTAAGATGTCAAGCAGACTCCTAGACTCTGTGACTTGCCCAAAAGACACTTGGCTTCCATGGTAGAAAGCCATAGATGGTACAAGTGCCCAGGGAAAGATGCCAGTAGCCATTTACTGACCAACTGCAAAGACATCACATCTAAAGACTCCCTGCCAGAAGTATTTACAAGCAGGAACCAGAAAAACTGGCTGCAGTGATACCCCAGAGGCTAATGATGATAAAGTACCAAAAGTATCCAAAAGTAACAGAGGTCACATATTAGCAAATTACATTCAACTAAGTGGTTGCATTTCACCCCTGGCCATGGAAGATAAGGGTACAAACACAAGTCATAGCTACTGATCATTTATTATATATACAACCACTATGTAGACTAGCAACAAATATGAATATAATATATATATATATATATATATATATATATATATATATATATATATATATATATATATATATTGTGGTATATACCATAACAAAACAAGGTTCACTTAAGGTGTATGTGTGTGTATATATATATATATATATATATATATATATATATATATATATATATATATATATATAATGTCACTATTTGTACACATTTATGTAGTAAGTTTATATTATAATATGACTAATCAGTTGTATATATTAATTTTTCTAGTCCCACATTATTTAGCATGTGATTTATTTCTTCTGTAAAACTTTATTTTGTCAAACGTCTATGTCTATATCAAACAGGGCTAAACATCACATTATTTATATTCCATAACATGTAACATATTAATAAAGTATTTCTGCAACATTATTTTAATTAGTATCTAGTTAAAAGAGATGTGAAATCCACGCAGTAGCTGATAATTACCCGGCATTAGCCTGATCTTATGAGCCTGCCAATAGCCACACTGACCCATTAGCCTCTACATGAGTCTGTCTGCTTATCTGCTACTTATCTACCTATCACCAGAGCCACACAGGCAGAGTATTGATAGCATAACATTGATGGCAAAGCACTGATGGCACAACACTGATGGCATAGCAATGATGGCATAACACTGATGGCACAGAACTGATTGCACAATGTGATTAGTATTGGAAACAAGGGAAAATAAACTTTATTATTACAATTACACAAATTACCATGTGATTAAAAGTGCACTGAGGAAATGTACTAAGCATCTCAAGTACCCCTCACCATCATCCCTTGATTAACTATCCAGTATTTCCTATGGGGGAAAAAACAACCCATCTCAACTTTTTTCAGCTCTTCACCTCATGTCATCTTAGTACATTTCTCCAATTATCTGTGTAGCTGTCTTCAAATAATAATAATAATAATAATAATAATAATAATAATGATAATAATAATAATGTGTTTTAAATGTACCCTTCTCTGTCATAAAATTGTCTATCTATCTATCTCACTAACTATTTATACTTGTGTGTTTGTGAATTGGGTCGCAGGTTAGATTTATATATGAATTATGAGTATTGCAGTAAATAGTGATACCTCTGTTATTGTCAAATATAATACAAAATGTATCACTATATATACTGCAATACTCATAATTCATCTAAATTCATCTAGTTTATTGGATATTTATGGCTACTTGACTCTTCAAGATATATATTCAAATAGAATCACTAATGTACTACACCATATGTGAAATAATTGCTATATATATATATATATATATATATATATATATATATATATATATATATATAGCAAATCTAATCAAATTACACAGTGTAAGAGAGGGGATATTTTATAAAATACTAGATTTATTTGTATATACTGTATATATATATATATATATATATATATATATATATATATATATATAATGATCTGAACTGCCCCACAGTCTCTCTCTCTCTCTCTCTCTCTCTCTCTCTCTTTCAATCTGGGCATGCTCTTGTGATGATAAACTATGAAAGTTTCATGTCATACATTGTATATCATTAGACATCTTTCCCAACATAAATAAACCCAGTGAATGTAACAATCATCATATAGCCATGTCATGTCTGAGCACTTAAGTGACTGCTACTATTAAATGGTGACAAGTGAGTTGACAAGAAATGCTGTAGTTAAGGAAAAACACTCCTTCAAAACATTACAAATACAGTGCCTAATGAAGCTTGCTGCAACTTGTTATATGAAATGTTAATTTAGGAAAATGACTGCTTAGCTGTACAATCAACCTGTCAAGGCTTTCTTTCTCATGACCTCTTGTGCTAACTACAAAGTAGAGAGGTGATAGAGAATCCCATCATAGGGACACAAGTGAGACTGCTTTGTAGGGTATCACTGACAAATTCTAACAAAATAACATCTAACCAAACACATGAGGCTATAATGGGTCCTCTCCTCCCCCATCTCATAATTACACATATTAAAAAAATTACACTATATTATTAGTATGATTCACCAAATGTAATAGCTTTCCACTCATTTCTATGAATGTTCCATCTTTCTAATTGAAAGCTTAACATTTATTACAATCACATGAAAGTAATAATTTAATTCCAGAGAACACTAAACTCACTGAAACTTACACCATCATCCTCATAGTTTTTACTTTAAGTCTGTATAATTGTTTCATCATATTTACTGATTAGTAAATATATGCTGTATATTCATATCATATGTTAATTTCACCCCCTTTGGAACAAAATAACTCTTGCAATTAAAAACTGGTGTTCTGGCAGCAAATAAACAAACCCAGAAGTAGTTTAAGAAGATTTTTCCATCCATATGAAAGAGGGTAAAATATGTGAATATTTGTGGTTTTATTGTATCTAGATGTTGAATATTACACGTTAATAGTTACTGTAAATCTTCTCGATTTTGTATTAAATGAGATGATAATAAGAAATAATATGATAGCACTGACCATTTAAAAAACAGCAGAACTTTACTAGCAATGCATTATATTTATGCATATTTATACAAACAAGGTATATATATATATATATATATATATATATATATATATATATATATATATATATATATATATATATATATATATATGTGCATATATAGAATACATGTGGGTATTAGCTCTCACTGATCCCTTAGCCTGTTGTACCTCCCTGTGGAATTCCCAATCCCATTCTTCTGGATTCTTGCACATACACACTCAAGACATAGATTTATCCAGGGACATAGGATTAGGGTGGTAAGAAAATTAGATCCAAATGATTTGTCAAGTGATTTAAAAATGACCCCAAGGAGCACCTGATTATGCGATGGTAAGAAGCAATGGGTGTATATAACTAAATTATAAGCAATATGTGACTATTTTAAATGTATGTGTATATATATATATATATATATATATATATATATATATATATATATATATATATATATATATATTAGTGGATATAAAAAGTCTACACACCCCTGTTAAAATGTCAGGTTTCTGTGCTGTAATAAAAATTAGACAACGATAAATCATTTCAGAACTTTTTCCACCTTTAATGTGACCTATAAACTGTACAACTCAATTGAAAAACAAACTGAAATCTTTTAGGTAGAGGGAAGAAAAAAATATAAAAATAAAATAATATGGTTGCATAAGTATGCACACCCTTAAACTAATACCTTTTGATTTTATTACAGCACTCAGTCTTTTTGGGTATGAGTCTATCAGCATGGCACATTTTGACTTGGCAAGATTTGCCCACTCTTCTTTGCAAAAACACTCCAAATCTGTCAGATTGTGAGGGCATCTCCTGTGCACAGCCCTCTTCAGATCACACCACAGATTTTCAATCGGATTCAGGTCTGGGGTCTGGCTGGGCCATTCCAAAACTTTAATCTTCTTCTGGTGAAGTCATGCCTTTGTTGATTTGGATGTATGCTTTGGGTCATTGTCATGCTGAAAGATGAAGTTCCTCATGAAGGTTTTGTGCCAATATTGACTGGTATTTGGAACTGTTCATAATTCCCTCTATCTTAACTAAGGCCCCATTTCCAGCTGAAGAAAAACAGCCCCAAAGCATGATGCTGCCACCACCATGCTTCACTGTGGGTATGGTGTTCTTTTGGTGATGTGCAGTGTTGTTTTTGCGCCACACATATCTTTTGGAATTATGGCCAAAAAGTTCAACCTTGGTTTCATCAGACCATAACACCTTTTCCCACATGCTTTTGACAGACTTCAGATGTGTTTTTGCAAAATGTAGCCTGGCTTGGATGTTTTTCTTCATAAGAAAAGGCTTTCATCTTGCCACTCTACCCCATAGCCCAGACATATGAAGAATACGGGAGACTGTTGTCACATGTACCACACAGCCAGTACTTGCCAGATATTCCTGCAGCTCCTTTAATGATGCTGTAGGCCTCTTGGTAGCCTCCCAGACCAGTTTTCTTCTCATCTTTTCATCAATTTTGGAGGGAGCTCCAGTTCTAGGTCTTCACTGTGTTCCATGGTATATCTAATACCTTCGAAATTATTTTGTACCCTTCTCCTGACTGATACCTTTTAACAATGAGATCCCTCTGATGCTTTGGAAGCTCTCTGTGGACCATGGCTTTTGCTGTGGGATGCGACTAAGAAAATTCCAGGAAAGACCAACTAGAGCAGCTGAACTTTATTTGGGGTTAATTAGAGGCACTTTAAATGATGGCGGGTGTATGCTGACTCCTATTTAACACGATTTGGAATGTGATTGCTTAATTCTGAACACAGCTACAACCCCAGTTATAAGAGAGTGTGCAGACTTATGCAAACACATTATTTTTATTTTTTATTTTTCTTCCCTCCACCTAAAATATTTCAGTTTGTTTTTCAATTGAGTTGTACAGTTTATAGGTCACATTAAAGGTGGAAAAAGTTCTGAAATGATTTATCCTAGTCTAATTGTTTTACAGCACAGAAACCTGACATTTTAACAGGGGTGTGTAGACTTTTTATATCCACTGTATATAAATAACCGTATCTATCTATCTATCCATCCATCTATCTATGTGCCTATGTGCCTATGTGCCTATCTGCCTATCTATCTATCTATCTATCTATCTATCTATCTATCTATCTATCTACCTATCTATCTATCAATTTTAAAGCTACCTATATTTTATATGGTCAGAAATATACAATATACACTGTTATATATATGTATGTGTATATTTCTCTCTCTCTGTTGTGTATCAAAATATATAAAGTATCTAGGTAGGATGTTTTATTCTGTAAGTATACAGGGAGATAATATTTATTAAAGTACTAGCGAATTGCCCGTCAAAAAATTAGGGCAATGAAATTGTAAGTTAGCTAATGCTGTTTGGTGTATAATAATGAAATTTGTAATACATTAATAAATTAATATACTTTACCTATTTTGAAGCATTGTGTTGAAGAGCTGGCAATGTGTTTTGATGCTGCTGCAGCATTAGTGGTGTGGAGCTGCTGTGTAAGCGTCCTGAATGTGTGCAGTGTAATAGTGTGCGTGTGAGAGACCAAACCGATAGCGTAGTTGTGTACTTCCGCATTGGCGTAAAATGGCGGGTAATGTGTGGTATGCGTGTTAACGGAATATCCGTAGTTCGTTTGTGGTGTTTTGCGAGTTTCTTGTGGTGTTTTGCGTGTTTAGAGTGCTGTAGCCTCGTTTTCGTTTTGTTCGGCGGCCATTTTTTAAGGTCCTGGATGCTCCCTCTTGCTGTAGGTAAGCTTTTTATGTATGTGTTGTGTGTATTTATTGTGTTTTTAATTTTTTCATGTTGCGGGGGATTTTTGCGAGGTCGTAATGTGTGCCAACGTGTCTCGTATGTTGTTTGCGTTTGTAGCCTCGTTTTCGTTTTGTTCGGCGGCCATTTTTTCTCTCGCTTAGCGAATTTTTTAGTGTCTAAACTCTTTCATTTTGAGTTAAATGAAGGTGTAAGTTGTTTTTTTGAGGTCCTGGATGCTCCTTCTTGCTGTAGGTAAGCTTTTTATGTATGTGGTGTGTGTATGTATTGTGTTTTGAATTTTGTAATGTTCGCGACTTGCGTCCGATTGTTGCAAGGTCGTAATGTGTGATAAGGTGTCTCATATGTTGTTTGCGTTGCGAGGTAAAGTTTGCGAGGGTCGTAGTTGGTGTGTCGTGTTATTTGTGTGGTCGCGCTTGTTGTGTGGTTGTTTGCGTTTGAACGTAAATTTCGCAAGGGTCGCAGATGCGGGAATGGAGCGCCTTTGGCGCTCCATTGCCAGCAACTGAGGCTCTCACCCGCAGCTCTCGCTACGCGAGCCCGCAATCGTTAGCAACAACTCGAACGCTCACAACTATATATGTGATTTCTAAAATATACTGGGAGCCAAAAGTGCAAATGTAATGATGTCACACAAATGTAGCCTGTATATAACACAGGACATATATCCTTTCCATGTGGGGTAACAGTCACATCATGTGGGCAAGAGTACAAAGTCACTGAAGACCTGATTGCATCTAAGAGCCTTAGTGTTATTGGGCATGTCATTTCCTACAATGGGTATCACGGTCAAACAAGGCCATGCCAGCTCATCATTTAGTATACATTATATTACTGATCTTTCATTATTAAGGAAAACAGTGTAAACTAGCATCTATGTAATGTAACCAGATAAAGATCATTTCAGTGTATTATTATTATTGTAACAAGCTTACTGTGGTGGTGTTATTATGTATCTATGAAATGATCTCCAGCATTCAAACTTATTCACATTATTTTCAAAAAGAACAATTTAGCATTTTTATAAACTGAGATACTGAATATCATTATTTTAATATATTATACAGTTATCCATTTTTTATGTAATTTGCATTTTGATTTAATGATTAACTGCAATGCTTTCAACTTAAATAAATAAATCACATTACACACACATATATATATATATATATATATATATATATATATATATATATATATATATATATATATAGTACTATTCCTTATTTGTACTACTGTACTTTTTACGGTGGAGGGCTTCTATCACTCTTAGCCCACCATATGTGAAACAATTGCTGTATAGAACTACTCTTTACAACAATCATCACACAAACCAGGCACTCACACCATATTGAGAATCGGCAGTAACCGTGAAACAGTACTGTATGTGGTTAAGTGACCTGGTTTGTGAAAAATCCATCCGTTGCTATGTCTAAAACTGTGAAATACAGTAAGCATATGCTTTAAAGGAGCCATGTTTAAAATGGTTTGGATTGACAGAGTGATGGTGCATTATGTAGCCTCATTTGTATGTCCCGCCCAGTTTTCCCAGAATGCAGTGCATATACTGTATTTCTGAGAAATTTGAGCAGGAAATAAGTTATTATGAACTTATTTTTAGACATTCAAATAGAATCACTAATGTACTATTCCTTATTTGTACTACTGTACTTTTTACGGTGGAGGGCTTCTATCACTCTTAGCCCACTATATGTGAAACAATTGCTATATATATATATATATATATATATATATATATAAGAAAATAAAATGTTTGACAATCAGGAAGCACATTTATTAGTAAAGTTTGGGTATAGGTGGATGCATTTCATGTCTATAGGATTTTAACATTAATTAAATAAGTGGACTATATTCAAAAGACATAAGAAAAAGCAATCATGTACAGGAAGAATATGGGCCTCATTTAAATGCGATTCTGCCAATTGACTAGGGCTCTATATAAGCACAGAGCATAATTTTTTTACAGAAGTTTTTAGTTAGTGAAGACCTTGCTTTTGGATAGAAGTTCACTAACTAAAAACTTCTGAAAAAAAAATATGCTATGTGCTTATATAGAGCCCTATTCAATTGGCCGAATCACATCTGAATGAGGCCCTATGTCTTTAAAAAGAAGTCTAATTGGAAGACCAGACTACAGATACACTGGCAACTCTACATCTCTCAGAGACACTACAAATCAGGGGATGAAAGTAATTCTGCAAAGGAATCTGAGTAATGAAGTGCTGCAGACAGCAGAGTATAGCAAGCATGATGGGTGGGCAAAACTCCCCTCATACTATTAGATCCCTCTCAATGATTACATGAGCCGGGCTGTATACATTGCTCAGCTATCTGCACATCTCTCAGAAGCTACCCCTGAAAAATGTCAAACACATGTTGGTTGTAAAACAATCAATATTCCACCTAGAACAATGGGGGGTATTTACTAACTATTTACTCATCTGAGATAAGGAAGAAATCATGCATAATAAATCAAGGTATTTCATGAGATGCACTTGAGATGCTTAGTAAATTCTCTCCAATATATGTATTTAATGACTGCAAGATGACCGATGTAACTGCTCCCTTCATTACCCATTACATGACATTTATTACATTTTCCATGTGGTTTCAAATTAATGTTCTATCTCACGCTATATCAGGGGTCTCCAAACTCGGTCCGGAGGGTCGCACCCAGGCCTGGATTTGTGGAGATCCTTGCTGCAAGCAGGTGAGACTATTGCTTCTTCAGTCATCCTGATTGACTCACCTGTGCACAGAAAGGAAATCCTCAAATCCAGGCCTGGGTGCGGCCCCCCAGGACCAAATTTGGGGACCCCTGCTCTATATGAGTGTTACAGCCCATATAATACTTAGTTAGTCTCTGCCATGATTTCAAGGTATTTAATGACTATTTATGAGGCCCATGGCCCTCATTCAATTGCAATTTGGCCAATTGAATAGGGGTCTAAATAAGCACATAACATAATAACATATTTTTTTAAGAGTAAGTTTTTACTTAGTAAACATCTATCCAAAAGCAAGGTTTTCACTAACTAAAAACTTCTTTAAAAAATATATGCTATGTGCTTATTTAGAGCCCTATTCAATTGGCCAAATCGCAATTGAATGAGGGCCCATGTCATTATCTTCCAGGACATGTACGAAGCGTTCTTGAATTCCTTCATGCATTATTACTCACTAGTAGCCTTATTCAATTAGCTACTTGCAAATGCCTTGAACTCCTAAATTTGGCTTTTGTTTTTTTTATAAATGTTTATATGCATTCTATTAGTACCAATAGGTAATATTTGCTGCATATATAGCAGTATTAAGAGGGATTTTAAGTGTGTATACATTTATGAGTTGGGCAATTAAATCAGGTTTACAGACATTTAGGGCCTCATTCAATTGCGATTTGGCCAATTGAATAGGCCTCTAAATAAGCACATAGCATATATTTTTTAAATAAGTTTTTAGTTAGTGAAAATCTTGCTTTTGAATAGATATTTACTAACTAAAAACTTCTTTAAAAAAAATATGTTATGTGCTTATTTAGACCCATATTCAATTGGCCAAGTTGCAATTGAATGAGGGCCTTAGATTAGAAGGCTGATGAGAACCAGAAAAACATATATACCCTAACCCTGCCCATTCTATCTACCTAAAATGTGTGCTAATTAAGCCAAGACATGCTTTCATTAACGTTTTTTTGAGAATACCACTTTCACTTGTCCATTACCACATTTAGCTGTCCAAAAGAGAATATTGTAAATATGATTTTTTAAATATGATTTCAAGTAAAAATCTGTACAAATGTATGATACAATGCCTACCACACTAGCAGCATGGTAAAGCTAGGGACTTGTTAAAAGGTATATAGAAGTTTCCTGGATTATAAATGCATCTGATGAGAATCAGTAGTGTATGCAAACAGTTTTTGCACGAAAAAATACCAAACTAAACCATTAATAAACTTACCTAGTAAATATACCATTTTTTCAGTCTTCTGACAGTTGATTTTGAGAAAGAATGCCCCTGAAAATCCAAGCTAAATTCCTTATTTGTTGTGCAGTTACTACATTGTTGCAGTGTCTGGGAATTCGGGCTCTGCAGCAAAGCATCATGGACTGTATAGTTTCTTTCCCCCACCTCAAGGAAACAAGGAAACTGCTCAGCCAGTGCTGCTCTGGATCTCTTCACTGTGCTTCTGTTGGCTTGAAGGTTAGTATAAGGATAAAAAAGGTACCGTATTTTTCGCCCTATAAGACGCACCGGCAGATAAGACGCACCTAGTTTTTAGAGGAGGAAAAACAAGAAAAAAAATCTGAATCAAACACCAAATATACACTTTACACACAGATATACACCTACATTACACACACACATAGTATATATATATATATATTATATATATATATATATAGGATACACATACATACATATACATACACACATAAATATACATACACATACATACATATATACACACACATAACATGCACACACACACATACACACACACACACATACACACATACACACATACATATCCATATACTGCAGCATTTGGGAGCATTTGGAGCCCTTGACCCTACCCTGACCCTCTGATCCTCCCTGACCCTCCTGATCCTACCCTGACCCTCCTGATCCTCCCTGACCCTCCTGATCCTCCTGACCCTCCTGATCCTCCCTGACCTCCTGATCCTCCCTGACCCTCCTGATCCTCCCTGACCGTCCTGTCCTCCCTGACCCCCTGATCCTCACCTTCTTCTGATCTCTGCCATCTTGATCTCACCCCAGCGCTTCCTACCAGCACTCCTCGTGTACTGCAGCGTTGCGTGTGAGACGTCACTAGGACGCACCGGCCGACGCGATGCTGGTAGGAAGCGCTGGGGTGAGATCAAGAGGACAGAGGCAGTTTGAAAAGGTATATTCGCCGTATAAGACGCACCAACTTTCCTCCCCCAGTTTTGGGGAAGAAAAAGTGCGTCTTATACAGCGAAAAATACGGTACTTGAATGCAGTATTTCTATTGGTTAGTACGGGATGCCTATGTAGGCACTGTGTGTGTATAGAATGACTCAATGTAATGTGTGTTTCTGATATAAGCAGCAGGTGTTAGATTAGAGAAAGGGAAAGCAGAGAAACCTTCCATATACATTTAATGGACAGTTTAAGCAAAAACCAAAATGTTTGTAACAAACTAACAACACTAGCAGCATGGTATGCTAGGAACATTTTTTTAGAAAAATATCATACACTTCCTGACAGCTTGAAATCTGAAGGGTGTGTATCAGGGTGTGTATCAGAGAGTTAGGTTGCCTGGTGGTCCAGTGGTTAGGATTTCGTGTTTTTTACTTCTGCAACCTGGGTTCGATTCCAGTCAGAGAACCTAATTTGGTTCACACCACTCTGAAGCCATGCATGGTTGGGCCTGGTCACTACTTGGATGGGAGACCAACTAGGAATACCAGGAGCTGTATGCTGTGGCCCACTGAAGAAGGAACTGGCAACCCACTCCAGTATCTCTACCGTGGATACCAAACGGATCAGCATGGTGTGTTGAGGTTCGTGACGTCACAGAGAGTCGGACACAACTGTACACACACAGAAGGTGAGTTGAAGGAAAAAAGAAGAGGTGGTGGTTTTGTTAAATAACTTGATCTTTTAGATTCTGACAAAGTAACTCTCTGCACCTGCTTAGAAGCAATAACTTCAAACATTGTTCCTGCAGAAATGTAAATACCCCTCTCACACACCACATTCACCAAAGTATCATGGATGCCACCAGGGACCAACATTTTTTTTTCATTTTTTATTATTAACAACTAGTTTTATTACTTTCCCCCACCTAATTATGCTCTTAGTATCAAAGTATTCAAAATGTTTTTTAAAGGCATCTTATACTGAGTTGGAAGGTATTAGTACAGTAACTGCAGCAGATCCCAGTAACATATTCTGTTCTTGGAATGCTTGGTATTCCACAAAATCTGTAACCACATTCCTCAGTTTGTAACCCAAAACGTCACTATTTAGATAGGATTCATAGATTACATTTCTAGTTTTTCTCTTGTTGCTGATTTTCCAGCATTACAGGACATTATATTTACACCGACAAACCCAAGATACCTCCATGTTATTAAAGGTTTGTGGGCTTATCCCAACTTGTACTTTTCTGGTTGGATGTGTTTAGTTATATCCCAGTTGATGCTTTTTCAGGGCTAAATAAGTAATTTAATGTTCTAAGGGCAGTTATATATATTTATAAATGTGTGTTTGACTATCATATGCAATTAGTCTTCATCATGGACGGACATTGCCTTGTTTGAAAGCCTATAGAGATAAAGAAATGTGAGAGCAAAAAGATCACAATAGTGTATTATAACAATCAATTTAATATGTCAACATAGATTGTTTCATTGTGAGTATGTTTTCTGACGCGCTTCATTCAAATAATAGACTTCTTCAGGAATCCCTAAATGTGAACTTCAGTGATACTTTAAAATATTCTCTTTTGCAGAACTACACTTGAACACAGACAAAACATTTAAAATGATTAAAATGTTTATTTGCAATTGTTGTCGTTGTTTTGTCATTCAGTTATTTCCGTCTCTCGATGACCCTATCGACCGCAGCATGCCAGGCATAACTGTCACTGCCTCTCTGAAATCCATCATTGCTTCAATTACCTCATCTATCCATCTCCACCTCTGTAGTCCACTTCTTTGTGTGCCTTGAATCTTTCTCAGCATCAGAGTCTTCTCTAGGGAATCCTGTCTTCTCATGATATGGACAAAATATTTGAGCTTCATCCTCATGATCAAACCTTCCAGTGAACAGTTTGGCTTGATTTCCTGAAGTACTGATTTATTGGACTTCTTGCAGTCCAAGGGACTCTAAGTAGTTTTCCCCAACACCACAACTGTACTTCCGTAAAATTTATAATTTTGGTTTCTGCTTGTCAACTTACTGAGTCTGGAGGAGACTTTGAATGTAAGTAAAGTTTCTACTTGTACTATTGCCAGCTCAGATTGGAAGCACTTTCATTAGGAAACAATGGAAAGCTCACTCGTAAAGAAAAATATGGAATTTCACAGAAAAGAAAAAAAGGTTATGTTTACTTGTTTTTAGCCCATTATACATTTTTTGTTGTTCAAAAGACCAGAGGGGAATTTACTAAAGAACTTGTACATGGGTATGACAGCCCACGTAACCTCCGATCCAGCATCTCAGGTCTTGTGCAATTCACAAATGAATTTTTCCACTTACTAAACAAGCTCTACGCGGCTCATCATGGTTTAACATGAACGGCTTGTTTAAAGAGCCTGCTAAAGAGTGTTATACTCGTGTTATGGATGCCATATTGTGAGAAGATTAGTTGTCAGAATTTACCGAAAACAAATCTTGCACTTAACTACCCCATGTTTCAACCCCACGATAGCAGTATATTTTATAGTTACTTAAAATTATATTACCAATATCCAGACATTAACATAGAACATACGTGGCTAATGGAACTGACAAATTACGTCAACACAACTCAAGGTTAAAGTAGTCAGTGCCGGATCCACCTTTTTGGAGCCCCTAGGCAGTGAAATGGAGGAGCCCCTACGAGTGAGTATGCAAGGTTTGCACGAACCCATTTTTGCCTTTTCTGTACTTGTAAGTTCTTTTCTCTGTTGTAACACCCTTGTTCTAAGTCGTTACCCCATAGTAGCTACTCTATGAACTGCAGCATTTAATTTTTTTAAGCCAGCAACCATTTTTTTTTTTAAGTGGCGCCCCTCACAGTGAAGCGCCCCTAGGCAGCTGCCTAGTTGGCCTACTGGGTAATCCGGTCACGAAAGTAGTGTAAATTAATAATTATCAATCTCCTGGTTCATGGAAATAGTAGACCTTAAAACAAATTAAAAATTATAATATATATTGCTGTGGAATATGTTGGCAGGTTACAACCTAAAGCATAATTATTATATATTCCCAGAATGCATAGCAATATCTGTATTTACCGGAACTCTGGGCAGGAAATACATTTTAAATTTATTTTAGATGTTCAAATGTGAACACAAATGTACTATTTAATTACTGTACTCTGTGCGGTGGAGGCTTCTATCATCTTTTGAAACCATGAGCTAAATGATGATGAGTTTAATAACCTTCCCACAGATCTATAGCAGGGGTTAGGTACCAGCCCCACACTGATGAGATCCGTTTAAGATTGAAACAGCTGTCTGTGGGCAGGTCTCCTAACTCCTGCATAATTCATCCTATACTATGCTTTAAAGCTGGGTAATATGGCAGGTATATGCTTAAAAAAAGCCATGTTTGGATTAAAGAGTGAAACCATTGCAGGTTAATTTGCATGTCCCTGCTCAGGTTCCCAGAATGCAGTTCAATAGCTGTATATCAAATGTGAACACAAATGGACTATTCACTAAATAAATATAAATATATATATATATATATATATATATATATATATATATATCACAATTCCAAATGATTTAGTAAGGTGTGCATGATTGACTCTTAAAACACACACGTGTTACTGTGTATGTGCTGTGAAAGGGGTGGGTCGATAATGCGCGGTGAGGCATGACTTATCATTATCGCACAGCATCTCAGACCTAATTTTAATACATGAGATCTAGTAAATGGCATGTAGTTGTGGGTCACGATAATGCGCAATGTTCTGCAGCAGATCACAGATTGACATGTGACCCTTTAGTAAATTTCCTGGCCATGCAAAAAAAAAATGAGCACAGTAGTAATGGGACTTTGTAAAACTCGCTTTTTTCTCAAGGTAATCAGTTAGACGTCACCTAGAATGCAGCTTCCATTTCAAAAGTATATTAATAAATTAGAAACAGATAGAATAGACAGACCGGATGAGCTTTTTTTGGTTATTATCTGTGGTTAAACCTATGGGCCCGATTCAATTGCAAGCCCGCATCTCGCAGGATCCAGGCCGTATGCCTGTGGGTGTGCTGCGGGCTCCCGTTCGTCTCGGATTCAGGAGCTACTCAATTAATCAAGCCCACAAGTTACTGGCCCAAAGCCGACTCCGTAAACCATGCACTAGTTCGTAGCAGTCCAGGATGGGAACATGATCAAGTAAGCAAGCCTGTAACCTCCCAATAGAAAATGAGACTGTCATTATTACGGCAGTAAAACATGGAGGTTACATGTCAATCAATTAAGTTCGGGGTCCGATATGCGATCAGACTCGCAAACCTGCAAAATACAGAATTATGAAAATGAATGCCAATACAGTTCTAGTCCATATGGGTGGCCTGATATGTATTAATTCATTGATATCTGAGATCAATTTAAGCCCAAAATAAAACATAAAAATAAATTTAATTTCCTGCAGATTTGGGTCTTGAGACGGTTGTACAATTAATTACAATGTCTATCATTGCTTTCCCCGGTATTTACAGTGCAGTATTATTATTTTTTATTTGCATTTACAGTGCTGTGGACAGGGGTTAAACCCCTTGCGGGTCCTCTTTAGCATTTTCTCCTTCTTTTGCCGTTTACTGGTGGGAAAACATTTGCAGGCTTGGGGAATTGGAGCAATTGAATAGCGATTTGCGATTTTCTTGATCATAACTCTTGCAGAATTGAAAGATCAAACACATCGGGAGGCTGTAAGTTCCGAGTTTAACCATCGCAAAGTTTTCAAGGTCGTAACCCGTTTGGAGCCCGCAAAAAGACGCCAATTGAATAGCAAATGTATGCAACAAAAAACAACTGCAAAATAACAGTTTCCCATTAGTAAGTCTACTTCTTCAAAACAGATTATTGTAAAATTGGTACTACAGTGCTGCCTTAATCTATACAGTTATATTTCAGAGTCTGACATATGTAGAAAGCTAGGTTTCAAAGTTTGCAATTACAATCCAAAGTCTGTTGCTTGAGTCACTTCTCAAAACACATTTTTCTTAGTTTGTTTAAAATAGTTTATTTTACTAGGAATTGGAGACTTACCTAGCAATACACTAATGGTCTAATGGATGCATTAATTTGTACCCCCTGCTGTAAGAGCACATATAACCCACTATCTGATTGAAAGGCCAGTCGTCTTAATACTGCCCAATTATGTGTAAATATATACTTCCTTATCATTTCAAACATCATATCACTGAAGAAATGCAATCTTATTCCTTGCTTAATGTGTCTCTGCACAGGCACACAGGCTCCAAAATAATTCTGTAACTCGCTTCTCAACTTCCAATCAGCATAATACCCATTGGTTACTAACACAAACCAGAAACTAGATTATACAAGGGAGGGTAAGGCTAAAGGACAGCAGAGTTTGGGAAAAACGTCATTTGTTTGTGAAGTAGTGAATGGAGGGCCCCGGTGCAAAAAAGAGTTACTGGGACCATGGTTGTAGGAACTGGGGCGGGAGGGGGAAAATCACCCCCAGATTTCTCAATGTGTGTGTTAATGTGTAGAGAAGCAGTTGTGTGGTATTTCCCCCAGATTTTTTTTGGCTCCTACACCCATGATTAGGTCAGAGGACGTGTGCATACAATTTTTTTTTGCTGCCCCCCCAAGGGCTAACTCACTCAGTGCTATTTTCTTTTTGCTGGGGGGGCCCGATACTATAATGTAGGAAAAATATATAATATACAGTCCTGCCTCCCAGAGGAGGGCCATGTGCACCAGAGGTATCTCCAGCCCTGCTTTAGCCATGAAAACATAGCATTTTAGGCAAAATATTTATTTTATCAGACACTGATTGTATCTGAAGGAATCCATGTTTTATTTTCCACACTTCCTGCAGGCTTACAGACTATTATCAGCCTTATTAAATTGCAATTCTGTAAATTTAAAAGGGCTCTATTTAGGCACACAGCATATTTTTTTCCAGAAGTTTTTAGTTAGTGAACTTCTATCCGAAAGCAAGGTCTTCACTAACTAAAAACTTCTGTAAATAAAATATACTGTGTGCTTAAATAGAGCCCTATTAAATGTACTGAATCACAATTTAATAAGGCTATATATGGGCATACTCTGCTAACTTTAAACAATCTACTCTGCAGTGGAAGGAGGGAGGAGAGGGATTTTTTTACTCGGTTGATTCAGATACGTTTTTATTCTCTTCCCACTTTCCAGAACATGCTCAGTAAAAGGCAGATTGCAGGTAAAATGATAAGCCTGTTTGGTACCTGACCATTTATACCCCTCCCCACCTCTCTATGTCCTGAGCACTACTGAAAAGAAGAACAAACATTTCAACTGAGATTACATTAACATGGAACATGCTCACTTTGGAGATGCAGGGGGTTAGGGGATTGTAGCCTACCAAAATCTACTTTTTAATTAATAGTGTCATCTCAGATTAAATATTTGTACTTCTTTTCAGTAGTGCTCAGGGGTAGCACCACTTTAGCGCGCCTGACAAATGCGAGCCGACAAATGCGCGCACACACAAAAGCGTATTCGTCACGAGCGTGCCCCAACATCTGCGCACAGATCCCCTCACATCTCTCCCACGCTATACTCTGTGCCCTCAGGTCTGCTCTGTACCCCCAGGGACACCCCCCAAAGACATCTTACTCATGTCACTCTCCTTCTCCTGTCTCTCCTCTCGCATCTCCCTTTCTCCTGTCTCCCCTTCTCCTGTCATTCATCTCCCTCTCCTGTCTCTCTTCTTCTGTCACTCCTCTCGCATCTCCCCTTCTCCTGTCACTCTCCTTCTCCTATCTCTCCTTCTCCTGTCACTCCTCTTCCTCTCCTGTCTCCCCTTCTCCTGTCACTCCTCTTCCTCTCCTGTCTCCTCTTCTGTCACTCCTCTCGCATCTCCCCTTCTCCTGTCACTCTCCTCCTAACTCTCCTTCTCCTGTCACTCCTCTCCCTCTCCTATCTCTCCTTCTCCTTTCACTCCTCTTCCTCTCCTATCTCTCCTTCTCCTGTCACTCCTCTCCCTCTCATGTCTCCCCTTCTCCTGTCACTCCTCTCCCTCTCCTGTCTCTCCTTCTCATGTCACTTCTCTTCCTCTCCTGTCTCTCCTTCTCCTGTCACTCCCTCTCCTGTCTCCCCTTCGTCTGTCACTCCTCTCCCTCTCCCTCTCCTGTCTCCCCTTCGTCTGTCACTCCTCTCCCTCTCCTGTCTCCCCTTCTCCTGTCACTCCTCTTCCTCTCCTGTCTCTCCTTCTCCTGTCACTTCCTCTCCTGTCTCCCCTTCTTCTGTCACTCCTCTTCCTCTCCTGTCTCTCCTTCTCCTGTCACTCCCTCTCCTATCTCCCCTTCTTCTGTCACTCCTCTTCCTCTCCTGTCTCTCCTTCTCCTGTCACTCCCTCTCCTGTCTCCCCTTCGTCTGTCACTCCTCTCCCTCTCCTGTCTCCCCTTCGTCTGTCACTCCTCTCCCTCTCCTGTCTCCCCTTCTCCTGTCACTCCTCTTCCTCTCCTGTCTCCCCTTCTTCTGTCACTCCTCTTCCTCTCCTGTCTCTCCTTCTCCTGTCACTCTTCTTCCTCTCCTGTCTCTCCTTCTCCTGTCACTCCCTCTCCTGTCTCCCCTTCTTCTGTCACTCCTCTCCCTCTCCTGTCTCCCCATATCCCTTTAATGAAGTAAGCTGTGTTTTAAAATTACATTTTCTGTCTAAATCTTCACTTTGCTGCTGTTTGCACATGTATTTGTAAGGTTAGTTAATAGTGAACTAAAAAGTAGATTTAACATGAAAAGCGCTTACACTGGTCCGTTCATAGGGGATTTGGCAATGAGATAAAGACAAAAGAAATATGGCAGCCATTCAGCAAACTAATATGACAGTGGGACCTTTTTAGGGTTATATATTAATATATTTTTAAAATGTAGTTTTATATATTTTACAATTAAATGTAATACCTGATGTTTATATCAAAAGTAATGGCATATGTTGACAGACAAACACAAAAATAGATGCTTTACAGGGTAGGTCTTTTCTGTAATCATTTTTAATTGCGCTGTATAATTTTAATCTAAAGTGTCACTCAACATAATATATTTTCAAGTGTGAAAATAATACAAATGTTGCATCATCATGGTTGGTGGCTAGAATCATAATATCTTCAGACTCAGATTAAAGGGCAGTAAAGTAGAGTTAATTAGACACAGCAAAGGTCCTAAGTATTGTAGAAAAGTACACCTATAAATAAACATAATTGGAATGTGTTGTTATTATAAAATGTGGAAGTGTTAGGTTATGTAGTTTGAAAGTTAGATATTTTAAGCAGTGAATGCTTGTTAGAGTCCTTTCTCTCTTCTACTAACTTTATGGAAGGTGATTAAAGGTATATGTAAGGTTCCCTGTTTCCCTAATCTAACACGCTTCTTATATCAGACACACACATTACATTTACTTATTGTATACACATCCATATTTATTTTATTTAAAAAAAAATTGTTTCCACACCCCCAGACCTGCTTACATTAGCACACCATATTAACCAATAGAAAAACTGCATTCATGTATGATTTTTAACCCTATACTAACTCTTTCAGCCAGTAGAGATCCAGAGCAGCACTGCCTGTTGCATCATTCATGGAAGGAGAGAGAAGTGTTTGGTGGAAACAAAAGACTAACAAATCCCATAATGAGTTGCACCAGACACTGAATTTCCATACTGTTACAATGTTGTAGCTGCCTCTGATTGGCCACAACAAATTATAAATTTTATGCTAATTTAGTTTGAAATTTCAGGGGAAATTCCTTCTTAACTGCCAGAAACTGAAGACATTTTTCAAACTCTAAAAAAAGTAAGTTTATTCATGTTTATTTTGAGATTTTTCATGCAAAAGTTTTCCATACACTACTGATTCTTCTCTATTAGATGCATTCATAATCCATGACACTTCCATATACGTTTAATTCACTCTTACAGCAGAAAGTTAAAGCAGCTATCACTGGGTCTAATTGCAGCAGCTGCAAAGCTTAGTGAATCTAGTGGTTTGCTATGTAGGTACTATACATCGTCTTTTGTGCAAGAAACAGTTGAAGAAACAGTGATACATACGAATACAAAAAGTGTAGTAGGGGCTTTTTGACTACTGAAGGTAGCTTTGTGGTTGGGTATTTCTCCCTAGTAATGGTAGCTTTAGGTATGGCATTTTTAGCTATGTGGTCCTAGCCTGATTAGAGGCCAAAAAGTAGAAGTTAAGAAAAAAATTGGATGGGAAGCCTTGGAATGTTTGCTGATTTCATTGGTAGGCTATATGTACGTGGCTGAACGGAGAGTAGAAGGAGGAGCTGAGCATGAGGCTGCCAGGAGGAGGAGCTGAGGGTGAGGCTGCCAGGAGGAGGAACAGGAGGAGGAGCTGAGCGTAAGGCTACCAGGAGGAGGAGGAGCAGGAGGAGGAGCTGAGTGTAAGGCTGCCAGGAGGAGGAGCAGGAGGAGGAGCTGAGCGTGAGGCTGCCAGGATGTGGAGCCAAGCGTTAGGTCGCCAGGAGAAGGAGCAGCAGGAGATGCTGAGCGTAGAGGTTGCAAGAGGAAGCTGAGTGTGAGGCTGCCAGGAGGAGCTGAGTTTGAGGTCGCCAGGAGAAGCTGAGCGTGAGGCTGCCAGAGGAGTGGAGTGTGAGGACGCCAGGAGAAGGAGCAGCAGGAGGATCTGAGCATGAGGCTGCCAGGAGAAGGAGCTAAGCGTGAGGTCGCCAGGAGAAGGAGCAGCAGGAGGAGCTGAGCATGAGGCTGCCAGGATTAGCTGAATGTGAGGTCGCCAGGAGAAGGAGCAGCAGGAGGAGCTGAGCATGAGGCTGCCAGGAGGAGGAGTTGCGAGTGAGACTGCCAGGAGGAGGAGCTGAGGGTGAGGCTTCCAAAAGCAGCAGGAGAGCTGAATGTGAGGCTGCCAAAAGCATCAGTAGGATTGTGAAGTTGCCAGGAGCAGCAGTGGAGTGGATCATGAGCAACAGAGTGAAAGAGCAAAGACAAGCATGGGGCTGGGAGTGGAGTCCCAGAGACAGGGTAACAGGCAGGGAAAAGGGAACAGGTCTCGCTAAGAGGCAGAAGCAGCATGAACAGCTTAGAGGCCAAGCAAGACCATAGATTTACGCCAGCTGGGGGTTAGATTAGGGTAGGAGATATTTACAGGGTATGGGGGAGTTCCAGCCCCTCCCACAACTCCAGGTGACTTGTTTAACCTGTTAGTTAATAAAAATGCTGTTGAGAAACAGTCTGTGAGTGGCTAGTACATCTTGTATTAAAAATATTAAAAATAGGAAAACTTCCTCCTCCTTTAAAGGGCCAGACAATATCACTCATCAGTAATAACTACCATAAACCGTTTAAAAAACAACCCAACATCATAATTAAACAGGCAGATAAAGGAGGTGCAGATGTCATTATGAATACTATGGATTACCTAAATAAAGCCAACAACACCTACTACAAGAAACCAGGGATGTAGCGTCTCTTTACAGCAACATCCTACACAAAGATGGCACTGAGGCATGTTTTAAGTTTCTTTCAACACATACCCGAAATCATACATATAAACCTGATATTATTGTTAAACTAATAGAATATATCCTTAACCACAACTATTTCACTTTTAACGAAGAAACCTACCTACAGATGATGGGGACTGCCATGGGTACCAAAATGGCTCCACAATATACAAATCTATTTATGGTCAATCTAGAAGAAACATTCTTATCTGTATCCATTTTCTGTCATCATATGGACAGAAGGAGAAAGCAAAGTCAGAGACTCACAGTTAATTCAACACTTTCCATCCATTTATAAAACATAAAATGGATTTCTCTACAGAACAGGTGAATTTTCTAGACACTAAAATATCCATCCCCAATGGCACTCACCACTCACCTCTTTGTAGGAAACCATGATGCAGCTACCTGCGCAGCCCCAGTTTCCACCTCCCACACTAAACAAGGCATCATCCATAGTCAAGCTATTAGATACCATTGCATATGCTCAAAAACTGGAGACTGTGACAAAAAATTAAAAACACTGTCTGAATCTTTCAGACAGAAGAGTTACAAACCTCATAATATTACTCAGAAAGTAAACACTGCCATCAAAATACACAGGAAACACCTGTTAAAAAATAAAACAAAAGAGACTACTTCACGCATACTTCTAGTGACCACATACCATCCAGTTTTACACAAAATTAGGAAAATAATCAAAAATTTACAACCATTACTTACCGAAGATGTACAATTAAAATATATATTCCCCCAACCCCCCATCCTTGCATTTTAACAACCACCAAACCTGAAATAAAAACTTGTAAGCTGAAGATTAGCCAATGAATAACTGAATAGAAAACCTTGTAAGAAAAGTGCCTGTAAGTCTTTGTCAACACATTTTTAAAGAGTGACACAGCCACACATAACAACAAGACCAATAACATCAAAGGATCATATACATGCACATCCTCCAATATGGTTTATATTATACAATGTAATATATGAAAAACAGGATGTTACATTGGAGAAACCAGCCAAAAACTGCACTTTAGGATGAATTTACACAGACATTTAATAATGAAGACAATCATTGTACCACAGTTGCAAACCGTTTTAGCCAGAATAATCACTGCATCCAAAACTTAAAGGGATATCTAAGTTTCCTGGATTATGAATGCATCTGATGGCGGAGAATCAGAAGTGTATGAAAAAAAATGTTTGCATGAAAAAATACCAAAATAAACATTTAAACACTTACTTTGAAGTTAGCAAAATCTATTGTAATTTCTGACAGTTTAAAATTAATTTGTTTTGGCCAATCTGGTTAGATTAAAGATTTGAGACATAGCACTATGTTAGTTGCTTTGGCAACAGCCCACAGCATAGACAGGAAGTAGGGATGAGTAATATACCAGCAGTGACTGGGAGGCTGAAAACATTGCTCTCCTATTGGTTGTGGTGCAAAGCAGCATGGGATATGTAGCAAAGGAGCCTGAAAAATGTGGTGTATCACTGACATGTGACAGGAAGCTGCAAGGAGGAAGCTGCAAGGAGATTTGCTGAGCTAGCAAGAGCAGGAAAATAGTTGGTTAATATTGCTCCCCGGATTCTGCATGTTGATTGGGTGGGGACCAGGAAGTTGTGTAGTCACCCCTTGGGGGTGTCAACATAATCATTAGAAATGTGCTGCATACACATAGGCTGCTGTTTGCCTACAGAGTGCAGAAATGTATTAATCCAGCTCACTTAGATATTCCTTTAAAAACCTAAGGAAATTTAAAATCACCCAAGAGAGAAAAGTATTTGAAATTAAGATGATCACATTATTCAAAAATAAAAATACAGGATTTAATATGGACTTAGGTTTTCTAACATATTATCATAATGTCTTGTGATCTTTTTCTTATTTTACTATAATTATCATTATTATTGTCTTTATTTATATCGCCCCATATTCCGTAGCGCTGTACAGGGGTTTAGTACATGGCAAAAAACAAACTTAACACCTTATAAAGAATGGAGGGCCCTGTTTTTGAGCATATAATCAAATGCACATAGTGGTGCTTGTTTCCAAGACACGGACACACAATTAAAAACTCGCAAACTTACAGTCTAAGGGTTAACTATAAAAGGCTTGTCACTCTTAGTGAGTTGTTTGTCCAACATGAAGGATACCACTGTGGACTACAGTACTAATATTTTCTGTATATATTGATTTATATGTGTATATATTAAGTGTATATATGTTTTCTATCCTATGCTGTGTTGAATCCCCCTATATGTATTTACCCTGAAGATGTCAGGTGCTGTTCATTCTCTCTGCATCTCTGTTACTTTCAAACTGAAGGTTCCATCTCTTGTCAGTATTGCCTACAGACTTGATAAAGAGATGTCAGACCTCTCAAAAGCTTGGCAATACAAAAGCATCCCACAATTATACTGCAATGCTCATTATTAATCTATTTATAAATGTTGATTAATAATTACTATATATATATATATAATATATATATATATACTATATCTATATATATATATATATATATAGTAAATATAAATACACATTTGAATGCTCAAAACAAGTTAAAAACTTGCTTCCTGCTCAGAATTCCAGGAAATACCATTCATTACACTGCACTCTGGGAAGCTGAGCAGGGACATGCAAAGGTCCCCACAAATGCTTTGTTTTTCAGTCCATAACCATTTTAAACATGGCGTCCTTAAAGCTTATACCAACTGCATTACACAGCTTTTATGCAAAGCCAATGTTGGATTAAACACAAGCTTGGAATCCTACCTACGGACAGCCGTTTCAAGGTTACTGCCTATCATCATTGTGGGGCGGGATCCCAGCTTCTGTTGGGGACCTTATGAGTAGGTAGTTCACCAGAACAATCATTTAATTTATGGTGGACAAAAGAGCTATAGAAGCCCTCCACCATACAGTAGTACCAGTAAATAAATTGTACATTTGTGTTCACACACATATATATATACACACACACATAAGCTTATGATTTGAGATATTGAAATGGGAAAGGAGGAGTGAGGTTTGGGGGCATGAAAATCGGAATGGACTACGGCAGCAAAAAACCTAATTACGCCCATATGGTTGAGTATTACAAAAAAAGAGTGTGGTCTGAGCCTAATCATGGTTATTATGAGGTAAAATCCAGAGATGTAGATAAATGCCTGATTAGTGATGTACTGAAGTTTATTTTTTTGCATACTTTGTGCACAAAGTCTACTAGCAGAAAAATATAAAATATACCATCAGAATAAAGCATATAGATTGAATATTACTGAATAAAGTTTGACGAACATTAATATTAGAGCAGATTTATACATGTTTATAATTTGAATATATGGGTATATTAACACTTTTAAACATTGAAATGTAATACTATGACATATGAGATCCAAAAAGCCCATCCAGTCTGTCCATTCTATCTACATAAATGGTTTGTCTTAATTAACCCTCAGGATGACATTATGGTTATCCCAGCCATGCATATACTGCCACTGCCAATTATTCTGGGAGCCTGTCCCAATCCTCTACTATCCCGTTTGTAAAGTGGGATATTACTCCTAAATCTTCTGACAATGTTCAGAATGGCAGTAATAGTCAGGCTAAGGATCGAAGGTAGTCTGGGTTCATGAGTAATACAATCCAAATGTTATGTCAAGGCAGGAGGCAAACAAAAAAGAAGACACAAGCTAAAGTACTCAGGAACCATAACAATGAGTGCGTCCAGCATTTTCCAGCTGTGCCATACACAATTTTCTAATGGTATTATTAATAAATAAACATTAAGAAACATATTATACGGTATCCAAATTTAATTTACACATATTGAATTGTATAATTAGCATTAATGCACTAGGCAATTTTGCAGTTTAAGCACAAAGAGTACTTGAGCATCAAGTAATAAAGGTGAAATAAGGTTACCCAGACAGCTTTAACATCAGTGCAATAGAACAGCTTGTTTGCCAGGGTATTCTTGGCCAAATAGATCTTCTGAATTTTGAAAGGTAACCAAATAAATAGGAAAGAAATATAGAAAATAAATTTGTGAGTTTAGAACATAGTTTGACCTGAAAATTATTTAAAATTGTATGTAACTGAATGCCACAAAAAGTAACTTTAATGCTTTTTACATGATTCCAGGACCTGTAATCATACCAACCTATTTGTACCCTATTTGTAATGTACTTATATTAATTTAAAACCCAAAGCAGTAAACAAATAACAAGAGAGACGTGAAACTCAACAAAGCAAATCCCCAAGCACTGTATTCTTCAGTTACATACAAATTATATAATACATGGAAAAATGGTATCATTATGTATGAAATGTAATATTTAAAAATTATAGTTGAAAGAATTGAACATAACAATAATAATACTAAAAAACTTGTTATCTTTGGATCATATTTACTCAGTGTTATGTTTATTATGGGGAAGAATTTACTAAGCATCTCAAGTGCATCTCACATCATACCTTGATTTACTATGTACAATTTCCTCCTCATCTCAACTCAGGTGACAAAATGACCCCCAAACCCCCCCCACCCCATGCTCAATACATTAGGGTTTGGTATTAAAGCTTAGAAGCAGCCTTTAGCAACAGATTACTATAAGAGCAACGCCATGGTGGTCTCATGGGTAAAATGAATCCTTTCTGTTTGGCTTGTGGGAAACTCTGATTTTGTGGTGAGATATGGATTCAGCTACAAAATATGAATTGCAAATATAGCCCTGTCTAGAGATGTTTACAATTATCCTATTTCATTTTTTACAAGTTGACAGTGATATTTGAATCTAAATAACTAAAGAAACAAAACACAACCTTGAAAATTACAGATCTTCTATTAATTATATGTAACAGAGCTCATTGTATATTGTATATTAGATGTGTAGGGCCACAATTTATAATTTATAATTTTTTTAGGAAAATTGCCAGTGTAGCCCTTTACAGTGAATCTAGTCCATGCTCTTTGTCATAGATAAAACACTAATAATCAACAGATAGAAACAAATGGTAGCTCAAGGTTTTAGGCAAGTACAAATGAACTAAATAGGGTGCTACTAGGGATAGTATATAGTATATAGTATATAGTTCCCTATTATGTGCACACCTATTTTAAAATTAAAACTTAGCTTTTAATAAATAGTTTAAAAATACTATAAAAATATTCAGAGGCAGGTTGTGTAGATGGAAGTTACTTGGATGTATAGAAATTATCATATAATAAATCCTGCATTATCTACTGCATTATATATTAGCATCCTTTTTAGGGCAGTAGTTTGAACAGAGTAGTGTGTGTATTTAACTATGGATAATGTGCATGTGCCATTAACACTTTCTGCACCTTTTTGCACATCAATGTTTACTTTTTAAAGTAATTTATTTAGCACACGGTATTCATTCCCTGTGTCTGGATTTATTATATGATAATTTCTATACATCCAAGTAACTTTGATCTACACAACCTGCCTCTGAATATTTTTTTTGTATTTTTAAACTATTCATACATAAAAACAGATTATTAAAACTAAGCAAAGCTATGTCTGCAATCACTGTATTGTGGAACAACATTTTACTATATATAAAAAAACAACGGCATTCAAAGATAAAATAGATATTACTATTTGTTCATATTGAAAAATAGCCAAAAACAATCAACTTTTACAAACTACATTTAACAGTAATTTTTTTAATAATACAAAATAAATATGCAGACACGATGGATAGATAGATAGATAACTTTGTGAATGAGAAGGGTAATTACTAAAAAAATATATATAGATATATTGTGTGATTTTATGTATAAATAAATATATATATAGATGGATAGATGGATGGATAGATAGATAGATAGATAGAAAATAGACATATGTACATAGATAGATAGATAGAAAATAGATAGACATATGTACATAGAGAGATATAGATAGATTGATAGACATATGTACATAGATAGATAGAGAGATAGGTAGACATATGTACATAGAGAGATATAGATAGATTGATAGACATATGTACATAGAGAGATAGAGAGATAGAAGATAGATATATGTACATAGATAGATAGAAAATAGATAGACATATGTACATAAAGAGATAGATAGAAGATAGAAGATAGATAGATAGATAGATAGATAGATAGATAGATAGATAGATAGACATATGTACATAGAGAGATATAGATAGATTGATAGACATATCTACATAGAGAGATAGATAGATAGATAGATAGATAGATAGATAGATAGAAGATAGATATATGTACATAGATAGATAGATAGAACATTGATAGATAGACATATGTACATAGAGAGATAGATAGATTGATAGACATATGTACATAGAGAGATAGAGAGATAGATAGATAGAAGATAGATAGAAAATAGATAGACATATGTACATAGATAGATAGAAGATAGATATATGTACATAGATAGATAGATAGAACATTGATAGATAGACATATGTACATAGAGAGATAGATAGATTGATAGACATATGTACATAGAGAGATAGAGAGATAGATAGATAGAAGATAGATAGAAAATAGATAGACATACGTACATAGAGAGATAGATAGATAGAAGATAGATAGATAGATAGATAGACATATGTGCATAGAGAGATAGATAGAAGATAGATAGATAGATAGACATATGTGCATAGAGAGATAGATAGAAGATAGATAGATAGATAGACATATGTGCATAGAGAGATAGATAGAAGATAGATAGATAGATAGACATATGTGCATAGAGAGATAGATAGATAGATAGATCGATAGTTAGATAGATAGAAGATATATATATGTACATAGATAGATAGATAGAACATTGATAGATAGACATATGTGCATAGAGAGATAGATAGATAGATAGATAGATAGATAGATAGATAGATAGATAGATAGAAGATAGATATATGTACATAGATAGATAGATAGATAGAACATTGATAGATAGACATATGTACATAGAGAGATAGATAGAAGATAGATAGATAGATAGATAGATAGATAGAAGATAGATATATGTACATAGATAGATAGATAGAACATTGATAGATAGACATATGTACATAGAGAGATAGATAGAAGGATAGATAGAACCCTATGTACATAGAGAGATAGATAGAAGATAGAGAGATAGATAGACATATGTGCATAGAGAGATAGATAGATAGATAGATCGATAGATAGATAGAAGATAGATATATGTACATAGATAGATAGATAGAACATTGATAGATAGACATATGTACATAGAGGAGATAGATAGATTGATAGACATATGTACATAGAGGATAGAGAGATAGAAGATAAGATATATGTACATAGATAGATAGAAAATAGATAGACATATGTAGCATAGAGAGATAGAGAGATAGTATGATAGAAGATAGATAGAAAATAGATAGACATACGTACATAGAGAGATAGATAGAAGATAGATAGATAGACATATGTGCATAGAGAGATAGATAGAAGATAGATAGATAGATAGATAGATAGATAGATAGATAGATAGATAGATAGACATATGTGCATAGAGAGATAGATAGAAGATAGATAGATAGATAGATAGATAGATAGATAGATAGATAGATAGATAGATAGATAGACATATGTGCATAGAGAGATAGATAGAAGATAGATAGATTGCTTAGATAGATAGACATATGTGCATAGAGAGATAGTAGAAGATAGATAGATAGATAGATATAGATAGATAGATAGATAGATAGATAGATAGATAGATAGACATATGTGCATAGAGAGATAGATAGAAGATAGATAGATAGATAGATAGACATATGTGCATAGAGATAGATAGAAGATAGATAGATAGATAGACATATGTAGATAGATAGATAGATCGATTGCCACATTTATCATTTACATAAGTGAAGCTGCATTAATTCCACCCAAAATATGGATGTTTATATGAATATGTAATTGTGTGCTTACCATACAGGATAATATGATTAGTGGGTATTTTGCAAAACAATTTGTCAGGCTACCAGTGCTAATCACCAGATAATATAACACAGAAGTAGTATTTATTTTAAAAAATAACTTAATTCAAGAGCAGCCATAACTGGGATTCATTGTAGTTTCTTTCCATTGTTATCTTTTTCTCAATATGGTGGTCATTTGTCTCCAAAATGTACTGTGTCCCAGAGTCTGATCTGCGCATAAAAATGTGACAATTATTTTATCAGTAACATAAATACAAAGTAGCTCACCAAATAACATAAATGGCAATGACAGAGCATTGATTTACAGTGGATGCAATCCTTAAATGTAACTTGTTCATTAAAAGACCGCAGAGCATAAAATGCCTTTAAAAAGATATCTACATATAATTAAAAGGCCGTTGAAGTGTCTTATTTATAATATGATCTTATGAAGTACTTGACTGGATAATAGGCAAATTTTTTTTAGAAAGTTTAAAATAAAAAATGCTGCCCTTTTAACTTTTGTTTTCAGCTTTTTCAAGTGCTAGAAAATTGTCAACTGATTCATGATATGCAAATGTTTACTGAATATTATATATATATATATACAGTATTGTCTTATGGAGTAGTGGAACTACTACTGGTGCAGCAAGGTGCAAAGAACTGCAGAAGTCTAGAATAAAGGGAGAATCCTAATTTATTAAAGTAGGGGAGATCTGTCATCCTAGGGGTCATCTAACCATCAACATATATTTTTGTATTTTTTTATCAAACCCTATAGGATATGTAGAGTAGTTGCAAGGGGGCTCCAAATTATTTTCACCCTATATTCACTATCTCTGCCACTGTATGTATGAATATTTTTTCCATATTTGTATTTTTATTCCTTTTAGAAATAGCATTTAGGGAAATTGTTCCCCACCATGCACAATACTATGCCTAAATTACACATTCCAGTAATACATTTAATTTAAAATACCTTATATTCCTATAATATTTGCTGTGACCATGCCTGAATATAGTATGGCCTAATTCTTACCATAAAAGGAGATAATCTCTCGACTTTTCAGGAAGCCTTGGATGGCATAAAGCTTCTTATAAAGATCTTCTAAATAAACAATACTTAAATCTTTATTAATTCACCCAAATTTCCAAGTATATTTACAATATAATGACATATGCTCTGCTGTTTTATTGTCCACAGGGCAAACATCTGGATCGGTGCTGTAATCAACAGATAATGATGGTACCATATGTGCATGTACATAAAACATGGTAAACAAAATGCATGTACATGAGGAAAATGATATAAACATCTTCATATAAAGGAGGTTGATTGTCTGACATCTACATTTTAGAATAAAGGACCAAATTTACATTCTGATTACAATTATGTCTTTTAATCACTGAGCACACAACCAGTTATGAGGGCAATACATAATTGGAGTCCTATAAATAAACTAAAACAAGATTTATAAAGATATATATGCCCCTTAGTTGATATAAACTTGGAAAATGTTAAATTAAACATAATAATAAAATGTAAGGTAAAATATTGACCTACAAATAATGACTTTTGTAACTGACTGGTATTAAACAATAATTTAGTGTAGATAAATCGCTTTCCACCTAAATAAAGTTTCCTGTCATACTAAAAGTATATTTAAAGGAAGTTCAATACAATGTGTAAAAGTGATAGACTGTGCCATGAAATGTCACAGGAACTTTTGTATGTAAAGTAGATTGATGAGCTTCTGAAGAATTAATAAAAAAATTTTGCCATGTCTCAGAACTGCTGCAGTAGGTAGTTGATTGGCTCTTGAAAAAGCGCTTAAAATGTTGATCCAATCAGATCCAATCAGATTACACAGCTCCAATTACTAAGTGACAGAAATGGAAACCTATTTTTTTTCTAATAACTCAAAATAGGAACATTCCTTAAGTTTAATAAAAAATATTTCATTTGCTCTATGTATTCGCTTTAATGAACACGAAACTTAATTGAGGTGCATATTGTCCCTTAAAAAATAACTGAATTAAATTTCTGGCTATGTGTCCCTGAAATAATAACTACATATCCCCATATAGTTGACAGCCAATGTTGATTACCTGCTCCTGCTAGTCAGGGGGGTGCTCAGAGGTATCATAGTGAATGAGAGATCGCCCCATCACCCTACTATAAAAACCAAAAATTAAATAATGTGAATAGGATTTTAACAACCATTGCAATAATTCTCCTTATATGCTTTATAGCCCTGGGTGGACATAGGTCACGTGACCGGTGTGACATCACTGGGTGGGTTTCTATCTTGATAGGTGGATTTGATTGCTAATGGTCATATAAAACTCTGTTTGAGCTCTTTAGTCCTGTCTTGGTCAAAAAATATATGAAAATCTATACATATTTGTTATAAGCTTGTCCAGAAGATCCAGGACTTATATTATTAGTGTAACGTTCAAATATAAAGTTTAATTTGGAAATATTACATCTTTTTTAACGTTACAATGCCAAATCAATTAACAAGCTGAGCTGGTTAGCTAAAAAATACATAATTTTCCATATATACATAAGTAAAATAACAATATAGGAATTCACGCTAGGAAACAATAGTTCTTCACCACTGAAATTGTAAATTAGACTTAGAAAAAAATATCCATGGAATTGTCACCATAAATCACAATGGGAGGAAGATGTTCCGCATTCCTCATAAAACAAAAAACAAGTAGCTCCAATTCCTTGCTGTAGATGTTGTTTGGTAACATGCACCTACTCTGCTATTTGTGGAGTCTGCTTTGAAGAGAGATAGCATAGGTTGTTTGACTGTTTTAGATTGAATAGTATAGATATATACAAATCCTTTGTTGTCCCCAAAATGCCCTCTACTTTATTATTCCAGTATTAGGTAGAGAGAAGGTAGAAGGCAGTTTTTCAGGAATTAAAATGTGCCATTTCCCTTGATGCTATTTCTCTGTGGCATTGCCAAATCAGTATTGTGATCGTAATGTGAAGATACCAAAAGCATTCAAAGAAAAAAAGGCTAGTCTTGAAACTTTATAGAAGTTTTACAACTGGATGTTAGATGGTAAACAGTGGATTAGCTAATGAATGTAGGGTCACAGTGCTAAAAACTTTGGGGCACCTAATGCAATTTCACTATATAAGGTTTGTGCCGGTAGGGTATCAATGAAGAACACATAGATATATGTAGGTGGTCAAATCCCCATCAGAGGCTCCGGCTCCAGAGTAGAGGGACAGGTGGTGTAGACACTGCAACAGTTGGAGGTGGTTTTCGACGTGACCAATGCAGACCACCTGGGATTTTCTGAGGTAGAACTTGTACAAATGGTGGTTGATAGTGTAAATGGAAAGCTCCTGGAGAAGGGCAAGTCCATTGATGACCCTCATACAGCACAGAAATAACTGCGCTTTCAATGGACCGTGCTTTCTAATTTATTGGATGAATTCATCTCTTGAATAATCATAGTTACCAGAATAAATGTAGAGACCTGCTTTACTCCAGCAGCAGAGAGCCCCTACAATGTTGTGGGCCCCAGTGATTTACGCCTGCTGCAACATAGCATAGATCTGTCACTGCTGGTAAGGGCAACATTAGTTAAGCCTAATTTGATGATTGAAGAATAAAATACATCATGATCTTGCATAAGACACAAGTAAAATTCAAATCCATTCTTTCGTCATATCTCTCCTTGACTAATGCTTCTTGCTGGCCTCCCCCATCACCCATCTGTCTCCATTCCAATCATAACGAATGCTTCCACTAGATTCATCTTCTACACTCAGTGTCTGGCAGCACCTCTCTGTCACTCCCTTGGTTTCCCATAAAGCTGTCTGCTGACCCATTTGCATTGTATTGTATCTGTACTTGTGCCACTTCTACTCACATTAGAATTTGTCCTGTATCAAAGGACCATCGTTCTTGAAACTTTCGCTGTAGCTCCCGATTCCAAGCCTTAATTACTACAGAAAATGCATTATCCCAAATTAAAAGTCACAGACACTAGGTCATTGGTTGCCAAACCTTTCCCCTGATGGGCCACTATAGGGTTGACTAGTGTCTTCATTGATTACTGCAGAACATCTTTGCAGACCACCAAATGATGTTTCTGTCTGGTTCTTGGCAATACTAATGCAATATGCAATATTGGAATAGAAGCGGTGTGCACTTACAATATATATATAACTAGGTATTTAATAAACATCTACAGTGACCCTCTGTACTCTACTACTTCAAAACTTGTTTGATTTCAGTATTCAATGCGTCTTGATGAGCAAAAAAATACTTTGACACTCCAACGCTTCCTTTGTACTTGGTACGCTCGCTAAAATCAATTTACATTAGTCTTTATGGGAGTTTGATACTTGTTTTAACCACTCTGGAACCAATAACAACGAGTACCAAGGGTCTACTGTATATTGGTATTTTATGCTTTTTTTAATTTAGTTTCTTAATTTATTCCAATTATTTTTTGCTAATTCCAGTCTCACTGTGGGCCATATGATTTGAAACTCACGAACCACTTATGACGTCCTACAGGCCCTGAGATGAATGTACATGGCTCTTGAAAGGCACCTCAAGTAGCCTCAACTGCGCTTTGCCTGGCCTCAAGGTTCAAGACATAACAGCTTCCACACACAAGGTCTAGAAGACAAGCTGTGGATAAACAAATTCAGACAGAGGTATATGATGTAATTTAATTGAATTTGTGCTATGGTCTCCCTATTATCTATCATATTCAGAATATTATTAGTCTCAATGTAAACTGTGTGATCATTATTTATTGCTGCAATTGTAGGAAAGAAAGAGATTGAACAAACAAACTGAAACAGATATCTTTGCACAATTTATGTCGAGAAAGGGCCTAAATTAATTTTGCATCAAATACAGAGACCTTTTTAGATCTAAAAAATAGAATTGCTCTGAACCATATACTATGTACTGTACCCTAATTGTATAAAAAACTGTTTACTTTATATAGACTTTTACACAATGTTATAAACATAATTTAAGCACTTGTAATTCTTTCTGAAACAGATTTATATTGTATTGTTATTTTTATTAAATCTCATTTTTTATTGTGCATTTTAAAGGTATATCTAAGGTTTACCCATTTTTACCTTTTCTAATCTAATACATACTGCTTATATCGGAAACACACAATATATTAAGTCATTGTAAACACATACAACATACAAACTTATTTTATTTCCACACTCCCAGAGCTGCATACATAGGCACAGTGAACTCTGAATAGAAAACACTGCATTTTGGTATGTATTTTAACACTTTATTAACCTCAAAGCCAGCAGGGACGCATCAATGCAGAAATATACACAGCAGTGCCTGACTCCTCCTGCTTCATTGTGCAGGAGATACACATCCCATGATTCCTTCCTCCAAAAACTGCTATCACAGATTACTGAATTATGAATGTGATGCTAATTTTAGCTTGGATATCCAGGGGTGTTAACTAACAAAAGCAACCGTTTGCAAAACACAAAAGATTTAGAAAACATCATGGTGAAGTTTGTTAATTTTTAGGTATTTTTCCAGCAAAAAATGTTTTATACACTACCGATCTCTTCTACCAGATACATTTATAATGCAGGAAACTTAAATATGCTTTTTAATATATTTATATATAGCACTATGTAAAATGTTGACAGTTTATAACTAAAGTCTAAAGATTAATATAAAAAAATAATTATTGATTTTGTTTAATAGAAAATGCTCCAAATGAATTTCACATGCATTGTTTAACTTACCCATATTGATTACAGTGCCTTGCAAAAGTATTCACCCCCTTGGCATTTTTCATGTTTTGGTGCCTCACAACCTGGGAGTTAACATGGATTGGTTTGAGAATTGCAGCATTCATTTACAGAACATGCCCACAACTTTGAAGATTATTTTTTTTATTTTTTATTGTGAAGCAAACAACAAATAGGACAAAATAACAGAAAAAGTCAATGTGCATAACTATTTCACCACCCCTAAAGTCAATACTTTGTAGAGCCACCTTTCGCGGCAATCACAGCTCCAAGTCGCTTTGGATAAGTCTCTATGAGCTTGTCACATCGTTCCCATTCCTCCTTGCAAAACTGCTCCAGCTCCTTCAAGTTGGATGGTTTGCGCATGTGAACAGCATCTTTAAGTCTTACCACAGATTGTCTATTGGATTGAGGTCTGGGCTTTGACTAGGCCATTCCAAGACATTGACATGTTTCCCCTTAAACCACTCAAGTGTTGCTTTAGCACAGAGTGGTACAGGTTTTGCTCAAGAATATCCCTGTATTTAGCACGATCCATCTTTCCCTCAACTCTGACCAGTTTCCAGTCCCGGCTGCTGAAAAACATCCCCACAGTGAAACATGGTGGTGGCAGCATCATGCTGATGGTGTTCTTTGGGTGATATGATGTGTTGGGTTTGCGCCACACATAGCGTTTTCTTTGATGGCCGAAAAGTTCAATTTTAGTCTCATCAGACCAGTGCACCTTACTCCATGCATTTTGGGAGTCTCCAACATGCCTTTTCGCAAACTAAAAACGTGCCATTTTGTTTTTTTGCTGAAAGTAATGGCTTTCTTCTGGCCACTCTACTGTTCTCTATGGAGCGTTCAGGTTAATTTTGTACAGATACTCCAGTCTCTGCTGTGGAACTCTGCAGCTCCACCAGGGTTTCCTTAGGTCTCTGTGCTGCCTCTCTGATTAATGCCCTCCTTGCCCGGTCCGTGAGCTTTGGTGGGCAGCCGTCTCTTGGCAGGTGTGCTATTGTGCCATGATTTTTCCGTTTGGTTATGATCGATTTGATGGTGCTCCTGGGGATCATCAAAGATTTGGATATTTTTTTATAACCTAACCCTGACTTGTACTTCTCAACAACATTGTCCCTTACTTGTTTGGAGAGTTCCTTGGTCTTCATGGCAGTGTTTGGTTAGTGGTGCCTCTTGCTTAGGTGTTGCAGCATATGGGGCCTTTCAAAAAAGGTGTGTATAAGTAATGACAGATCATGTGACACTTAGATTGCACACAGGTGGACATCATTTCAATAAGTATGTAACTTCTGAAGGTAACTGGTTGCACCAGAGCTTTTTATGGGTTTCATAACAAAGGGGGTGAATACATACGCACATACCAATTTTCTGTTTTCTATTTCTAAAAAATGGTTTATGTATATATTTTTCTCATTTCACTTCACCAACTTAGACTATTGTGTTCTGATCCATCACATAAAATTCAGATTAACAAAACATTGAACTTAAGGCTGTAATGTAACAAAATAGGTAAAAAGTCAAGGGGGGTGAATACTTTTGCAAGGAACTGTATCTACTATAATTAAAATTAAAGCAGAGGCTGCTCATGTGAAAGCATGTATACTAAATACAGCCAACATTAAATATCCGGAAAGAGCCTTGAACTGTTTGACTTTCCCCATATGGAAATGGCTGCACAGTGATTATTTCTTACACTGTCTCCTTGCATTGCTCACTGATATTGAATGTTGCCCAGTGTTTTCCTGGAGTGACCAACATTATTTAATATTTCCTACAAATGACTCCATATGGCACCTTTGACAGCAGGCTGTTCCTTCCCAGCATCATAACATAGTGAAGTATAATTTTAAGTCATGTGGTTGCCAAACATCATAGGTTTCTCCACTTTGTTGTGCTTGTTCTCATCTTTATTGCAAATAAGTACAGACAATCATCTATGACAACGGCTATCTTTATTTTGTTTAAGGATCACAGTGATTTTGTGGGAAAAACTCATGTTTGTGAATAATGTAACAAACTAACAACAATAGCTGCTGTGTCATTTTTTAAGCGTCTGTATATGGAAAGTTTCCATCTTGTCAGACTTAAGCGCCTACTTATAACTTGGAACCTGAGGAAAGTAGAGGTACATGGGAAAATGATATGTTTTATAATTAGATCTTTTGGAATATGGTACCCTTCCCCATAACCCACACATGCCCATAAGCAGGCAGCTTAAAACTATCACTGCAAGCCTGCATCAACAGAAATGTAAGCATCCCTTTCAACCACACATCCTTCAAGTATCATGGATGCTTCCAGTGTCAAGCAGAGGCATCACATTATTTTTTTTAATTAATAATTAGTTTTATCACATTGTCTTATTTAATTATGCTCGTGGACTTAAAATGATTTAATCCCCCACCATACTGTTGTAGAGTAGAAAGCACACACTCATAACATTTAGGTTAAATTTACTTATGCTTATGAATGCTGTTGTGTTGATTACCACTGATATTGCTATGCGTATGGGTGGAGCTTTAGTAATAAATGATGTGTATATATATATATATTTATATTTATTACTATAGCACCACCCATATGCACAGCCATGTCAGTGGTAATCAACCCAACAGCATCAGAGTCGACTCAGTAAATGTTAAGGTATCAAAAAAATCAAAAGAAGGAACTAACCAAGATTTATCTCCAAGTTTTTGGAAAATAGACCGTATTGCATAGACAGTGCTGTTATAACTAAATCCTGTAAAATTCTCAATCATTTCATCTTATTACGCTTTTTGAAGAATTCATCTTTTTTAGAAAACTGTCAGATGAAGTTCTATTTTTCTTTGACAAAATAACACCAACTGAAGAATCTTAGCCATATAACACATTTTCATCTTGGATTATTCGACATGCAATTTCACTGAATTCTCTAAGATTTTAAGAAAAGCCAAACAGATGTCTATTTATATGGCACATCTAATTGAAGTATTGATTGCAGTTTTGTTTATGATTAACTTGGTGACATCTGCGATAGCTTGTTCTGCAGGTTTGTGCTCAAGGAGCCTACATTCTCACGGAGTTCTCTATGAACATTGCACAGATGTTCCTACAACCACAGGGTGCCTTTGATGAGTTGCCTATCTTCAGGCAAATTACATTTTGTTAGTTAATCACTGTAGACCTAGAGCAGGAACAAAAAAAAGAAACCTAGGAAACAGGTGAACAACAAAGGAGTGAGCAAAACCATGGTCTGTTCTAAAAGTCATTTGCATGTCAGTACCCAGAATCCTTAGTTGTATTGGATATACTGTTTACCAATTAAGTGTGTGGGAAAACAGGTCTTGGGACATGAAGTTGTGTGCATAATGTCTTCATTAATTAAAAAGAAAGAGTGATAAATGAAGACCTTAGAATGGTCACTGCTTAAAAGATTTATCCGTCCACACTGAGATGTACATTTTAAACATAGTTAGGTTTCTTCGGTGGAAAATGCTTATCCCCTAGGCAGAATGAGCAAGGTGCCCGCGTTTGGAGCCCAAAAGTATATGAACGCTCAGAACGGACACAACTTACACACAAACTACCTTATTAAATTGTGATTCGTCCAATTGAATAGGGCACCATATAAGCACATAACATATTTTTTTTTTACAGAAGTGTTTAGTTAGTGAAGACCTTGCTTTTGAATAGAAGTTCACTAACTAAACACATCTGTAAAAAAAAAAAATGCTATGTGCTTATATAGAGCCCTATTCAATTGTCCGAAACGCAATTTAATAAGGCTGTAAGAACGGACACAACTTAATCTTGTCCACTGTGGGATGGTTGAGACAGGGTGCAGCATCCTGTTATTTTTACTTACTTGCGCCATTAAAAAATAAAAATGTCCTGAAGTAAATCAGTTTGTGCCCATTCCTGTGTGCAGGCCAGAATTGAAATGCCAGGTGTTGTGACACAACATTGCACTTGCCCATTGCACCAATTCAGCAACCAACCTGTACCATGACCAATTTTTTTACATATTGTAAAGTACTTTAGATAATTGCACAATTAATTTAATTATTATGTATCTACTATAGTAAGGTGATAGGAGAAGAAATAACAGAAGCGTGGAGGGCATACAAATCTGAATGGGCATGACCAACATAAGCAAGCCTTGGGTATATTTAATTAGAAACAGCAAGCATTATGAAATATTCAAATTATTAAACATTTTTACATTTATCTTAGAGAATTATAAAAAAAAATATATATATTTATTTAAAAAAATAGTAATCAATTCAAAAATGTACTGGCCGTATTCATTTTAGAGAATTATTTTTTGTCTTGAATAAACATATGGTGCCTGTTAGTGTAGAATAAAACAATGTGGTTTTTAGAGGTCTGTAAACTTTAACTTTATTTATAAAAAAATGTAATGTTATTTTGGATAATTACATTACAATCTACCATGAATCACATACACAACAGTTGTGTAGATATGTTGCATTGCTCGAGATCAAGTAGTCAGGTGTTTGGTTATACCATTGCCAGAGACAGTAAGTGATGATAAGACAACAATAACACAAATTCGCTTTCCACCATATGGGCTGGTGTCTGGTGCATAAATCTTAGCTCTGCTTCTGTGTTATTGCTGATTTCAATCATTAATTGTGGCAACTTCTACTCTAAACAGGTGTTCCCCCGCAAACAAAGACTGGTATTTATACTTTGAGGTTGTTGCTTAGAAATGTATATAGGTACAAAACAATTATATATAAATGCATTTAACATAAAGACAGCCAAAGGGTCACATAGATCGTACACTGATAGTTTACAATCTAGTAATAAAGGGGAAGGAAGAATACTGATTTATTATTGTAGTAGAATAAATGAATATGAAACAATTTTGGGCACCACTTCATAAAAAGGACATTTTAGAGATGGAAAGGGTACAGAGGAGGGCAACAAAGCTAATAAGGGGAATGGAGGGGCTGAGTTATGAAGAAAAACTAACCAAAATAAGATTATTTTCTCTAGAAAAAGGCGTCTAAGAGGAGATATGATTACCTTATATAAATACATCCAGGGTCAGTATAAAGATTTGTCAAGGGAGCGCTTTGTGCCAAGATGTTTTCAACAGACAAGAGGACATCCTTTGAGGTTAGAAGTAAAAAGATTCCACCTTAAAGAAAGAAAAGGGTTCTTCACAGTAAGGGTGGTTAATCTGTGGAATTCTCTACAAAAAGGAGCAAGTGACAGCGGATTCGATAGATAACTTTAAAAGGGTACTGGATGTATTTCTAATTAAAAAGGGAATTAGGGTTATCATGGAAAATTAGAGTGACAGTATTGATCCAGGGAGAAATCCGATCGCCAGTATCTGGGGTCAGGAAGGAATTCATTTTTTTTTTCCTTTGAGACTATTGGCGAAGTCTCACTTGGGTTTTTGTTTCTGTTTCCTTCCTCTGGATTAATTAATAATTTAAAAAAATAATAAATAATTAAATAATTGATTAATAATTACGGTAATTAAAAGTTGTGCAGATTTGTTCCATTGCTCAAGATCAAGGTTCATGTAGTCAGGTGTTTGGTTATACCATTGCCAGATACAGTCAGCGATGATAAGATAGCAATAACACAAATTTATTTTCCACCATATGGGCTAGTGTCTAGTGAAGACACCAGCCCAGAAGAAGAAAGAGGATATTTAGGATAGAGGGAAATAGTCCTAACTGACGTCACTCACAATGGCACCAATGGAAATCTTATTATTTTAGAAAAACCTCTCCCTGTTGAGAAAAGAGCTAAAAGAAACTCAGTCAAGACAATGGTCAACAGTAAATAACAATTTCATATACTAGCTACGTATTTATACTGTAAATGTAATACTACAGTGGTTATTTAAGTTTAGCGCTTGATGACTTGTTATGAAGATGACATTACATTTGTGCAAACCCTTGCATTGATCTTGAAAAATCCAAGCGTGTAAAAAAGAAAGCAATATTTCAATGTGCATTATTTTTCCAACATTGTCTGTTAGAAACCAAAGCATGAATGCAGTTGTGCAAATTATACAATTTGAATAAAATACATAAATACATATTCTATTTGGTACTTTCCATGATTCCTTTGTGAAGTTGTTCTAGTGGTTGATATTTTAACACAGAAGCATATCTTTATTGCAGTAAATTTTCCAGGATATTTTAGCAGTGTAACAGTGACTAATATGATGCAGAGTAGATTATCAAAGCAATTGAATTGGATCCTAAGTTTCTCTGTTCGTGTTTCTGGGGTGGAGACGCTTTGCTTTATATACTTACACAGATCATCAAACTTTTCCACTGCACTAGCCAAAAACAAGCATAAGTTATTAGGTCTGCACTCCGCTTTCTACAGGCGGTGATGTGGATACATTACAAGGGATTTTTATGACCCACCTCACTTATGTTTTAAGTGAATTTAATGCTAATGATTTGATTCAAAACAGAAATGTATTTGTTATATCTCTGAGAGGCCACAAGTGAATGTTTTACCTTTTTGCTATGATTATGCTTGTTAACCAAATGTATTGGTCTTGGCGCACAGATGTGGGAATGGATATTGAGTTCTTACATAAAACATGCATGGAAACAGCAAACTGGATTATATTCAATTTAAAGGACTGTTGAAATTCATACTTTACTATATGATGTATTGAAGAATAGAGTGCAAAGTAATTTTAGAAAATAAAAAAATAATATAATACTGCAGCCTTTAACGGGTCATTGCATTGATCATACAATAGGGTTTAATTCGCTCAGCTGGTAACTTCTAAGCAACAAAAATAATCTGAATGTGTAGGGGAAAAAAGTAGCTTTTAAAACTTGCATTTGAACTTTAGGGTTGCAGTGACTAGCAGAGATGCATTTCTCCACCCACCATTAGTTGTTCAGGTGATGAGAGAGGCAGGAGCAGGCATACCGCCGGTGCAAGAGGGCGGGTCCCCAGTGCAATCTAATTTAGTGTTTTCTTTTCAAATTTAGTTTTTTTTTTTTTCATAGTGTACGGCTCCCTGGCTCTCCCCACCCGGCCCATGCCCACCGGTCTCCTCTGTGCACCCTCAGATTCACCAGTGCTCCCCTCTCTTGTGGTGTGCTTAGGGCGATCAGGGGAATACCTTCCTGCTTCTTCTTTCCACTGCGACTCGTCTTCATGCATAGGCAGGGAATCCTGAGTGACGTAACACACATGACATCATTCAGGAATCCCTGTGAAAGCACAAATACGTGTTGGGCAGAGAAAAGAAGAAGCAGGAAGGTATTTCCCCGATCACCCTAGCACACCACAATAGGTGAGGGGCCCTCCATTCACAAGCTCTGCCACTGGAGAGAGGATCTGCTCAGGAGATTTGTCCTCTATTTCTGCCTGACCTAGGGTTACAGATAACAACAATACTGCTAATATCAACACTCGTACCTTACTTCTCATCAAAGCTCTCTTCCAAACAAAATCAAATTCCTGTTCCTGGTGTAAGAAGATTCAATTAGTCAATGTCAATATTTTTTGTAGTACACACAGTATCACTGCTTATGGCTCATTTCTCGGACACTAATACATCTTCCCGTTTATGTCATTGCACCTCCAGATAGTTGTCTGCAAACATTGACGTTCTGCTTGTTTTGCCAGACTTACTGACTCTATAAGTATCTCAGTTGGTATATTAGTTGTTTAATTACAAGGCTGTTTATTGCATTTCTGCACTAATTATGATATGATCTGACTTTAAAATTACATGTTATTAAGCGTCCCGTTTTATTGATTATATCTAGGGACATTCTAATGTGTTGACTGCAACTGGTGAATTAAATGAAGCATATAATTAAATGACCTTGCTGCTGTTTGAAGTAGTTGGCTGTTCCATATAAGTTGCTGGAGCACTAATAACTCACGGAGCACACCTTATGTATTCCAAGGTGCAAAAGACAAGAGTTATATGGTAGTTCATTATATTGTATTGGAGATTAAGGGAGCCCAAAAACAGGACAAGGAGTAGAAACCAGGCTGGCGGTTACTTAAAGGACCAATGAACAATGAAAATAAATTATTTGTATACTTTGAGTCTAACTAAGAGTATATTTAGTCAGGTCATACAGCCAGTTTTAATTAGAAATAATAAATGTTCATGCCTCCGCTGGGACCTGGGGGCATCCATGACACATTGGTGGAAGTTGTTTCTGAAGAGATATGGTTGCATTTTCTGAAGCAAGGAGTCTGATCTGGGTCAGTGAGGGGGAGGTTTGTATAGTCAGTTTCAATCTTATACAATTATTTTAACATAGGTTATCTGCTCCCTCCTTTCCCACCCTTCTCTCCACTGATAGCCAAAACACACACTGTCATGATTCAGCTCTGAGGAAGTGTTGTAACAAACACAAAAAGCATTCATGTACTCATCTTTTCTCAAAAATGGTATACACAGTTGCTAATGTTGTTAGTTTGATACATACTTGACAAACAAATATTGTTTTCCTTGACTGCAGTGGTACTTTACCAGGAATGGAAAGACAACCCAGGAACATATGAAACGATCAGCTCTCTAGGAATCACAGTAAGATACAAAACAGGCAGGATCAAGTATGGGAATACATACATGTTTATGATGACATCAGTATGAAATGAACAAATTTAATTACTTATTAAGGACAAATAATGTGTTCCTAGATCAGGAATGTTAGAGGACAATGGAGGAAAGCATTTGAATTATATTCCTAAACATAACACATTGGGGATTGTTTTACTGTAATAAAATAAAAAAATAATAATAAAATTATGAGTGTAGGCAAATTTAATAAAAGTTTAGATTTTTGGGGATGAAAACAGTCCAGAATGATATTGGTAGGAAACTTTCTTGGAATTGTGACTAAAGATCAGGGTTTTGTCTAGATAAATCAGAGTATTGTTTTGGTAGGATAGATACTTCAAAGAGAAGGTGACACATCCAAATTACTTTGAAGTCATCATCTCCCTACTCCAAAGAAGCTCTGGTTTAAAAACAGTAAAACAAATTCAGAACCATGCTTTCAGTCAACTATCCAAAGATGTCTCCATGGAAAGACTCAATAATTCTCTGTAAGGAAGTTGGAGCAATTTAGTGTAAAATGTATCCAAACTGGAGCTCCATAGGGAGAGGTTCAAGTCCCTTAGAAATTAAAGATCACAGGCCTAGAATGTGAAAAGTCACAATAGATTGTGGCAGGGTATGGAAATCATGTGGCAAACAGTGAATATAAAAATGAATATGCGTTTGTTAAATAATTTACTTAAATTCACAGTGAATGTACAGCTATATAATTAGTTCTAACTGGTGGAGCACACACTTCACCATCTTTTTAATGGTGACGTTGGATAGTACTTTAGTTGTGAGTTTATAGAAGGAACATTCTTAGTGAAGTGAGTAATGGTGATGTCAAATATTTAACTCACCTCTAGCACAAAGGCTCAAGATGCAATGAGTTTACTAGAAAATTTAGATTGTGGAATACTGTTGAGGCCTCAAAGAGATGTAAAACATATTGGTTGTGCAGACATTTTCTGATAAAAATGGTCACAGATAGTTTAAGAACTCTCAACATATAACCATCATGACAGTCAGGCTACTCTGTTTTGATGTGTGTGCATTCATTTATTAATTTTCTATACCCGCTGCCCAAAAAATGGCTCCTGTTAAGAGACATGCTTATGAAGCGGATTTCAAACTCAACGCTATCAGTCACGCAGTACAACATGGAAATAGAGCAGCTGCGAGAGAATTCAACATTAATGAATCAATGGTACAGAAGTGGAGGAAGCAAGAAGATGCCCTGCGCCAGGTAAAGAAGACCAAACTGAGTTTCCGAGGGAACAAAGCGAGATGGCCACAGTTGGAGGACAAAATTGAACAGTGGGTTATTGAACAGAGAACCGCAGGTAGAAGCGTCTCTACGGTCTCTATTCGACTCAAAGCAACAGCGATAGCACGCAACATGGAGATCAACGACTTTCGAGGTGGTCCCTCTTGGTGCTTCCGTTTTATGAAAAGGCGCAATCTCTCCATCCGCACAAGAACTACTATGTCACAGCAACTGCCAAAGGATTACAAAGAAAAGCTGGCCATTTTCCGCACCTACCGCAAGAACAAGATCAATGAAAAGAAGATCCTGCCAGAACACATCACCAACATGGACGAGGTCCCCCTCACCTTTGATATCCCCGTAAACCGTACTGTTGAGAAAACAAGGACCAGTACGGTATCTATACGCACTACAGGAAACGAGAAGTCATCCTTCACTGTAGTTCTTGGTTGCCTGGCGAATGGCCAAAAACTACCACCCATGGTAATTTTCAAGAGGAAGACTTTGCCAAAAGAAAACTTTCCGGTTGGCATCATTTTAAAGGCTAACTCAAAGGGCTGGATGGACGAGGAGAAGATGAGTGAGTGGCTGAGAGAGGTTTACGTCAGGAGACCGAATGGCTTTTCCACAAATCTACATCCCTATTGATCTGTGACTCCATGCGCGCCTATCTGACTGATACTGTCAAAGCCCAAGTGAAGAAAACTAATTCGGTGCTTGCCATCATTCCGGGTGGATTAACCAAAGAACTCCAGCCGCTAGATATTGGTGTCAACAGGTCGTTTAAAGTTAAATTGCGAGCTGCGTGGGAGCATTGAATGACAGAAGGTGAACACACATTCACCAAGACAGGAAGGCAAGTTACGCCACTATCTGCCAGTGGATCGTGGATGCCTGGACGCAGGTATCAGTCTCCAGTGTCATCCAAGCTTTCAGGAAGGCCGGAATCATCACTGAACAGCTAAGTAACAGCAATGAGACTGACTCTGATAATGATGATTTTCATGAGAGGGATCCGGGCATGTTTGATGCCAAAATCGCCCAACTGTTAAACTCAGACACTGAAGATGAAGAATTTGATGGATTTGTGGTAGAGGAATAAACTTAAAAAAGACAGTGTATTGTTTTGTATTTTATGTGTGTAACACTGAACAATGTTGAGAGTTATTGTGAAAGAGTTGAATAGAGTTGAATAATGTTTGACTTGAGTTTTGTTTCATTTAATGCGTGCGCCTTATAACCCGGTGCACCTTATGTATGAGAATAAACTCGTTAGCAGTCGATCAATGATATTGCGCCTTATAATCCGGTGCGCCTTTTGGTCCGAAAAATACGGTATATATATATACTCTGCAAGGCAGATGCTAATAATCACGTATTCATACAAATATTATACAATGTCCAGCTCTAGTTCTTACCGAGAAGTCTAAACCAATTAGATGAAAGGTAGAGAACTTACAAGAAAGAAAAAATCTTAAGTACATAGAAATTAAAATGAATCTGAAATAGACATCAAAATGGAACTACCCATTCTTGTAGGTGATTCACCCATCTCAAATTAGATATTAATGCATTTAAATTAGGTCCATAATGCCCTCACTAAATTTCCTTCCACGTCCATGTAATGATTATAATTGAAGATATGACGTGATTGTCACAATCACCAATGAACAGTAATTGAGATTACGCACAGAACACTTACAATATTTTTTCTTTATATTGTGTATGAAGATATTTACCACACAAAACACCCCCCAAAATATGACTTTGTTTATTAATTATTTTTTGGTTTTACACCAAGTGATTACTGTTTTAATAGAAGCAGGGAGGTAAAACTAGTTTCACCTCCTGGCTTCTGGTAAAATAGGACTATGTTTTTTCAAGCACTAATCTTCAGATTTTTTTTAATCTTCAATATCTTCAAAAAATATATTCTATGATATTTTCCTATCAGAGAAACTGATACATTTATTACATAGAGGGCCATATGTTGAAAGCTCTGAATAATTCTTGGAGATGTCAAACATTAGTACATAGACCCAGTAGTATAATATAGGAATTGAGAGTCCTCAAACACTTCACCCTTTAATACATATGGTTCAGAGTGTAAAACAAATTGGAATGAAACTACTTGTAGCTAAAATAAGAGGTTTCTAAAACTTGCTCTCTATTAGTGACGTATACTGGGTAATTAAAGAGTAAATGTGTTTTGTCAGGCTTTTTTTTTCATTATAAACCATTTTAAACTGATCTTTAAAATAGGTGTAATCAATTAACTGCAGGGTAATTTCCACTAGAGATATATAGAGACAATCAGCATGTAAAGAGACAGAACATCATTGTCACTAAACATGATAATTATAAGTAATTATGTGAAAATGTTCAGAGTCTTTGAAGTTTAGGACTCCCACCAATTTATAGCATTTCTGACATTGTTACTTGCCAGAGTTGTAAAATACAACAGTCTGTAGATAAATACTTCAAGTCATCTAATTTAGGGTTGGAAGGCTCCATGAAGTCGGCTGCATTTTGAAATGGAGCTTTCATGCTAATTATTGTGGGCCCGTATTTATGAAAGGGTGTAGTCTGCTATTAAAGCTTTAGTCCTACTGCGAAAAATAATTTGGATTTACAAGAAATTAGAAGCGCTTGTCCATCTCACACCTTGGGGGTTTGTGCATCAAACAACTACAATTGTGAAACCAATACATTTTACCTTTTGTTACAGTCAAGCTGATGCTTTTAAATGGACAAAACTGTTGGAAACACATAAATCACAGGCAGTACAAATAAAGATTTCTTATTGTTTGCTCTAAATCTAAAACTTAACATTTATTTAAACAAAAAGTTGTTGTAGAAAGAAAAAAAAAAAGAAGTAAAATTATCCGTTGGCAATCTTTCTCACATACAATGTTGTGTTCAAGTAGAAGCACCAACCATTGCATTTTTTAAACTCAGAAAAGATAATTTATTAAAAATATTTAAAAAGGATATATTTACAATATTTCTAATCTATAATCAAGAATGTCAGAAAATTAATATAATAAATGTAAAGTAGAGTTTTTACATTTATATCCAAGCCAACATACATTTTATATATATATATATATATATATATATATATATATATATATATATATATATATATATATATATATATATATATATACATTGTTTGTAGAACCACAAAAATGTTGGGACTTTGTAAATAAAATTATTATTTTTAATACTACTACTACTTACAACTATTACTACTACTAATAATAATACACCTCCTATCCAATTATGATAAAATGTTCTAAAAATATATAATATTTGCTTATTATCTGAGAGGTTCTAATACAACTGACAAAACATTGTTTAAGGGTGGAGACAGACTAATTTTGTTTAAGTGCGCTCAATACAAATCAAAAAATAATTCTGTCTACAATATTTTTTCTAAATCTTACGACGTTGACTAAAACTGACTAAAATTGAGTATAGTTAATTTAGTAATCTGCAAATGGCTAATGTGGGAAGATGACTGGATTACTCTATGGCTGCATTTAGAGTATGAATGTGTAAACTGGCTTTCCAATTTTATTTTTTTAAACCTTATTAAAAAAATAACCGAACAAAAAAAAAGGTTAGAAACAATTACAAAAAATATAATCAATACAATTACACCAATTTACCTTTTATATTTTATTCTACTCTGAGCAAAATTTTGGTCAAATGTCAAACACTATCATTTCAAGGTATGCAGTAGCAACACACTTAAAAGATAATACTCTAAACCTATGGCCTCTTACTAAACAACAATTGCTTTTGTTGGATACAACACGATTAAGACTTCTTGTCTTGCTCCACTAGATTATCCTCCTGTCTCAAATCCTTCAAAACCTCAATAAAAACTCATCTATTTAAAGAAGCTCATCACCTTCAGCCATAATTTATGCAACATATTGTACCTTACCTTTCTATACTTCACCCATATACTGTAAGTTTGCGAGTTTTCAGTCTTGTTGAATACTTTAAAGAAAGTACTTTGTATGCTTGATGTTAAACTCAATAACAGGGCCCTCCTCTTTTTTGTAATTTGTTATGTTTCTTTTTTTGATTGTATCTACCCTGTTTAGCGCTACGGAAATAGTTGGGGCAATACAAATAAAGGCTAATAATATACAGTATATAATAATAATAATAATGATTAATGATGGGGATTCGCATAAAACCATGCAAATTGGTTAGCCAATAATGATTAAAACCATACCTTCTGAAAATAGATTGAAAGAATACAAAATAACACATTGGCAGGTATTATATATTTATGATAAATGTACCCATTTGTTTTACTGTTTATTTATTTAGTTTGCAGGTATAACATACATATCACCAAAAGCATAATGGTCATTTAATATGTCACAAAATAAAAGAACATTGTAATATATACAGTATACAAACCATAGCTATGGTACAAGTACAAACAAATTTTATAGAGGCATAAAAGTAAATGGCATAACCTTGATATCGAAGTTAGAACAAACAAAAATGGGAAAAAACAGAGGGAAAGAGGGAAGAGGTACCTTACAATGCAAAACACAGAGCTCAGCTTCAGAATTTAGCATACAGAAATAAGAATACAGAATTGGCACCTGAGAAAATTGAAGGAAGATCAGTTGCTCATACTTGTGGCAGAAGCATAAATTAATTAACTCATTTCAGAGAGAACGCGGACAGAGAGTTGTGGTTGCAGAGTTTTTCATTTCCACATTTACCTTACTATAAGTGCTCTCCATGATGTGAAAGAGCACAATATTCTATGTTACAATAATTATAAAATAATAATAATAATATTTTTTTAATTAAACTAACAGCTAAAAATCTACAGTTTTAGATTTTACAAACATTTACAAACACGCTCCTGACTGTTCCATGATTAATAACATCTGCCGACACCAAGTGGTGAAGACTCCTTAACAAACATATTTATAGTTTCTCCCTGAACTTCAGGAATTTAGCAAGAGAAGTTAACCCCCAACTGTCATTTTAGTTGATTCCAGCAATCATTTCCATGCACAGATGCATTTGTGAAGGTTAACTCTATCTCTGCACGGAGCTGCTGTTGTGGGTCTGTCTGGGGCTTGTCTAAGTCTCATGTAAACAGACATTTCATTTATAAATTTCTCAGTGAAAAAAGAATGTATATCAAAAGTTCAAAAAGTATTCCAACATAGTTTCATGAGAACTTTATCATTTGAGTGAGAGAAGGGATATTGGATTGTTTCAATTGACGGGTTATGGCTCTTCCTGTAGCTCAGGAATTTTGGAATGCAAAATAATTTTCTTGTTTTAGTTAATTGTGGATAAGGGTGCAATAGTTAAAAGAACAATGAGTCAGATGGAATCAGAATTTGTAGACAGTTTGTTATCAACTGGTTAATTTGAAGCCATGGGGGGACAGCTTGGGGCAGTTCCACCACATATGGAGATATGCACCTCTCTGTCCACATCCCCTCCAACATACTGGCCTAATTATGGACTCAGTGCTAAACAGTCTGGAAGGATCTTGTAGAACTGCTCCTTAAAATAAGAGCAGTGCTCGACCATTTTTTTTAAATATGAGGTTGTGAGGCAAAGCTTCTGACCTGTGTCTCGAAAGAAGTCACGAGGAGACAGAATAGATCTGAATTGTAGCAAATCAAACAAGATTATTTTATCATTATCAAACATGTCCTTAAATCTGGTTAGATCAGCTCCTTCCAAACTCTTAAATTATATAAAATCTAGGGAAACTTTTTATTTAGAAGCAATGATGTTAGAGGGTATGAGATTATGTTATATTTTGAGATTTAATCCCATAGTGAGATGGAGTGTGATATTGAAGGGCATTTCTGATTTGTGTGAGGATTTAATTTTTTGGGACCAAAATATAGTTTAACAATATAGATTTGACTATTAAGGCTTCAACCAACATCAAGACAGTAGTAGGACTCCAATCATAACTTGCTGTATCACAGAGAATTACAGTTTTAGGACATGAGTGCGAAATAAGCAGTGGAAGGGACAATGGACAAAATTTGCTATTCATCATGGGCTGCATTGTGCTTCACTGATGGCTGCAATGGTTATTTTCTATTGGAAAATTGTCATGGCAGCAAGTGAGATAATTAGGATGCAACATATAGGATGTCCAGTAACAGCAACTAAAGACAGTATATATTTGTTAGTTTGCGTCATTATGCACTTTAGGCACAAAAGGTTAGTTTTGGGAGGAGGTTAGTTCTATGTCGTCATTATGGATGATTACTGAACATGCACAAATATATACTTCTAATATTTTTCATCTTCCAAATTGATCATTTAATTTCAGCTAATACAACAGGAAAGCATTTTGTTTTTCACCACTAAGATCAAAATATATAAATTAAAGCTTTTGAAAATATTATTAGTGTGCACTTAAACAGAAATTATAGGAAAAATAAAGCCCAGTTTCCACATTCTATCTACCTAAAGTTTTTGCTTTTTTTCAGGATAGCCTTATGCTTATTCGTGGTATGCTTAAATTCCATATGTTTGACCCTACAACTTCCACAGGAAAGCTGTTCAACTCACCTTCTACCCTTTCTTTAACTTAGTGTTTTGTACATTTTGCCTACATCTTCCACTTTCCAACTTCAAATCATAACCTCTTTTTGTGGTATTCCTCTTTATTATGTCCACCTATCTCATCATGCCACCTATGTCCCTACTGTCCCCTAAACTATACAGAAGGGAAAGGGATGATATGACAATGATAGATTATATAAAATGATTTAATTCCATGGTATATGTCTATTACATATATTATGCACTTTGGGATACAGTGCCTTGCAAAAGTATTCACCCCCCCCTTGGCATTTTTCATGTTTTGTTGCCTCACAACCTGGAATTAACATGGATTGTTTAAGGTTTGGCATCATTTAATTTACAGAACATGCCCACAAATTTGAAGATGTCTTTTTTTTTTATTATTGTGAAGCAGACAACAATAGGACAAATTAACAGAAAAAGTCAATGTGCATAACTATTCACCCCTCTAAAGTCAATACTTTATAGAGCCACCTTTTGCAGCAATCACAGCTCCAAGTCACTTTGGATAAGAGCTTGCCACATCTTACCACTGGGATTTTTGCCCATTCCTCCTTGCAAAACTGCTCCAGCTCCTTCAAGTTGGACGGTTTGTGCTTGTGAACACCAATCTTTAAGTCTGACCACAGATTTTCTATTGGATTGAGGTCTGGGCTTTGACTAGGCCATTCCAACATATTTACATGTTTCCCCTTAAACCACTCAAGTGTTGCTTTAGCAGTGTGTTTGGGGTCATTGTCCTGCTGGAAGGTGAACCTCCGTCCTAGCCTCAAATCATGCACAGAGTAGTTCAGGTTTTGCTCAAGAATATCCCTGGATTTAGAACCATCCATCTTTCCCTCAACTCTGACCAGTTTCCCAGTCCCGGCTGCTAAAAAACATCCCCACAGCATGATGCTGCCACCACCATGTTTCACTGTTGGGCTGGTGTTCTTTTGGTGATGTGATATGTTGGGGTTGCGCCAGACATAGCGTTCAATTTTAGTCTCATCAGACCAGAGCACCTTCCTCCATACATTGTTGCAGTCTCCCACATGTCTTTTCTCAAACTCAAAATGTGCCATTTTGTTTTTTGCTGAAAGTAATGGCTTTCTTCTGGCCACTCTGCCATAAAGCCCAACTCTATGGAGCGTACAGCTTATTGTCATCCTATGTACAGATACTCCAGTCTCTGCTGTGGAACTCCGCAGCTTCTCCAGAGTTACCTTAGGTCTCTGGGCTGCCTCTCTGATTAATGCCCTCCTTGCCCGGTCTGTGAGTTTTGGTGGTTGGCTGACTCTTGGCAGGTTTGCTGTTGTGCCATGTCCTTTCCATTTGGTTATGATCGATTTGATGGTGCTCCTGGGGATCATCAAAGATTTGGATATTATTTTATAACCTAACCCTGACTTGTACTCCTCAACAACATTGTCCCTTACTTGTTTGGAGAGTTGCTTGATCTTCATGGCAGTGTTTGGTTATTGGTGCCTCTTGCTTAGGTGTTGCAGCCTCTGGGGCCTTTCAAAAAAGGTGTGTGTATGTAATGACAGATCATGTGACACTTAAATTGCACACAGGTGGACATCAGTTCACTAATTATGTGACTTCTGAAGGTAATTGGTTGTACCAGAGCTTTTTATGGGCTTCATAACAAAGGGGGTAAATACATATGCACATGCCAATTTTCTGTTTTCTATTTCTAAAAAATAGTTTTATGTATTTTTTTTTCTAATTTCACTTCACCAACTTAGACTATTGTGTTCTGATCCATCACATAAAATTTAGATTAACAAAAACTTGAACTTAAGGCCATAATGTAACAAAATAGGTAAAACGTCAAGGGAGGTGAATACTTTTGCAAGGCACTGTATATATATATGCAACTTATACATAAGATTAATTGCACTCTTTGCACTTTGAATAAATATAGTGAGTGATTTCCCAATAATAGATGGTGTTAAAGGGTCACCGTTCAGTAAAAAACATATATGAAAACTTTAAGTCTTACTAAAAGCATAATTAAGCAAGAAAAAAGTAATCAAGGTAGTTTTTAAATAGAAAAACTAAGTGTGATGCCTCTGCTGGACTGCATGGAGTGATCCATGATACTTGATGAAGTTGTGTGTCTGAGAGGGGTGTGTACACCTGTAGAGTTGTAGTTGCAGCTATTAATGCAACTTACTGCGTCTGGGCCCGTAGGGGAGTGGTGTGGTATCAATTTAAATCTTATTCTGTTTTCTGGACTCTCCCTGTTCCCTTATCTCACACCCCTCACTCCACGCTAACTACAAACACACGCCCTCATGGTTCAACTCTCAGGATGTGATTAACAAACATAAAATGGTTCCCTGTAGTCAACCAAGTCTTCAAAATTTATATTTTCCCTATTTTCCAAAAAATAAACAACAACAACAAAAAAACGCTTTATGCTCATGGCCTACACAGCTGCCAATAGTCTTACTTTGGTAAATGCTTAACAAACAAGTGTCTTTTTGTTGGACTGGAAATCACGATATAAGGACAGTTGTCACAGTTTAAAAACAAACAAACAAGAAATAACTAGGAAATACTTCATTCAGGACCTTAAAAGGCCTATGTAGACTTGCATCTAAAATATACTCTATTAAAAAACTAAAAAAAAAAAGGAAAAAATATTTTAAGATGAGAAAATAATAAGGCTCTAACTTATTACCTTTCAGCTGGGGAATTAACCATTTTGGTTTCTGCTGATCAACTTACTGAGGAGGAAGACTTTGAATTCACAGGATGCTGTGACATCTACAACTGTCAAACCTTTCAATAGAAGTAATTGAAAGCTCATTTGAAAACCTGACAACATCGTACAAAATGGATTTCGGGATTAAAAATAATTACATAAATGTAATGGTTGTGTTTATTTATTTTAAAAATCCTTTTGTCCATTACCAAGCTTACTTATACAAAATACATTTTGAATACAATATTTGACATGGTCCCTTAACATACCCAGCCTGAGGATGCAACATAAACCTTCAAATATATTAAAGGTTTTTAAAAGTTCAAGCATGAATAAAAGAACAAGGTCATGTTTTGACATGAGTCATGAGAAGATTTACTGTTGATGTGTAAAAGTACAGCCTCATAGAAAGGGTAGTAGATAAAAGGAATAACCTTCCGGTGGAAATGGTAAGGACAAACACAGTAAAGGGATTCAAGCATTTCTGGGACAAGCATAAGTCAATCTTAAACATAAATTAAGTCAAACTTTTAGCTAAATACAATAAGAAAGATCAAATGGGCCCTTTAGTTCTTTGCTGTTAAAATCTTTTTTTCAACTCTTTTTTTTTTTAACTGTCCATGGTGAATAATACAACAAATATTATAATTTTTGGAATCTCTTTTTTTTTTTTTTATTCCCAGTAGTTGAAAATCGAAGTAAATACAGGTATACCCGCGCTTAACGCTATCTCTTTGAACGCTGATTTGCTGTAGCGTTCTTTTTCCCTTTAATTCCCCATCTAGAGCTAAATCTCGCCATAGTGAGGTTTTGAGTGTTAGACCCCATTTAGACCTTTAAATAACCGCTCAGCGCTCTCGGGTTTCCCATAGCGATGTCTGAGCACTATGTCGATAAAATGCCTTGTTTAGCGCTCTTTTCACATAGTACTCCTGCATGCAGGAACACGTGGAGTGCTAAACTATTGAACATACATTTAGTTCAATTCAAATCAATGTCCTTTTGGGAGTCTGTTTTTCAAGTCAAAGCATAAAATTAATTACATTTTACAATATATATCTTAAAGAGACACTGTAGTTCCAAATTTATATTTAGAAAATCGTGTATTAAGCAGAAGTTTGTTTGTTTGTTTTGTATGAAAACTAAATGATTTATAATGAAAAAAAAAACATTAAAGTGAGACAGGAACACTATTGGTAATACATGATATAAAGGGGCTCGGAGCATGGCCAGATTATCCACTAGGCTAACTAGACCTGGCATTAAAAAAAAACCAAAATGCTGCAGTTCCTAGACTGGCCTACTAGGGGGTAACCATCTAGAACAAGAGAGTTACAACAGAAAAAGGAACTTACACGCTCAGAAAAGGCAAAACTGGGTCTGTGTGTATCTTACATACTCACTTGCCGGGGCTCCTCCACTTCACTGCCTAGGGGCTCCAAAAAGGTAGATCCTTGGTCATACACAAAATTGTGATTTTATTGCTGTTAATTTGACTGTAAGACCAGAAAAGCAGATACGAGGCACACTTTGAGTCCTAGATGACTCTTCCTCTCACACACACTTCTTAATAGCTATTGTAGTGCCGCTTTAAAGTTCCCCTTTATGATGACAAAATATATACGAATAATTAGGCAGGAAAAATGTCATGAAGCTAGTTTTTATTTAGAAAGAAAAATGTTGATGCTTCTGCTGGACTCTGAATGCACTTTTGTTTTGCTAATGGTTGCAAATGTGAGAGTAGTATTTACATTACTGTTTAAACTAACAGCCTTATTAAATTGTGATTCAGCAAATAGCAAATTTAAAAGGACTCTATTTAAGCACACAGCATATTTTTTTTACAGAAGTTTTAAGATAGTGAACTTCTATCCAAAAGCAAGGTCTTCACTAACCAAAAACTTCTGTAAAAAAATATGCTGTGTACTTAAATGAAGCCCTTTTAAATTTGCTGAATCGCCATTTAATAAGGCTGTAAGCTTGCAGATATCCTTGCAAGCTGGCTGCAGAGGATGAGATAGGTGTCAAATTCTAAAAACTCCAATTGTATAACAAAGACCCATCATCCTCCACACCAATATTCAATATATAAGTACATGCCCTTAGGCTTCAAGCTATCAGAAATAGTTGGAGCCAGGCAAGGTGTAAAATTCTATACACAAACAGACCCTACAAACATTTAGATTTTCCCTAAAAATTGTTCTATGTTTATAATCTACCCAGCTGCAATATTAATAATTTCATATATACTTTCATATAATAACTATAATTCTCCATTAGACAGGTGCTTAGTATAACTGTACAACCAACAGGGGCAGCTGGTGCATAGGGGCAAATGGGCAGACGCCCCCCCAAAAATTATCAATCACTTTAACATTGTATTTTAAATTTATATAGATAATACAATTTCATTATATCTGTATATCAGCTTTCATGTCTTATTTCATATGATTTTGTTAAAACTATGTATTTATCACTTTAAATGAACCCATTGTGTGCTTCCCCCTTGCCTGGTGTCTCTCCCGAGTCCCTGTGCTGCTATAGTACAGTGTGAGCGTTGTGCTGTAACACTCAACTTCAGTGAATAGTAATTCAGTGTGCCATGAAATGCATACATTTTCCTGACTGGCAGCTAGCAGCATCAACCAATCAGTGCTGCAGGCTGTGTGGTTGCTATGAACATCCCCTCTGACCGTTCCCTCTGAGCGACCCCAAGCCTATGGAGACTTAATGTTATGATATGACATCAGGAAGGCTATAAAAACCCCATGTTTTCAAACACTCCCCACTCTTTTCCCGCTTTTTCCCCTGACAGATCCTCCCTGGCTGGACTCTGATCTACCAAACCTCAAAGTAAGTTTGTCCAACACTACACTACCCAAGCCCCCTAGTCTTAATAAATTCAGGGCCCCCACTATACCTAGCCACCACGAACTAAACTATATATGCAAGCCAGGCACCTACTAGGGAGATTACAATCCCACTGTAATCCCTGCCATCCACATAACCCAGCACCCACCCACACACCCACCTACTTACCTACCTAGGCCCGCAGTGCCTGGGGAACCCCCAAGCAGCCACCTATCCACCTAACTACCTACTGAGGTCTGGGGACCCCTCCATGTGGGCCTGCAGGGCCAGGGAACTACCTCAATCAGGCCCCCAGGGCCTGGGAATCACCCCAAACACCCACCCACCAACCTAACTACCTACTGAGGCCTGGGGAACTACCGTAATCAGGCCCACGGGTCCTGGGAACCACCCCAATCAGGCCTGCGGGTCCTGTGAACTACCCCAATCAGGCCCATGGGGCCTGGGAACTACCCCAATCAAGCCGTTGGGGCCTGGGAACCACCCCAATCAGGCCCACAGGGCCTGGGAATCACCCCAAGCACCCACCCACCAACCTAACTAACTAACTACTTAACTGCCTGCCGAGGCCTGGGGATCCCTCCATGCCCCCCTATATCATTGGAGGTCTATAGAGACCCCAATGATATATCCAATTACAATAGGGGTCTATATTGGACCCTCATAGTTCCTTATTAATAAACACAAACACATAACCCACACCCCCAACCCCACTCCCCATATTTTTATTTCATTTTTCCAAGTAACATGGAATGTATCTTTAATATTGCAATAAAAAAAGGATACATTGCCTGACACTTTAAAAAAAAGAAAAAAAAAATAGGGGGACATACAATAAGTAAAAACATACCCGCCCAATTGACTTCTCCAACGGCGGCCTTCTGCCCTGGATATTGTGGCTATCCATCTTGATTGAAGAATCCAGTCCTCTTCAATCTTGATTGAAGCCACTGATCCTCCTTCTGGCCCTTGGAAATAGGCCTACACCTATATATATAGTCTTACTTGGTGTAATATGGGTTTTTAAGGTCTGGTTGGGGCCTATATAGTCCTGCTTGGTATTTTAAGTTTTTTTAGGTACGGTTTGGTCCTATATCGTCCTGATTGGTGTAATGTGGGTATTTAAGGTACGTTTTGGCGTATATAGTCCCGCTTGACATAATAGGGTTTTATTTAGTTACTGTTGGGGCCTATATAGTCCCGCTTTGTATAATATGTTTTTTTTTAGGTATGGTTGGGGCCGAGATAGTCTTGCTTGGTTTCATAAGTGTTTTTAAGTACAGTTGGGGTCTTTTACTCTCTGATTTGTTTGCTTGTTTTATATCACACCGAGATCCAAACACTCTGAGGCTGCAGACTATTTTGGACTACTACACTTGAAGACACCCCGAGAAGCAGAGTTAACTGTTGGTGAGTGTCATTCCATTCATGCAGAAGAGAAATTTTATTATTTGCCTGAATACCAAATTTCTAAATTTTTTGAACAGTATTAAAAAATCAGTAGGTGGAGTCTATTTCAATGGGCGAGGCAAGTATAAGGTAATTGGGCGGGGCATATAAAGGTCAATATGACATCAGGGGGAGGAGTTTAAAAATGGGTGGCCTCTGTTTAAGGGGAGGAGCCAAGTCTTGCTCGCCCCTCCAACTTGAAAGTTCACCAGCCGCCACTGGCAACCACTATGTTTACTTTTCACTTTTGCAGAGATTAGCTTATTGATTGTTTTCTCAGTCCTAAACACTGTTTATGATGTTGACGTGTTGTTAATCATGTTTAAAATATACCATTTTGAAGTATTACACTTGAAAATATGCAGTCTTCAGGTTATTACTTTTTATTTGCATTCATAATGTGGAGCCCTGTTCTGGATCACTACCTTGTCGTGGTGACGGGGCTTGTGAACTTCAGCGATGTAGGGTAACCCAAGATGGGCAGGTCAAAGTCGAGAGGTCAGACAAATTGTGGCCCATTGCAGAAGAAACTACAACCCACTCCAGTATCTTTGGCAAGAAATCCTTATGGATAAGCACAACCAGAGACAATATGTGACTCCATAGGGTCACGGAGAGTCACTGAACGACAAAACAACAACATACTGTGGAACATACTGTGGGCCACTGGACCACTGATGTACGTCCTGAGTTGGGAGGAGATTTTGAAACTTCGATTTGGACAATGAAAATATGGCATCTTAAACTTCAAGTGCTTTCACTATGACCAATGGGAAATTCATTAGTTTACAGACAGAAGATGCAATGAGCAGCCCAATAAAAAAAATAAAACTTGAAGTAAAGAATAATTGCATATAATAAAAAAATGAAAGGCTGTGTTTATTGTTTACTTTCTAAAAATATTGTCTCCTTCTGGATCGCTACCTTGTCATGGTGAAGGGACTTGTGTACTGCAATGAAGCCGTGAGCTATACCATGTAGGGTCACCCAAGATGGGCAGGTCATTACAGAGAGTTCAGGCAAATTGTGGTCTACTGGAGAAGGAGCTGGCAACCCACTCCAGTATCTTTGCCAGGAAAATCTTATGGCTTGTCTCAACCAGACACAAGATGTGCCTGGCATTCGGCAGTCCATAGGGTCACGTAGAGTCGGACACAACTGAATTACTAAACTACAACATCACAAATATTGTGCCCATTAATAATTATTTCAAAAAACAAATTGAAAAAAATGAGGCCACAGAGGATCTTTTAAGGAACCAGCGACATTGTCATATTTATATAGTATATTCTTAAAGTGAATATGACTTGCTAAAGGGCAAAATATGTTAACAAAGTGTATAATAAATGCACCCTTTAATTTTTAACTATTGTATTCAATTTTGAATTGACCAAATACGTTTTTCCTTTGTTAATAATAGCAATGTAAGCGGTAAACATAAAAACATTTCTAGAGTAAATCCTCTGTTTAATTATAAAAGATTCCAACTAGTCTTTAATTAATTCAGAAATCTGGAACATGAAGGGTGTGTTTTTAACTACTAGTGGAGGGAAGCATGGAAAAGAAGGTAAGAAAAGTGGCAAAGTTGGGGGGGTGGTCCGCCCCAGGCGGCACTTTTTTGAGGAAGGCACTTGATCTATTGTTAGGACCACCCTGTAGACCCCTCAGACTCACCCGGACCCCTCTAAGTCCACCCAGTTTCACCAGGCACCCTCTCTTGTTGCCTGCTCAAGGGGGCAGGTGGGGGATCCTTTTTCTTCCTTCCCCACATGTGACTCAGCACAAAGTTGCAACGCAGCCCATAGGGGAAAGAAGAGGGCCTGGTGAGTCTAAGGGGACTAGGAGGGGTCTGGGTGAGCCCTATACTTCCAAAAAAACACACACAAAATATGTATATATGGCACCAGGGTGGGCTAAATGTTTTTTCTTTTTACACCGGGGCACAACATTATCTTGCTCTGCCACTGATCATGGGCCAGTGCCCGCTGCTGCGTGCTGGGACGCCTCTTTCTTTACACCCATAGCACATTTGGTGTGATGTATGGCCACCACTCTGCCAGTCACTGCTTTACTTTGCCAGGCTGGACAGCACCATGTTTCCAGGAGTCAAAGGTCATTGCATAATGGCACTCTGTCTGATTGGTTCCTGCAGTTTGACTGTGAATGGCGCCAAAAGAGAAGCTACTAATCCTGCTGTTTATCTTCTGGTGTAGCACAGAGATGAGTGGGGTGATTTTGTACTGATACATATGAGTGTCTGCTGAGGTGGATAGCGAGGTGCTGTGTGTACAGGGGGCAAAGTCTGCTGTCACATGCCATGATGCTCAGGAGGAGGGGCAGCTTGGGTTAGGGTTTAGACTTAGGATTTAGGGGGGTTATGGTTTAGGGTTCAGGGTTAGGGTAGTGGCAGATGTGCATGTCACTACTTTACTATGTAAAGCTTATCATCCGCCACTACCCTAAACCTCACCCATAACCCTAAGCCTAATCCTTACAAAAAATTAAACAAAGTCTTAACACACAACTGTTGTGCCACCTACTGGTTGCTGCATGCCACTGCTGGTGAGGGCGAAAAAAGAAAGGTCCAAATACCATTGAGGGGAGCTGCAAACTCAGGGACAGCTCTGGGCGGCGAAAGCTCTAGCTACTCCCCTAGGTAAGAGGTATAGATCAATGGGAATGTAAGATGAATAGATCTCACTTAATGTGACACCAAACTCCTCCCAAAAGCTTGCAAGTTTGCATCCATGGGTGCAAGTTCTGCTCTCGGGAAATCTCTTTTGTTCACAAAATCTCACTAAAATATTATTGATGCCTCCAGGATCCAGCAGAGGCATCACATTTGTCTTATGAAAAAAAAGTAGCTTTATGACTTTTTTCCAGCTGAATTTAGTTTTTAGACTTGTCTTCAAATATATATATATATAGTGAGTGTTTAAGTTTTTATGCTCATGACTGCTAATGTTTTTGGTTTGTTACATATTTTATTATCACATGAAGTACAGTGGCACTTTAACTATCTACACATATTCCTATGCACACATTCAAGGCTAGCGCTGAAATGGGCTTTCTGCTAGTGATAGCTTTATGTCTCAGGTCACAGTGGAAGTAGATTGGCATGAATCAATTTGGGATAGTACAATAATTGTAGCATGTCACTACTTTCTTCTTTTCTTCTGTGTGATTAAAGTATTTGCTAGGCAGCCACTGATTTGGATGATTTAAACTCCTTTGGTATGGAAAGCCCACAGTTTGTCTGCCTTCAACAATCCTTTCTCTGCTGGAGTTGTCACAGCAACAACTTTAGCACTTGAAAGGCATTTACTTCAATAATCCTTCCCTGTGATCTTTGACAGGCTTATAATTAAGCAACAGTTTGTTAATGCTGACATCAACATTCTGAAACTCTAGAGGTGTTATTACCCGGCTATGCATGGGGAGTCCATGTGTATTCAGTATTTACTGTACACAGAGAACAGGCAGCTTTGGGACTTAAGTGGGAATTCACTTTCATTAAAGGACTACTGTAGTTTAACAACAAAGACACTTGTTTGTCAAGTATGTACCAAACTAACAATATTAGCAGCTGTGTAAGTCATAAACATAAATCAAATTTTGAAGACTCTGTTTATGAATACAGACATCCATTTTGTGTTTGTTACATCACACCCTGAGAGCTGGAGGATGGGTGTGTGCGTTTGTGGTTATCAGTGGTGGGAAGGGTCAGGGAGCAGGGAGAAGTCCAGAGTCTTTGTTAGATAATAAGATAGGACTGAAGTTGACAGCATACCTCTTCTCCCTCATAGGCCCAGCAGCACGAGATTTCTACTGAAATGTAAACTCCTATCTCACATACTCAGCTACTATAAAATATCATGGATCCTTCAAAGACGCGTAGAGCCATCTAAGAACAGCTTTATGATTTTTTTCTGCTTAAATCTGGTCTATCGCTAAGGCTGCAATTGACCCAAAAAAGTATGCAAAGAGACTTTCCAGACCTTTAGGAGGGCAACAATGTTTGGTTGTCCAGTAAGCATCTCAATTTACCGGAACCTTCCCACAAGTTGGGCTCGAGATACATCCCTGATTGAGGCCAAGGTTGGCTCTGTGGCTAACCAGATTACGTTGCCTCTGCCACTGCATTTTCATTCAGTATTCGAGTATTCAGGAATGAGTTCTCCACTGCCTTCACTACTCTACCTCCTCTTATTATGGATGGACATTTTGAGGAATTTGAGGTAGAAACTTATCTCAATTTAAGGTTCAATTTTTTTTAGCTATAATGATTGCCCAGTATTGTCCCTCAGATTTTGTTGTGATATTTAAACCATCAGCATATGTCTTCATCTACTTTGATATTTGTGGATTGTTAGCATTTTTTTATGGTAAGTAATTGTTAATATAATCATTAAAATAATGAAAGAATTAAACTGATGAAAAGAGGGAAAATAATCAGACCAAGCAGATATGAAATAAATAGTGGAGGTAAAGAATACATTTAAAGGGATATCTAAGTTAGCTGGATTAATACATTGATGTACTCTATAGGCAAAAAGCAGCCTATATGTATGCAGCATATCTCATAAAACATTTTTTTTCTTTCCTAAAGATTATGTTGACACCTCCAGTGGGTGTCTAAACAGGCATCTGATCCCCCAAATCAGCATGCAGCATCAGGGAAGCAATATTAACCCACTATTTACCTGCTCTTGCTGGCTCAGCCAATCTCCTTGCAGCTTCCTCCTTGCAACTTCCTGCCACACTACATTTCCCAGCTACTTTGCTACATATCCCATGCTGCTTTGCACCACAGACAGGAAACCAGAGTTAATTCAAGAGTTTCAGCTAACCTAATTGGCCCAAACAAATCATTCCAAAACAAAATGGATACTTTGCTGCCTGTGATTGGTGAAACTGAACATATGACTTATGCTAATTTTAGAACAGATTGGCTCGGGATGTCAACTTTGAAAGCCAACTGTTTGCAAATGCAAGAAATTCAGCTGATTTCAAGGTGAGTGTTTAAAGTTGGCGCATTATAAATAAACTATAATAATAATAATAATAAATGTATATTTTGGTATTTTTTCACGCAGACATTTTTTTCACACACTAATCATTCTCCTCCATTAGATACATTCACAATCCAGCAAATTTAGATATCCCTTTAAGGGACTAGACATCTTAGAATGCCTGAAGAACTTTGTACAGAGGTTTGTGATATGGCCCAGAAAACAACAAAGAAAGAAAACTAAGAATGTAAACTGGCTGTCGTATGAAGCTTTGAAAGAAGCCCAGGAGAGAAGGAATGCAAAAGGTAGTATAGATAGGAAAAGATTTGTCCAAATAAATACAGAATTCCAGAGGATAGCATAAAGAAACAGAGACATTCTATTAATATTATTATTATTCACTTTTATTTGTAACGCACCAACATCTTCTGTAGCGATGTACAGGGGATAAGAACAAAACAATTACAATGTTAACAAACTGAGAACATGGAGGGCTCTGTTTTGATCTTAATATCTTTATAGAAAGCACCCTACAAAATTGGAAACTCACTACTTACCATCTAAAGAGAATGGGAGAGGCAGAAATCTGGCAAGAATAACCGATAAGGAGTAGCAAGGGTCAGGAAGTAAATTAAAGTTTACTTAGGTAGGAAGGTATGCAAAGCTAGAAAAGCTTTTCATTTAGTAGGGGAGGGAAGGGATCTGAGTGAAAGTAATTTGAGGTGAATGGTTCCAGTATGTAAAATGCTATATGCCTCTAGTGGTCAGATAATATAACCTGCAATGGAAATGTCAGATGAGGGTCCCGGTTTAGGAGATATATCTCCAGATACCAACAGAAGAAGGAGAGAGAGAGAGTGCAGATGGGAATGGGACTTGCAGTACTGTTTCTGCTTGTGAGGATGGAGGAGATAGTGACTGGAGGAAGGAGAATAGCTCTTAGGAGCATTAATGAGGAGAGGAGAGCATGCAAGGTGAGATGGTTATGTTGAAGTCATGATGTGGAAAAGTTGAGAAGAGCCTGAGGAAAAGGCATGAGGAAACATTGTGTAAAGGAATAATTAGTTAGCAGGTGTTGCTAATTGATCAGCTGTACGAAATTTTTGTGATGCAATAAGGTAAGAGTTCCCAGGAGCAGGTAGGTGAGGGACAGGTAGGGGATTGGCTTAATTTGCAGACAGGAGCAGGGCCCAGTGAATGGCTACTTTAGAAGTGGGGGATGGTCAGATTGGCTTCGGTTGCAGACAGGAGCAGGGCCAGAGAATGGCTGCTTTAGAAGTGGGGGAGAGTCATATTGGCTTCAGTTGCAGACAGGAGCAAGGCCAGAAAATGGCTGCTGAGAGAGAAAGAGCTGCGAGTACATAAAGCTATGTAAAGAGATAGAAAATGATAACAGAATGGGAAATAAGAAATATATCTTCAAGAAAACTAGGAACCTTTCATACCAAATTAAGCATGATAAAAGACACAAATGGTAGGGACTTAACAGAAACAGATCATATAAAGAAGAGGTGACAAGATTACACAGAGGATCTACATATTAAGGATCTTAACAGTATTGATAACCTCAGTAGTTTGTGCAATTAGCTGTAGCCAGACATCTTGGAGAGTGAGGTGAGATAGGGCCCAAGGAAACCTTGCTGAGAACAAGAGTGCAGGAGTTGATAGAATCCCAGCTGAAATGTTCAAAATCGTAAAAAATGATGCTATGAAAGTGATGCCTGATTTATTCCAACAAATTTGGAAAACTCAACAACGGTGGGTAGCCTGGAAAAGTTAAGTCTGTGTCCCAATCCCAAAAATAGTAGTGCCAAAGAGTGCTCCAATTAGACTAATTTCACATGCCAGCAAGGTAATACTTAAGATCCTGCAATATGGGAAAAAAATTGTGTGATTATTATTATTATTGTTTTTTTTGTAACGTGGCAACATTTTCTGCAGCGCTATATATGTATTGTGTTCAAAACAAAACAATATTAACCCATTGCAAAAAATACAGTCTGCATCAATATACTCCTTGAATTGGTTTTAACCACCATATCTATGGCTTGACATATTTCAAGCAGACTATGAAGTAGTCAGTAGTCAATCAGCAATATTTTAACCCTTGAGATAAGAACTGATGATTTATCAATGATAGTAATAAATGCCAATATTTTGACAAAATAGATCTTATATTTTCCGAATTATTGGCATATGTTTGTATTATTACTATTACCGCTTTTTTTTGTAATGCGTCAACATATTCCATAGCACTATAAAGGGTTAAGAACAAAGAAAAAATAAATGAAATATTAAACACATGGCAAAAAGTATATGATTATTCTGCTTTTTATCATTATTGTTTTGAGTTATTTGAAAGGTCTGTGTGATTGTGACCTAAAGCCTTTTGATACACATATTTTAGACATTGTTTGGTAACCTTTTTGATTAAAAAATGTATGTTTATTTGTCTTTGTCTAAGACTCCTCAACATTATTGCAGTTTCACCAAGTTGTTAAATATTGGCCAATTGGGATACCTTTTTTAAAGGTGTAGGATGTAGACTAGTCCAATTCAAAGAAAGAAGTTTCTTTGCAATGGATTTTTCTATTGATGTTACCATTTGGATCTTTTTTGATGATTAGGTCTATAAACACAATTTCTGACTGATGATATTGAAATGTAAACTTCTGAGCCAATTCAAAATGCCAGAATGTCATTTACAAATCTATGCCAGATTAGGATATGATCCATAAAATCTCAAAAATAAAATCTCATCGAAGACCTAGTTGGCTTTCCACCATCCCAAAAAGAAGTTTGCATAGCTAGGAGCACAACTACGATACCCCTGTTTCATGCCATAGGAAATGTTTTCATAACAACAAGATTGAACTTTAAGTTTATATGCTATCTATCAGATTAAATTGGGTCCTAGGAAAGGCAATCTGGATAAACTTTTTTTAAAGGACCTAAATCATGAGAAAATATTCTGCCAAAAAATGAACGAATTAGCCAAAGTGTACACAAACAATATATACAGTTTTCAAAAGATAACAAATAAGACTTTTGATGGGTCTGAAATAAAAGACTGAAAAACACTATATCAGAATACATAAAGACATCCATTTTAGAATGTGGGCCATCCTCTCCTCCACAATCGGCCATCCAGAGAATGTAGAAATTATTATCTTCAAGCTTAAGTCCACCGATTTATATGACAAAAGATGTGTAACCTTCGCCCGAACATACCACTCAAACAAGGGCTGGGGAGGTGCCGCAGGACAACGTCCATGATCTGTACAATCGGATGCGTATATATTCAGAACAGAAGGTATTTGAAACCTAGTGTAACGGGGTAAGTATAGAAACTTAGGCAATGTCTATTGATTGAAGTAAGGTGGTTATGCGCATTATTGAGTCCCTTTAAGAATAGAAACTCAATGGATATATACATTACATGATCAAGCACCATTAGGCCTGAATGAAGGCTTTTCATATACAGCTTTTATATAAACCACCAATGTTTTTTTCCCCACATTTAAGTCTAGAATTGTCTTGATCATCACCATTACATTTACAATAATGTATTTACTTATTAGCTATTTATTAATACTATATAATAATATTTTTTTATTCTATATACAATAGAATTTACTTATTATTATAATATATAATTTTATCTTATACAGTATGTACATATATAATTTCAATTCATCATATTATAATTCATATCAAAAATATATCTCTACATCTCTATGGTAGATTTTATACATTTTTAGTACCGGTATATTACACGTCATACAATATGATACATAATATTCTCTCATCCACTTAATTTTATATGTACTATTCACTTTTTCTATTTTATTATTTATTATTATCACTCCTCTTATATGTATAATATATAGATCAACATATTTTATTTATTTTGTTTCTACACCTTACATGTACATTTTCTTATTTGGTCATTTTTGTTACATACACATTATATAATTATTTCACTTTAGTAATATGATAACATATTTTTACACTTCACTTTATTATTATTTCTATTCACTTTTTCAGTTACTGTTAATTATTATTTTTATTTCATTTATTTTATTTTTTATTTCATTTTTATTTCTATACTAGCGACTTGCCCGTCAAAAAATGACGGTTAATAAAAGAAAGTGTTGAAATGCTGTTTGTCACACAATGTGAGTGTACTGTGTGCCTGAACTAACTAAATTCATTAAAAAGCAAAAATCTACATTACATAAAATAAAATCACCAAAAATAAAAAATGTACATTACAGAACAAAAAAAAAACCTAAGTCACAAAAAATAAAAAAATTAACATTAGAGAAAATAAAAAAATACATTACAACCCCCCCCCCCCCGCACTACATTAAAAAAAAAATTATACACCTGAAAAGGAAGTACATATAATACAATACAATACAATACATTTAAATACAATACAATACAATTAAATACAATACAATACACCCCACTATGTAATATACATCCCACTATGTAATATACATCCCACTATGTAATGTAATATACATCCCACTATGTAATGTAATATACATCCCACTATCTAATATACATCCCACTATATAATGTAAAATACATCCCACTATCTAATATACAATACTATCTAGTAATACATCCCCCTATCTATCTAATATACAATACATGCTATCTCTATATATAGCAACCCTAATTCTAAGCTACAATAAAATAATTAAGACCACTTACCTTTGAGATGTTTCTTTAGATCAGCAACCGAGGGTAACAAAAGATTTAAAAAATTAATACAACACGTTTACATGAAATAACTAAACATTGTAAACTTTCTAAATATTCTAAATATTATACTCACCTTTCCAGCATGTCCCGTTCCAGCATGTCTCGTCCTCCATGTTCTGTCCTCCATCTTTGCGTCTTCTCCGGCGCTGCTCCTGTTAAAAAAAAACATTACATTAGTAAACATACATAAACCTAAAAGAAAGTGAAATAAACACAATCTACATTATACTTACCTTTCCGCGATGTCTCCGGCCTCCTGGTGTTCTGCTCCGGAAACATCTGCACGTAAAAAAAAAAAAAGAAAAAAAAAACGACACACATCCGCCCTGGCGGATGTCTCCGACACTAATGAGCTTCCTACGGAGTGTTCCAGAATAAAATTGGCAATGGCGGCTTCTGATTGGCTGAAAAGTCTGTCTATCAAATTCAGCCAATGTGAAGACCCCAACTGTGAACCAATGAAATAAGTATACACCCCAAAATACCACGCTGATTGGATAACACACCTGTCAATCTTTATTTGAACCAATCCTAAGACTTTATTGCCATCAGCCAATCACAATGGAATATACCCCACAATTAACAAATAATAATAAATAGTCCACATTAAAAAGATCAATAGAGATCTAAAAAGGTTGAACTTGATGGACTAACTCTTTATTCATCCTCCAATACTATACTATTAATAATTATTTAATCAATAATTTAATTAATAACTATTACGCATATTGCAGATCAGAGGAGATCTTAACAGGTCGAACTTGATGGACTGAAAGTCTTTTTTCAACCTTAATTACTATGTAACTATGTAACTATACCCCCACGTACTGATTGGTGAAGACATCTGCGCCTTCCCATTGGCTGTAATATTGATTGATATTAAGAATAGCCAATGAGAATGCGTAAATCCTTCACCAATCAGTACGTGGGGGTGTATTCCATTGTGATTGGCTATTGTCAGTGCAACCAATCAGAATGGGAAGATGCTCCAACCAATCACCCTGTGGGGGTGTATTCCACTGTGATTGGCTGAAGGCATCTGCGCCTTGTGATTGGTTTAAATAAAGATTGACAGGTGCATTATCCAATCCAAGAGGGATTTTAGGGTGTATCCCTTTCTGATTGGTTCACACAATGGCGCCTCCTGATTGGGTGAATTTGATAGACAGTGTTTTCAACCAATCAGAAGGCTCCATTGCCTATTTTCTTCCGGAAAAGTCTCCGGGAGCCTCATTAGCGTCGGGGATGTCCGTGAGTGCGGATGTAAGTATATATATATATATATTTTTTTTTTATACAGGGCGTGGCAGAAGAGGATCCGGAGGAGGCCGGAGACATCGCGGGGAGGTAAGTACAATGTAGATTGTGTTTATTTTGTGTTTATGTATGTGTATTAATGTTGTGTTTTTTTTAACAGGTGCCGCTCCGAAGAAGGATTAAAAGAATAAGGACGGGACATGCCGGAAAGGTGAGTAGAATATTTATAATGTATAGAATGTTTATTTATGTACAGTAAACGTGTTGCACTAATTTTTTTATTTTTTTCCGTAGGTGGCTGATCTCAATGGACATCTGCAAAGGTAAGTGGTCTTAATTATTTTATTTTAGCTTAGAAATAGATTATTTTATTTATAGATAGCATTTACTGTAAGTTAGCTAGGGGTTTTATATAGATAGCATAGAATGTATTGTATATTAAATTGTGGTATTTATTTAGATAGATTGGGGATGTATTATTATATAGATAGGATGTATATTAGAAAATGGTATTTATTTAGATAGATTGGAGATGTATTATTATGTAGATAGGATGTATATTAGATTATGGTATTTATTTACATAGATTGTGTGATGTATATTAGATAGGGGTGTGTTGTATTGTATTTATTTGTATGTATTTGTATTGTATTGTATGTATTATATGTATTTCCTTTTCAGGTGTGTAATTTTTTTTTTTCTGTAGTGGGGGGGGGGGGGGGGGTGGGGGGTGGGTTGTAATGTATTTTTTTTTTCTGTAATGTTCCTTTTTTTATTTTTTGTGACTTAGTTTTTTTTATTTTCTGTAATGTAGATATTTGTTTTGTGAGTTAGTTTTTTTTTAATGTAATGTAGATAATTTTTTTTGTGTGACTTTAGGCTTTTTTATTTTCTGTAATTAGAGTGGTGGGGGTTATTAGGGGGTAGGTAGGTAGTATAAGTATTAATAGGTTAGTGTAGAGGGTGTTTAGTTGATATTTAATGTTTTATTGGGGGGGGGGTATAGTGCAGTGTAGTGTTTATACTTAGTGTCATGATGGTCCTTGAGGACCATCATCGCACTTATGTGGTTAATGTAGTGTTGTAACAGGCCCATAATGGTCTTAATATACCCTTATGGGACTGATGGGGTTAAATAGAGGCTTATGAGGGTCTGTATGGACCCCCATGAGTGAGGGGGTTAATGAAGTGCTTATGGGGGTCTGTATTGACCCCCATGAGTGACAGGCTTAATGAAGGGCTTATGGGGGTCTGTATTGACCCCCATGAGTGACAGGGTTTATGAGGGGTTTATGGGGGTCTGTATTGACCCCCATGATTGACAGGGTGATAGTGTATTTTTGTTTTCTTTTACAACGGGTCCTTTAAGGACCTTTACGGTCCTTTAAGGACCTGTAATGCAGGAATTTTGAATTTTCATTGCAGCGGGGGTCCCCGATCGCGTGCAATCGGGACCCCCACTGCGATGGTTAATGTGGGGTTAATGCAGGGCTCCGAGCTTATCTCTGATCCTGTGGGGTTAATGCAGGTTTCAAAGCTTATCTCGGATCCCTTCTTGGGTAACTTGTACGTGGCTGGGCTGAGAGCCTCGTTTTCGGCGGCCATTTTTTCTCTCGCTTCGGTGATTTTCGTGTGTCTGTACTCGGGAATTTGGACTTAAATGGAGGTGTAACTTCACTTTCAGAGGTCCTGGGTGCCCCCCCCTTGCTATGAGTAAGCTTTTTATGTAGTTTTTGTGAGTATTTGGTGTGTTTTGACTGTTTTTTAGGTGTGCGCGGTTCCGACATTTTTCGTGCGTGTGGGTGTTTGTTACGTTAAAGGTTGGTTCTGAGGTTAATGCAGGTTTCCGAGGTGAGCCTCGTTTTCGTTTTTTCGGCAGCCATTTTTTCTCTCGCTTAGGGGGTATTTGTGTGTCTGAACTCAGGAATTTGGACTTAAATGGAGGTGTAACTTCACTTTCAGAGGTCCTGGGTGCCCCCTTACTATGAGTAAGCTTTTTATGTAGTTTTTGTGAGTATTTGGTGTGTATTGACTGTTTTAAGGTGTGCATTATGGTCGTATTTTTAGTGCGTGTGGGTCTTTGTTCTGTTAAGGTTGGTTCCGAGGTGTTTTTTTTTTCTAAGTCGTGCGAAGATACGACATTGGAGACTTCACCTTCTGCAAATGCGGATCCTCGCTTCGCGAGGGACCGCATTTGCGGACAAACACATACCACATGGGAGACTTCACCTTCCGCAAATACGGCATTGGAGACTTCACCTTCGCGAGCGACCACATTTGCGGACAAACACATATGACATGGGAGACTTCACCTTCGGGTCCTCATTTGCGGACAAAACTGCATTCCTCGCTTCGCGACGTCTCGTAGTTTGACAACTATTATATGTGATTTTTATTTTACTTTTATATCAGCTGGTACTTATCGGTATACACTTTCTTATAATATTATAATATTTTCATGATTCCATTGGTTTCATGATCTCTATTAAGTTGTATATTCTCTGTTTATTGCCCTTATGAGTTAATCTAATGTGCTCCCAATTGCTTTCTGTATGCCTCATTTCCACTAAACAATTGGTTTCATAATCCTATTAAACTGTGTTGATGAAGCTTTATAAATTATACTGCACCTGGAGAAAGACAAAGTTCTGCTGACGAAACGTATGCTGGTGTTATAGCTTTTGCTGCATTACATACACTGATTAAAGATTTGAAAGTTTATATTTTCCATTTTTGTTTATTTTTTCAACTTTGGATTGGAAAAACGTCATATGTTTGTAAAGTTTGTAACAACATTAGAAGTGGTGTAAGCTGTGAGCATAAAAAATAATTCTTAGACAAAATGTTTATTTTAGTAGATGCTGCTTGTGATTGAAGAATGCCATGTTTGTGCCTTACATACATTCAGAGATAGGGTGTTCTCCTAATTTAATGCTCTATTTAAGACTTGAAGAAGGGGTATTTGTTGATTAATTTGTGGATTCAGATAAGATTTCAGCAAATAACTCAAATATGTGACCTTCTTGCAGTGGTCCTTTATGGTAGAGAAGATGGGCATCTTGGTTCTTATCAGCCATCATCTCTGCCCACATATAAAAAGAACAGTAATACAAAACTCTAATAAAGGGGGTACCAATAATCTAGAAACTATATAAAAAATAGGTGCCCACAATCTAGAAGCTATAATATAAGATAACAATAGTATAGCAAGTAAACTAAAATTAAAGTCTACAGCTATATTAACTGTGGTTCCAATAATCTATATGCTATATTAGCTCAAGTAAAAATTAAAATACTATATTAAATAGTGTACAAACAGTCTTGAAATAATAATTAATTTGGTGAAAATAACAATGCTATGGGTTGAACAATATTTAGAAAATATATTTAATTGGGTGGCAACAGCAAAGAAACTATATTGAACATGGTGCCACAAATATAGTAACTAGAACTAATAGTGTACTGTTAATCTCATATTAAATTGGGTGCCCAGAACCTAGAATCTATATCAAATGGGGTGTTGAAATTCTTGAACCCATACTAAATGAAATTCAATGAATCTAGAAACTTTACTAAATGAGTGCTAACATTCGAGAAACTGTATTCAACTAGGTGCCAACAAACTAGAAAATACAATAAATCATTACAGGTAAAAATAATTTATAAAAATCTTGTAGTGGTTAATCGAAATATTTGCCAAAGTTCACACCCACTTGAAAGATATAAAAGAAAAAAGATATCAGCCGGCAGACACTTCCCATGCGACCACCAGCCTGTTCTCTAGAGAGCAGAGTATGAATCTCTTTAATAATACACAGTCCACGATACCCATCTAAAACTAACAAATAAGTTGTACTCCTAAATACACCTCATTACCTTTGTCTCTATTAACAATTAATTAATTTCTTACAGCAATTTTACCATTTTGCTTTGGTTAAAATAAAAGCACTGAGTCCCTTTTAAGGATCCGCATATGAGGTCCTTCAAGTGAAATGGGCTGCCATCACTGTGCTAGTGCATAGGAAACAAAATGTATAGGACAGCATATTATTGTAGAGAACCCCTTAAAAAAACAACACTGCAACTATCAGTTAACTGCTCCACTTCGCCTATAAAGCCGAGTTATTTGAGAGGTATATTACTGTGTGCACAATTTTAAATTAGATAATTTATTTTGAGCATGTTGGATCAAGGGTCTTGCAAATGTTCATTATTATTTACATATTTCTTCATACAATATTACATGTAAATTTATTCTAAACAAAATTGGGAGAGGCCAAGCTGAAGCTGGAAGGGCAGGCAGTTATTGTAAGTGTTAGACTGCAGTCGACATTTAAGAACCTACATCAACATTACATTATAATATATACACACACTAAAATATGCTAAAAGCGGAGAGTTTATGACGCAGTGATACTGGTGTATACGTCAAGTAGTAGTATACGAGTAGTCAAATTTGCTGATGGATCTAGCTTCTCCTAGAATTGATCATGGAGAACATGGAGATTAGCACTCATGGGAACTTCCAGCCTCCCACCAATCCGTGTATTCCGACATTAGGACCAGCAACCATTTACTCCCCATAGTCTGAGTTGAGTTTACCATGGTGACAGGGTGGAACATGCTTGGCAGTGGGTAGCAAGTTCTAATCCCTTAAAAGACCACTGTAGAGACTTATTTAAAAAGAAAAAAGAAAAGCATACTTGACATACTACCTACACAGACAGTATGCTTTTTTTAAAGAAAGTTGTTAAAGTGGTCCTTTGGGTGTTTTGTGTTGGATTGTCTGCACAAGGGCCAATGTTTCCTGTTTATTCTCTCAGGTTAGTGGCATAACTGTTGTTCTAGATCTCAGTCCTTATAACCATGGAGGTATACACAATCACGTTACATACTGACAATACGCACTCTTCCTCTGAATATAGATGACTCTGATGCCAGTTGAGTCTGGGTCACATAAATTTGTCTCAAATATTCCCTTAGGCTATGGGTTCCCTGACAGTTTGAGTACTAAGTTTCCTTCAGGGGAAGCCTCAATCAAGGAGGCTGATTGCTGCAGGAATTGAGGTAATTGATGTGAGAGCAGGGAATCCTTCTACACTATAAAGTAGCATCTACAAGGGAAATGTTCAATTAAGCCTTATTGATGCCACCTGAGGCCAGGTCTTCATGGCGACACAGCAACAAGTCCCTGGAGAAGACCAATGAGCATGAGAACCTCATAAACTCATATTAAATAAAACCAAGCATCCCATTATGGTATGACCATCTTATTTATATATTCCAAAAATAGGGGCATTGTCAAACTCATGAAACAGAATAAGTAACAAGAATGGATCACTGGGAGGATAATGAGTCATAAACCTGATGTGGATATGTTGCAGAAGGAACCTTTTCAACAGTAAGCAATCAGCAAATTCTCAACAAACTGAACAATAATTCTAAAATCACAATTTGATGATTATTAAATTCTTCATAACTTTTTCCAATAAAATACAGTATATATTGATCTCTTTTTTATGAGTATTAATATTTTGTTAATTTTGATTATTTACCTATCTAGTTTCCTTTATTTAATCCAAAACTAGATTGGATTAAAGGGTACTACATTATAGGATATTGCCTTTTCAGTCACTGTATAAGATATGATAGCTGTATTCAGTAGTTTATATCCAAATCTGGACATCCAACCCCTTCCTTCCAGATCCCCAGTACCTTGTTAAATGAACAGTTTTCACCTGGATATCTCACATGTTAAAATAAATTAATATTTAAAGTGCATACTTTCTAGATCACCTTCAATGTCACCATCTATCTATCTATCTTTTATGTATCATTTGAAATGTTAAAATGTAGTAGTATATTTATAATTAAAAAAAAAACAATTCTTATACTATTATGTATTTTTTTCCACACTGTGGATTCTTTTTTAAAATGTAATATTTAACATTCCATTTAGCTGTCAGTGTCGGCTAGAACTTCATATAGAGAAGTACCCCATAAAATCTTGGCTTTTGAAACACACCATAAAACAAGCAGCCCACTGGACTAACATGGCTACTTAAAATACTTTACACTCACCAACATCTACTATATTTGCATCTGCAGTATCTATCTATCTATCTATCTATCTATCTATCTATCTATCTATCTATCTATCTATCTATCTTTCTACCTACGCATCTATCTATCTATCTATCTATCTATCTATCTATCTATCTATCTGTCTGTCTGTCTATCTATCAATCTATTTTAATATCCTCCTATTTATATTTGGTTTGGGGATCAATAAGCAGGGAAATGTAGAGTTAAGTGGAATTAAAACATAAAATATCTGCACTTCCCATGTTTTCTCTGGAGTCTAAGGGATATAAAGTTGTGATAAAGGTGAAGAATACAAGCAAGTTAAATAACTCAAATTCCTATGTTTTTTATTTATCAGAGTTAACATTTATCCCTACTTGATAAATAATTCATATAGCAAACATAGGAAGTCTAGTTATTTTATTTTTTAAGTAATATCCACATTTATCCCTGCTTATTCCAACTTTTATAATTGCTTGATAAATATACCCCTATTTATCTAACGTAAACTTTAACTCTGACTCCATGGAAAATATAGAAGATGGGGATATTTAACTCAACTTTTTATCCCTACTTTATATATATACTGATAAGAGGCATCAATCTTGAAACAATTCAGTGAGTGGGTTTCTGGCTTGTGCATAATCCAATGCTAAACCATAATTCAATGCCATGTATAAAATAGTAATTTGGATTAAAACAGTAAGGTACATTGTATCTCATCTGCAAATCCTCACCAGAATGCAGTACAATGATTGTATTTCTGGGAAACCTGAGCAGGTAGAACGTTTTTAACTTATTTTTAGACTTTCAGATGGACTTATAAATGTATTATCCTATATATATTGATCTGTTCCCCTCTCTCCCTCCCCTGTGTCTCTTCCCCCCCTTTCCCTCCCCTTTTCTCCTTCCCCCATCTCCCTCTCCTGTGTCTCTCTCCTCCCATCTCCCTCCCCTGTGTCTCCTTTCCCCTTAACTCCCCTGTGTCTCCTTTCTCCCCCCTCCCTCCCCGTGTCTCCTTTTACTACTTCCTCTCCCTTTCCTGTGTCTCCCCCATCTCCCTCCCCTATGTCTCCTTTCCCCTCCCCTATGTCTTTCCCCCTCCATCCGGTGTGTCTCTTTCCCACCTCTCCCTCCCCTGTGTCTCCGTCCCTCTCCCTCCCCTGTGTCTCTTGCCCCTGTGTTTCTCTCCCTCCCCCTGTGTCTCCTCCCCCCTCTCCCTCCCCTGTGTCTCCTTTCTCCCTCCCTCTCCCTCCCATGTGTCTCCTTTGTCCCTCCCTTTCCCTCCACTGTGTCTCCTTTCTCCCTATTCCTCCCACTTGCGAGTATATAGTTGTAGTAATTCCGAGTTTGTCTAACTTTTAATATAGCGTTACCAACAAACTTGTAATTACCACAACTATTATGATATATATATACTACATATGAGGGATAGGTCATGTCAAACAAATCTAATTAGTTTCTATGAGGAGGTTAGTAGGAACCTGGATCAAGGATGTAGTCTTTTTGGATTTTGCAAAGGCTTTTGATACAGGGCCACATGGGAGACTATTGTGCAAACTAGGAGATACAGGATTTGCAGTAAATATCTGCTCATGGATTGAGAGCTGGCTAAAAGACAGGAAGTAAATTGTTGTTGTAAGTGGAACATACTCCAATTGTTCCAATGTGGTTCCTCAGGGTTTAGTATTTGTCCCTCTCCTTTTTAACATATTTATTAATGACTTAGAGGTAGGATTGGAGTGTGGGGTCTCCATTTTCGCTGATGACACGAAGTTGTGCAAGGTAATTAAATCAGATAGTGATGTGCTTTCCCTCCAAAGTGATTTACATAAAATTGAGGAATGGGCATCTAAATGGCAGATGAGATTTAATATGAATAAATGTAAAGTTATGCATCTGGGAAGGAAAAATAGCCATGCAATTTATAATCTTAATGGAGCAAATCTAGGTGTATCAGATATTGAAAGGGACTTGGGAGTGCTTGTGGACAACCACCTAGGTAACAGTGCTCAAAGCCAAGCAGCAACTGCAAAGGCAAATAAAATATTAGCATGTATTAAGAAGGGTATAGAAGCCAGGGAAGCAAATATAATTCTGCCACTATACAAATCTTTAGTACGCCCTCATTTGGAATATGGAGTACAATTTTGGGCACCACTTCATAAAAAGGACATTTTAGAGCTGGAAAAGGTACAGAGGAGGGCAACAAAACTAATAAGGGGAATGGAGGGGCTAAGCTATGAAGAAAGACTAACCAAATTAAACTTATTTTCTCTAGAAAAAAGAGGTTAGAAGTAAAAAGATTCCACCTTAAAGAAAGAAAAGGGTTCTTCACAGTAAGGCTGGTTAATCTGTCTAATTCTCTACCAGAGGAGGTGGTGACAGCGGATTCGATAGATAACTTTAAAAGGGGACTGGATTTATTTCTAATTAAAAAGGGAATTCAGGGTTATCATGGATAATTAGAGAGGCAGTATTGATCCAGGCAGAAGTCTGGTCGCCGGTGTCTGGGATCAGGAGGGATTTGACTTTTTTTTGATGATCGCTTTTCCTTTCCTCCCACCTACTTTACGGGCCGCTCATTGCAGGGTTGGTTAACCTGCAAGTTTTGTGCTTGGGAATGTCATGTGTCTCTTTCCACCATCTCTCCCCTGTCCCTTCCCTGTGTGTTTCTCCTCTGTGTGTCTGCTGAATGTTTGTGTGGCACGCCCTGACTGCCATTTTTTTTTATTTCAAAGTACCCCGTGCCTGGTAATGTTCGTGTAATTGTTACTGTCTTTGCCGTCGTGTATTTTCTAAGTCCTGCGTGCCTGGCATTGGTGAGCCTCGTTTTCATCCCATTTCAGATCTTTTTACGTTTTTCGTCCTCCTTTTTTTCCCTTCTTTAGACGATTTTCGATTGACGAAAAACGGCAAATATGGCTCAAATTCCCTCCCAGTCTTTCTGGCTCTCCCCCTGTGTGTTTGAATTTTTGTGTAATTATTTTGCTTGTTTTTCGAGTTACACGCTTGAATTAAGTTTGGCCTTAAATTAGCAAACTGCGTTTCTCGCGGTCAGCGGCAAAGTGCTACGTGCTTTAACTGCTCGCCTCGCTTTGCGAGGCTCGCAGTGTAATGAGCACCTTCAGCTCTCATTGCAGCCTAAGTCCAACGTGCCTCAACTGTTCACCTCACTTCGAGGTGTCTCTTTTCCCCTCTCTCCATCCCCTGTGTCTCTTTCCCCCTTTCTCCCTCCCCTGTGTCTCTTTCCCCCTTTCTCCCTCCCCTGTGTCTCTTTGCCACTCTCCCTCCCCTGTGTCTCTTTCCCCCCTCTCCCTTCCATTTTTATCTTCCTCCTCTCACAACCCCTGTGTCTATTTCCCCCTCCCTCCCGTGTCTCCTTCACCCTCATTTCCCTTTGAACCATCTTTTTCCTCCCTCTCCCTCTTCTGTGTCTCTTCCCTCTCCCTCCCCTGTGTCTTCTTCCCCCTCTCTCCCTCCCTTGTGTCTCTTTCTCCCCTCCCTCCCCTGTGTCTCTCCCCCGTCTCCCGCCTCTGTGTCTCTTCCGCCCCTATTCCTCCCCTGTGTCTCTTCTACCCCTTCTCCCTTCCCCTCTCCCTCCCCTGTGTCTCTTCCCCATCTCCCTCCCCTGTGTCTCCTTCCCCCATCTCCCTCCCCTGTGTCTTCTCTCCCTCCCCTGTGACTCTCCCCCTCTCTTCCCCCCTCTCCCTCCCCTGTGTCTCCCCCCTCCCCTGTGTCTCTTCCACCGTGTTACTCCCAGCTCTACCTCCCCTGTGTCTCCTTTCTCCCCCTCCCTCCCCTGTGCCTCCTTGTTCCCCCTCTCCCTCCCCTGTGTCTCTTTTCTCCCCACTCTCCCTCCCCTGTGTCTCCTTTCCCCCATCTCTCTCCCCTGTTTCTCCTTTCCCCCATCTCTCTCCCCTGTTTCTCCTTTCCCCCTCCCCTGTCTTTTCCCCCTCCCTCTCGTTTGTCTATATCTCTCCCTCTCCCTCCCCTGTGTCTCTCCCCCTCACTCCCCTGTGTCTCTTCCCCCTCTCCCTCCCCTGTGTCTCTCCCCCCTGTGTTTCTCCCCACGCTCCCTCCCCTGTGTCTCCTTTCTCCCCCCTCTCCCTCCCCTGTGTCTCCTTTCTCCCTCTCCCTCCCCTGTGTCTCCTCCCTCTCCCACTCGCGCTCCAGCGCGCTATGCGGCACCCACGGGGCAATGCCTTGCGCATGCACTTCTCGCAATTTGCGAGTATAGAGTTTGTCATAACTTTTAACATAGCGTTACCAATAAACTCGCAATTACCACAACTATTATATGTGATATAGAAATATATATATATATATATATATATATATATATTGTTTTTGTTTATCTTTCAAACCTTGTATTTAATAAGATACATGTTAATAAGATATTTTAACAAGTATTTTGGGCCTTGATGATCGTAGTAAAAAATACCTGTTTGCCCCTGAAATATAATAAAACGGTATGATTGTACATATTGTCTATTATATGCATATTATTTCATTATTATGCTTCTCTTCTTATTGTTTATGTAATATATACAGCTAGTTTGCAGCTCTTATTGGCATGATAGTCCTGTCATCAAACCACTTAGAATTGGTCATCTTTTAAAAAAGCACAAAACTAACAATTTCATTTTACACACTGGCTTAAACTCACAGGGAGGGAGAATCGTTAGAGAATTTCAATGCATAAAAATATCCAACTGGTAAAAAAAAAATACACTTGGTGAGGCAAACCCGTTAGTTACAATGGAGAGACCATCCATCTTCCAGTAATTTTCTAGGAGCTTGACTGCTCTAACTGTCCCCGGGGTGAAATCCATCAAGCAGCATGCTGCATTATATCAAGCCGTGTTCAGAGAAAGGGTCAAGTGGTCCACTGCCATGCTGTTTGAGCTCATCAGAGACATATTTAATTTAATTAAGGTTGTCAGCACTATTGATTTTGGTAGTTTCAATTACCGTACTGTTATGGCTTCTGGATCTACTGATCTGTGATGAGTCCTATCAGCTCCTCTACACATTGAAGCAAAAGTCCTTTGTCTCTTTTAAGTCTTGACATCTGCTGCCATAGGCCATAACTTATTACTTTTATCCAGCCCAGCTCCTCTACAGTTTCCCATAATTAATTTCTCATTAGACAGCTCTTTATTGTTTAATTTGTGCAGTTTATAATCAAATTGGGCACATTAATTGTAGTTGAATTTAAGGCTAATGAAAAAAATCAAGGTTTTCGCTCTATGACTCTTCAATTATTCCAGACAAGATAATATAAGGTACTGGGAGAATTGTCAGCTTTTTAAATTATAAATTAAGCCGTTTAAAGAGCAGGAGCGTTTAGGAAGCAGTTATCTCGGATTTAGTAATTATAAATCCTATACTGCAATGTAATTATTGGGATGTATTTACTGTTCCCATAAGATGTCCATTGTTTGCGTTGGTGAGGTAAGAAAAATATCAACACAATTATAAAGCAATAATAATGTTTGAGGAAATGAAAGGCTTTTATTTGTTATTCAGATTAATTATTTTTCTTTTGCAGTAAATGTTTAGAGTAATTGCGAGTGAGTAGTCTCTAAATTAAGCAATTAATGATGCACAGCTTTAGTGTGGTGCTGCGCTGTTCTGGTAAAAGAAAGGTATCTACAGTTTAACTTAAATGTCACATGTTTGTGAAGTATATAACAAAATAACATTAGCAGTGATCATGTATCATTTTATTTATTTATTTAAGTTTTTACCAGGGGTTGAGCTATCAGTGATGCAGGTGGGGCAATGCACCAGGGCTGTCCTCTAAGGGGGCCAGCTATAGAAAGTGATCTTGGGGGGAACAGCTATGAGAAAGGGTATTCGCTAAGGGTGCTGTTATAGGTAAGGAGTCTTAGGAAGAGAAACAGTTTTGGGAAGGGGTTTTGGAAAGAGGCACTGAGTAAATTGGTACTGGGAGAGGCCCACGTGTTTTTTACACTAAGGCCCTCTATTCTCTAGCTCCGCCACTGGTTTTAACAATTTATATCTGACAATTATCATTTTGTATATTTTATGTAGAGAAAACTTTATTTTTAGCAGACTCTGTTGGTGTCTAGGGGCTGACATGCTTGTTCAGTGTATGAGGGTAGTTCCCAGCCTTCAGCCCTGCACGCTGTACTTTAGAGTTCTTTATAGTTTCCATAACAAAGCCACTAGTTAGGGCCAGATCTAGGTTATACAACACCCTGGCTGAAAATCTAATCTAATTTGTGTCCCCTTTAGCTTTCCACCATATATGTAATCTCACCCATCATGGGGCTGATTAAAAACAGCATGTGAGACATCAAAAAATTAGACCAAGGGCTGCAAAGTGGCAGCAAAGTATGAGGAGGGAGGGATTCTGTGACAGAGTAAGGAAGAAGATAGGAATTGTTGCTATGTGAGGTACGTACTGAGAGATATGGGGTGCTGTGTGGGGATGGATGCTGAGAAGGGATGGCTGCTAACAAGGATTGGGTAGGAATGGATATTATGAGGGGTGGGTGCTGTGGGGGGGTGATGTATATGTATATGTTTATTTAAAAATATATATATACATATATATATATATATTCATATATATATATATAGTTGTGGGTCTGGCGGCTGTCCGGAACGTTTGCGATGGGGCTCACGAAGAGCACGGCGAGCGGGAGAGGCCAAAGGGGATCAGTGCAAAGCAGAAAACTTGAAGAACACGGAGGAAGAAGCTCGCAATGAGCACCGAAGGTGCTCTGAGGACCAAAAGGCTCACATTGTGTGGCAAAGAAGCATTGCCAGCCTTACTATTTTTTATCTCGTAATTTTTGACAGGCTTGTTCCTACCAGATATATATATATATATATATATATATATATATATATATATATATACATACAGTGGTACCTTGGGTTGTGACTCCCTTGGGTTGTGTCATTTTTGAGTTGCAACGCCTCTCCGTCAGAAATTTTGGCATCAGGTTACAACGTTGTCTCGTGTTACGCCTCAACGCGGAAATTGACACATGCTCAGATGCCGACCAATCACAACACTGAGGGAGACTCTGCGGCGTTCCTGTGTAGGTAAGACCATGTCTATGTGTGTCTGTGTGTGTCTGTGTTTGCCTGTGAGTGTACCTGTCAGTGAGCACGCCTGTAGCAGCCTATGTGCCCAGCCTGTAGCAGCCAATGGATAGAGCATGTGCCTATGTGCCAATGTGCCCTGCCTGTAACAGCTAATGTGCCCAGCCTGTAGCAGCCAATGTACCCAGCCTGTGCCTATGTGCCAATGTGCCCAGCCTGTAGCAGCCACTGAGCCTAGCCTATAGCAGCTTATGTGCCCAGCTTGTAGCAGCCTGTGCCTATGTGCCAATTTGCCCAGCCTGTGCCTATGTGCCAGTGTGCCCATACTGTGCCAATGTGCCCAGCCTGTAGCAGCCACTGAGCCTAGCCTGCAGCAGCTAAAGTGCCCAGCCTGTGCCTATGTGCCCAGTCTGTAGAAGCAATTATGCCCAGCCTGTGGCTAGCAAATAACCTGTGTCCTCATTCACCTCATCTACAGCCCCCTCCCTCCATCCTATTGAGTCCTCATATCCTCTAAGTACAATTAAAGTAAATATAAATTAAATTACGGTAAGTTATGAGGGTTAAGGCAGTGCTGGAAAATAATGGTGGCCACACAAAATATTGACACTTTGGGCCCAATTTGGACATTTCCACTTAGGGGTGTATTCACTTTTGTTGCCAACGGTTTAGACATTAACGGTTGTGTGGTGAGTTATTTTGAGGGGACAGCACATTTACACTGTTATACAGGTTGTACACTTACTACTTTACATTGTAGCAGAGTGTCATTTCTTCAGAGTTGTCTCATGAAAATATATAATAAAATATTTACAAAAATGTGAGGGGTGTACTCACTTTTGTGAGATACTGTATATATACTGTTGTGCTCAAAAGTTTGCATACCCTGGCAGAAATTGTGAAATGTTGACATTTATTTTGAAAATATGACTGATCATGCAAAATCATGTCTTTTATTGAAGGATAGTGATCATATGAAGAAATGTATTACCATATAGTTGTTTGGCTCCTTTTTAAATCATATTGATAACAGAAATCACCCAATTGGCCCTGATCAAAAGTTTACATACCCTTGAATGTTTGGCCTTGTTACAGACACACAAGGTAACATCCAGGTTAAAATGAAAATTAAAGGTGAATTTCCCACACCTGTGGCTTTTCAAATTGCAATTAGTGTCTGCGTATGAATAGTCAATGAGTTTGTTAGCTCTCACATGGATTCACAGAGCAGAATAGATACTGAGCCATGTGGAGCAGATAATAACTGTCAAAAGATCTGCGTAACAAGGTAATGGAACTTCATAAAGCTGGAAAAGGGTATACAAAGATATCCAAAGCCTTGAAAATGCCAGTCAGTACTATTCAATCACTTATTAAGAAGTGGAATATTCAGGGATCTCTTGATACCAAGCCAAGGTCAGGTAGACCAAAAATGATTTCAGCCACAACTGCCAGGAGAATTGTTCGGAATACAAAGAAAAACCTACAGGTAACCTCAGGAGAAATACAGGCTGCTGTAGAAAAAGACGGTGTGGTTGTTTCAAGGAGCACAATACAATGATACTTGAACAAAAATGATCTGTATAGTTGAGATGCCAGAAAGAAGCCATTACTGCGCCAATGCCACAAAAAAGCCTGGTTACAATATGCCCGACAACACCTTGACACACCTTACAGCTTCTGACACACTGTAATTTGGAGTGACAAGACCAAAATAGAGCTTTATGGTCACAACCATAAGCGCTATGTTAGGAGAGGGGTCAACAAGTTCTTGGGAGTTGAGCAGCAGTGGTTATGGCAATGGTTATTGTTCTTGGGAAGGTTTGCTGTTATGAGAAGAAGTCTGGGGGAGGAGCACTGAGTGATTTGGTTCCGGGAGGGGGCAGCACAAAACTTTTTTTTGCACTAGGGCCCTCTATTTGCTAGCTCTCCGCCACTGTGATAGGAGGTAGGTGAACCAGACAGCTAACATTAATTTTAAAACCATTTTATTTACAAATGGCTTTTTTGTTATATAGATATTAGCACACATTTTTTGAACTAGCAAGTGGTGAGCAAGATGCTCACTAGTTCTTTAAGATGCAGTCTCGAATTTTGTGTAATTTCATGGGATAAATCTTCTAAAGCATGTCAGACTATACCTAGGGACAGACCAGAACTGAAATGCCAGGAGAGCCAGCAACGTCCAGAGTCACATTTCAGCCATAGCTGTTTTTTCTTTGTTGGAAGCTACTGATCTCCGTGGGCACAGTGACAAGTTGGCCCATGTCTGGTTAACCTTGACCCCTTATCTCTTGTCTGGTGCATTGCCCCGAATAATCAAACTAAATAGAAAGCAAAGCCACATTTGCAGAGATTTAAAAAAATATATATATAAAAAATCTTTCCAACACTACTGCTATGTTTAAAAACCTACTTTTTATCTACAGTTTAAAAATCTACTAATACATTGTCAATTTATGGGGTAAAATGATTTCTGCAAATTGTAAGGCATTTATGTCTTATTTGTTATAGTTTAGTGAAATGCAATATATATGTATTTTTAAAATAGTATTTATGTGCAATATAATAGTTCACATAAGAAAGATTTGGCTTGGATTGTGGATGATGTCAGAGTTTGATATATGTAATTAATGTCTAGCTGTATTTCTTGGCATAGAGAACACGCTACTGTAATGGATATTGCAAAAGTGAAGAAAAATAAATTGTTTTATACATGTCCAAGTGTTTTGTTTTCTCAAGGCTATAGTAATTAGTAACATTTGTAGAAGATTACACTGAGTTTTAAACCAATTAATCAACCAAGCTATAATAATGAACAAGTAATTGAAAATGGATCAGATGCTGCTAAAGTACCACAAAACAGGCTATATTCACTAAGCTTCACAAGAATGGATGCCATTTATTTTGAGAACACAGTGGGATAGATTGACTAAGCACTGCAGAGGCAGCAGTGGGCATTTTTGAAGACAGCAGTGTATTTTTTCTATAGGAAACATTGCCATTGCAGCCCATGGCAAAGTTGTGCCTCCCAAAAGGGCATTAAAGCAACATGTTATATGTCATATGACTAATTTATCTATCAGGCATAGCTTGGTTATCTGTTCCACAGAGCATAAATCTGTCAGTTCTGTCTATGGAGCTAAGAAACTCAGCAATTGCTAGAAGGTTGTGTGTGTTTGTGTCGTCTAGTTGTGTCCGACTCTCCATGACCAAATGGACCATAACACACTATGCTGATCCACTTGGTATTCATGGTAGAGATAATGGAGTCGGTTGCCATTTCCTTCTCCAGTGGGCCAAAACATACAGCTCCTCGAATTGAAGGGGGTCTCCCATCCAAGTAAGGACCAGGACCAACCCATCATGGTGTGACCTCTTGGTTCTCTGAGTGGAATCAAACTCAGGTCGCACCGGTGAAGGCACTAAATCCTAACCACTGGACCACCAGCTAGAAGGTTACACCTTCTAAAGAAATATCTATTATTTCCCATACTATTGGATGGAGCTTGTGATACAATAAAGCTATTTTATACAGCCTAGAAACATATTGATATAATCAATCCAAGTATGCCTGATTAAAAACAGACAGAACCAGCCTTTTTAAATAAAATACGTTTAATTTAAGTGAATGCGTTATTTCTTTATGACAAAACAATTTTAAGAAAAGTTTCAAAAATGTATGATTCTTATCAATAAAATTCAACGTTTGTGTTCTTTTCCAGGGTTTAGCATGACGTTTTTGGTTTGGGAAGCCAATGAGAGGATTATGGAACTAACATTTATTTATATACAGAGTATTTTACCCTATTAGAGCTGGCTTGTCCAGCATGAGCCTTCAAGAGATAGTATCAGATCAAAATTCAGGATATCTTTTTTGAGTGTAGGCTGGACAATTGGTGACTCGTAATTTTGATTTACTAAACTGTGCTAACACATGTATTATATATGGACATGCAAATGAGACCACAATGCACTCTCACTCTATTAATCAAAAAAACACTTTATACATGGCTCATTTTAGGCATATGCTAGCAGTATTACCCAGCTTTAAGCATAGCACAGGATGAATTATGCACAAACCAGGAGACCTACCCACAGACAGCACTGTTTCTATCTTAATGGATCTCATCAGTGTGGAGCCGGTTCCTGGTTTGTGTGGTAGATTTTTCTAGAGAGTAGTTCACTACTAACAATCATTAAACTTATGGTGGGCTGAAGAGTGATAGAAGCCCTTCTCCATACAGAGTAGAGTACTACAGAAAATAAACATTGATGGGTACGTTTATATATATCTAGACATATATATATATATATATATATATATATATATATATATATATATATATATATAAAAAATGTGATCTGATATTGCACTGATCTGAGTAATAGTAGCTAGTACAGCCAACAATCTATGAATGCCAGATGGCTCTAAGCAGTAGAGGTGATATACTGACTTAAGAGGCCACTGTAGTGCTCACATAATAAGGTTTAATGTTTTATTTGTTAACTAATTATCAATAAAATCAAGATGGAGAAAATAAACTCAGTGTGACTCTTAAAAGTTAACTTTTAACTTTCAGAGCTGCTTCTTTCCATTGCCTATTAGGTTCTTGTAGGATGGGTAAAATGGCTAATATTTTTGATTATTATCCTCTATTTGTAATGCACCAACATATTCCGTAGTGCTGTAAAAGAGTTAGATGCAAGGTAAAAACTATTTTAACATATTGCAAAAGAATAGAGGGCCCTGTCTTTGAGCTTAACATACATGGTGCTTTCCATAAAGTAACTACAAGATCGAAAACTCACAAACTTGCAATCTAAAGGGCTGGTTTAGGTTTGTCTGTAAGGTAGGAGGCAAATAAAGTCTTCTATCAGGATTCCTGCAACTACGTTTTGCTGGCTTCAATATGTATTAGTTGAGTCTAATCCTACAATACCATTTGCTGTTGTCCCATTATCTAGGTGCAATATTCCCATATATCAGTATAGTATATAAAAAAAAATCAATAGTCTCTTTTGTCAGGTGTCAAGGAACAGAGAAAAGCATAAAAGTATTCATGAGACCCATTCACTATCAGAGTTCACAATGGTATTTTTTCACTGGTATACAATGTGTATAATACTTTCACCACATCTGTTTTGTGTGGAATTGTGGGTTCTCCTAAATTTGCATGCAGAAAAAGCTGTAATAAGAAATATTACCCTGAGTACTTGGTTACTTTTTTTGTTTAAATCATGCCATTGGGCAAAAGGTTTATGAGTTTTTAGAGCACAATATTACACATGACAGCAGACAAAAGTGATGGGAAATTTTATGAGTTTGCTTTTGTTTTGTATTCTCCCTTGGGGTGGATTTCCTGTCTCCTCTCTCTCATTTAAAATAAATGCAGGGCGTGAGGGCTGCCGCTCACCTCCCAAAATCACCAGGAGATATCAGTAAAACATGGCCAGGAAGTGGAGCAAGGGCCGTCCGCCTTTCATCTAGAGAGACACAGGCTGGGCAGAAGGTCCTGAGGTTACAATGCTGCTTAGAATATACAAGCACTTTAATAAAAACTGCTGTCTGGGAGGACACATTTCAGACTCCAAGTTACGCTTTTTAACTTTGAAGGTTTATTAGTTCATTAACACATGTGATCAAATGTGTGTTATAAATTATAGTTATATATATAGACTTCATATCTGAAATTCTTTATGTGAACTCCCATATGATTAAATATAAAGGAATATGATATATTTACAATTATTATAATTTATTTTATTATTATCGTTTATTTGTAATGCGCCAACATATTCTTTAGCGCTATACATGGGTTAAGTATAAGGCAACATTTTTTTTAACACATTGCAAAGAACAGCGAGCCCTGTGTTTGAGCTTAGACTCTAAGGGCCTCATTCTATTATCGGCCGTAAATCGGCCGTAAGGCTGCGATTCCTTGCGAGGGTTCAGTTAACTCGCGATTCTATTATACGGCCCCGCAAGGATCTCCTTTTACGGCCGGCCGCATATCTTGGAACCGGCCGTAAGCTGTGAAATATAAAAACTCAAAAATAAATTCAAGCCTGCACTGTACAGCTCTGTAAATGCTAGGGATCATATTGGGGGACATGAGGATTAAAAGGAACCCACTCTCAAGCTTGCACATCTGCCCAAACCCGAGTTCAAATTAACTGTTTATTTTCCGGCTGCGGCGTGGGCGTGTCTGAGGTGCTCCAAGCACTCTGGACTTTTTACATGGATATTTTACGGATATTAAAAATAAAATATTTTACGGATTTGAGTACAGGATAATTATGTGCTATTTTTTCTAACACCTAAAATCCCTTTATAGTCTTCTCAAAGTGCAGGATGGCTTTATTTGAGCTATTTTATGTGCTTAATTGGTGCTAGCGAGACCTCTTTCCTGCAAGTAAGCTGCGGCTCGCTTTTAGCCTTGCAGAGAGGTTTCCCGGAGCAATTGAATTGCAAAACTCTTGCGGCCGTTTTAGATCAAAGGCTTTCCTCTGCCGCGAGCGGCCGCAAGAGATAGCAAGGCACCAGCCGCAAGCCTGCCGGAGCCTCCGGACGTAAGGGAATAGAATAGCAGAATAGCTTGCGGCCGGTCCTTGCGGCCCCGCAACGGCTGCGGCCGCTAATAGAATGAGGCCCTAGTACTTTACAATATCTGTCTATCTATCTATCTCTATCTATCTATCTATCTCTATCTATCTATCTATCTATCTATCTATCTATCTGTCTGTCTGTCTGTCTGTCTGTCTATCTCTATCTATTTATCTGTCTGTCTATCTCTATCTATCTATCTATCTCTCTCTATCTATCTATCTAGCTATCTGTCTGTCTATCACATAAAATAGTTGTCAAACTACAAATCGTTGTCACGCTTTGCAAGCTCACGAAGCGAGTTCGGAAGAACTGCGTCCCTCGCAAAGCACGGGACGCAGTTTGGTCCGCAAATGCATTTTGGTGTCGCATTTGTGGAAGGTGGAGGCTCCAACGTCGGCTGCAAGAAGGCTTTCAAAGAGAGGGGCCCGCATTTGCGGAGGTGGAGGCTCTACGGCGCCTCACACGTGGTTACAAACACCCACACAAGCGGAACTTTGACAAAATAGATCTAACACGCAATCACTAAATACGGACTTACACAAAAAAAAATATGAGCCGCGGGACTTTACAAACTCGCAAAAATACGACCTTAACGGCCGAACCGCGCACAGCGGGAAACATTAAAAACAATAAATACACACAAAAATTACATTAAAAAAATCACCCACAGCAAGGGGGGGGGGGGGCAACCAGGACCTCTGCAAGTAAAGTTACACCTCAATTTAAGTCCAATTTCCCGAGTTTAGACACACGAAAAAATGGCAGCCGAAAAAAAACGAAAAACGAGGGTACAGGAAAGCCGCAGAATACCGCCAAGCACGTATGGCTTTTCCAAAAAGCCGTACGAGGTACAAGATACACTTTTAGCAAGGACACTAAATCATCCACACCCGCGTACCATATACACATTCGCACCATTTTACAACACTAACGGCTTTCCCTTGCGCACGCAGCCTATTTACACTGCACACTGCACTCATTGCTGACACTTACACCTCAGCTCCACCATAGTGCAAACCTACATTGTATGCTGCAGGAACATCAAAACAGATTGTCAGCTCTTCAGCACAATCCTTCCTGCATGTATTACTTACAAATAGGTAAATTATATGAATTTATGAATTTATGAATTATTTAATTAGCATACAAAAATACATATACACAAAAAAAAAACAGTATCGCAATACACACAAAAGCCATTCACAGCGCGCCTCACAACGAGCACCAACGCTGCTCATAGCATACAAAGCCTGGCAATAAGCACAAAAAGCAGATCAGCACCGACCAAACAATAACAGCAAAAGCGCCTCTGATAAAAAAAAGTACAACAACCAAGAGCCTCGCAATGAGCGCAGAAGGATTTTAGACCAACAAAAAAATGAATATCTGTGGCAAACAGCATTACCTGCCTTACAATTTTATTGCCCCGTCATTTTTGACGGGCAAGTCGCTAGTATATATATATATTGTGAATTATATTTGATCTATCTACTGTATCTATCTATCTATCTATCTATCTATCTGTCTATGTATCTAGCTGTCTGTCTATCATCTCTATTGATCTGTGTTTATCCGTCTGTCTGTGCCTACCTGTCTATCTTTCTCTATTTATCCATCTAGCTCTGGTACCAGTGGTGAAGCTATTGGTGGTGGAGCAGATGCAATGCACTAGTTAGAATTATTAGCAATTAATGTAAAACGGGATTTAATAGGCATTACCGAAACGTGGTGGGATGAATCTCATGACTGGACTGTTAATATGGATCGTTATAACCTATTTAGGAAAGATAGAGGCAATGGTAAATGAGGAGGAGGGATTTGTCTGTATGTTAAGCCTGAATTTAAGCCTATAGTCAGAGAAAATATTTATGGTGGACCTAGTGATAAAGCTGAATGTTTGTGGGTAGAGTTAAATAGCGGAGCAGCAAATTCCAAAAGAATATTAGGTTAGCTAAACGTTGCAAGGGCATCTCATGAGCATCCTTTGATTTACTATGCACTTTTTGCTAGAAAAAAATGAGACCACAGCCTTTGCTTGGTGACTTCCAGGCAGGGTAGGGACCATATGCTAATGGCAGCTGCCTGCAGTAAAATAGGACACTTATTTTATTACAGGAAGGGACAGATAATTATTTTATAGAATGATGTTCTGATCAGCCTTGGATTATCTTATCTAACCATTAATTGATATTTCTAGCTTTTTTATTAAATCTTACAGAGTGTATAAAGGTCTAAGGGGAGCACAACATTTTGCACCAGGGCCCTCTATTCACTAGCTCCACCGCTACTGATACCCCTTGAAAGTTGGACACTCAGTGTTTATCAAATATAAACTGATGCAATGCATGTACTAATAAACACTGCAATGAACTGAAACTTTTATATAAAAAAATATACATTAAACAGTACAAATACAGTGAGTTACACTTGATTAACACAGAAAAGGCCAATGTAATGTTCCAACTTTTATAACATTGCAGTAGCAAAATATCAATATAAAGAGCATTTCTTTTTAAATGAATAAAAAATGAACTTTTGTGAAAAAAATTTACACTTAGATGGGTTTAGCCTCATATTTAGGTTAGAGATCCTCTAATCAAAGGAGCAAAATGTAATTTACTTTGACAGTGCTGGACTGGGACGCTGGGGCGCAACTGTAGGGAAATGGGCGCAGCTTTTGTTAGTTTTATTCAATGTCACTTTTCTCACAAAAAGATATTTTTCCCAAAAAAGTTTTTACCACAATTTTTTATATTGATCTACTAAGAGGACCACCACACAATGAAAAAACTGTTTGTTGGAAATTCCTGGAAAAGAAATTACACATCAGGTTCTTAATTAAAAACAAAAAAAAAGTTTTGCTGCCACTGCAAGAACTTGGAGAGATTAATGATGCATTGTGGATGTTGTGTGTGTGAGAGAGGAGCTTACATTTCTGGAGAGCTATTGTTGCAGTGAATGATGCAAGGGGTCTGCTTCTGGACCAGTGAGAAGGAATGGGCATTATGCCTATTTCACTTATCCTAATATATTTACAGTGTCTCTCTGTTCACCACTGATAGCCAAAACACACACCCTCGCGATTCAGCTTTGAGGACGTGATGTAACACACACAAAATGGATTCCTGTTGAACAAACCTGCAAGTTACGGCCGAAAGCCAAAACCGTAAACCATGCAATGATAAGTAGCATTTTAGAGCATGATCATGATCAATTAAGCAAGGCCGTAACTACTGGTTTAGAAACAGCCAATAGTAAATGAGACCGTGATCATTACGTCAGTAAAACATGGAGGATACACGTCAATCAATTAGCATTTAGAAGTCTGATATTCGATCGGAATCACAATTTGGCAATGTACAAAATATTAAAAATGAATGACAATACTATTTTAGTCCATGTAGGTGGCCTGATTTGTATTAACTCCTTGATACCCGAGATTGATATGACACCGAAATTAAACATAAAAAAAATAATTATATTGCGAGTTTGAGACTGTTTTGCAATTAATTCTAATGTCTTTCATCTCTTTCCCTGCTTTCAAAGTATTGGTTATTTATTTGCATTTACAGTGCTACAATCAGATGTTTAACTCCGTTTCGAGTCCTGTCTGGTACCTGTAGGATTTTCTTCTACATTTGCCATTTATGGGTGTGAAAACATTTGCGAGCTTGAGTAATTGTAGCAATTGAATAGCAATTTGCGATTGTAACTTTTGCGGGCTTGAAAGATCAAAGGCTTAGATGGGTTGTAAGTTACGATTTTGACAACTGCAGAGATTTTCAGTCTGATTTTCAGCCTGGTTGTTAAGGCCTGCAATGAGCGGCTCGCGATGAGCGCCAAAGGTGCTCACATTGTGTGGCAGACAGCATTGACAGCCTTTAAATTTTAAAGCCGTCATTTTTGACAGGCAAGTAGCTAGTGCATTATAGTAAATCCCCTTCAAAATATTTATATCAATAAGAGAATGGCAACATGGAAACTGTGTTGAAGATGCATCACTGCTCCGCCATCTTTCTAAATGAATGTTTGGTGCTATATTTCACCAATAAATTGTATTATTTAATAAAGTATATTTCAAGAAACTAATGATCTGTAAAATAGCTACAGCAATCTTTATTTTTATGTTTACATGTTTAAAAAACTATGTTGAAAGCATTTATGAAAAACAGATATTCTTTTTTCTCTTTGGTACATTATCCTTAATGTTACATGTCTACAATAAACCTTCAGAAACATTGTGCTTTTCCAATAAATACATTAGTCACCCTGGTTTTCATAATGAGTAATTTAGAACACCAGCTTTTTTGCCACGGGCAAGAAAACATTTACAGACATCAGTCACGGCTGGAGATTTAACAGCGCTGATTACAAACACTGGCAGCCAGTCAGACGTCTTATAGTTACATATACCTTAAAAAATCCATTTCCATTCCTAGCCCTTTGATCCTGCCTGTCTTTAAATAGGTTCCTTGTAATATGCATCTTGTTGATTCCTAGAAATGAAGTGCTTAGATAACGGATCCTTTGTGTAACTCTCTGTCATTATTACGTACGTGCGTATGAAAAGACTAGTGCCGCCTTTTCACTTTAATTTGTTCTAAAGGACAGAGATAAGAATTTCCTCTTGCAAAGTCATGTTTCTATTTGTGTAATTGGTGTAAAATATTTATAGTGCGGATAAAAAAAATAAATATATATATATATATTTTATTTTCCCTGCAACTTGACTAACAGGTAATGTGTTCATATCTGTTTAGCTTATTTATTGCTAATGCTTCTGAGTATATTTATGTCAAAGGTTTAAAGTAATTATGTATAAAATAAACTTAATTATGAAGTTTGCATTATTTTAAATATGGCAAATTTTAAAGAAAACAAAAAATAATAAAGTAATTAATATACCGTAATAATAGTATCATTATCATTAGTAGTAATAGCCGCAGTAATAATAATAATATGTATTTATTTATTAGTAATACTAGTAGTAGTAGTACCCTTCTGGGCGTAGGAACCCCAAAATATCTGGGGGCAATAAAGTTTAAACAGACAAAAAAAAACTGTGGCCGTGAGTGGTGCAATTCAACTCTAGGCCCAGGACAGGCAGCAGGGGTGGGTCTTCCACCTGTGTGCCTGGTGCTATGCACTAGGGCCCTACCCTGTGGGGGTGGGGGGCAAAGTGCTGAAGTTGCCATAAAAAAAAAAACATTTTAAACATGGCTCCTTTAAAGCATATGCTTACTGTATTTCACAGTTTTAGATTTAGAGTACGGTGGAGGGCTTCTATCACTCTTAGACCACCATATGTGAAATAATTGCTGTATAGATCTACTCTTTACAACGATCACCACACAAACCAGGCACTCACACCATACTGAGGATCGGCAGTAACCGTGAAACAGTACTGTATGTGGTTAAGTGACCTGGTTTGTGAAAAATCCATCCGTTGCTATGTCTAAAACAAAACAAAAATACAGTAAGCATATGCTTTAAAGGAGCCATGTTTAAAATGGTTTGGATTGACAGAGTGATGGTGCATTATGTGGCCTCATTTGCATGTCCCGCCCATTTTTCCCAGACTGCAGTGCCTATACTGTATTTCTGAGAAATTTGAGCAGGAAATAAGTTTTAATCAACTTATTTTTAGACATTCAAATAGAATCACTAATGTACTATTCCTTATTTGTACTACTGTACTTTGTACGGTGGAGGGCTTCTATCACTCTTAGCCCACCATATGTGAAATAATTGCTATATATATATATATATATATATATATAATACATTAATTTAAGAAGCCCATTTGCATAATTTTAAATATAAATTATGGGTCAAAGCTTTCATGGGAAAGACATACATCTCTAGTGGCCAAATCTGGTAATGCATGATTATGTTTAATTTTGCTTTTTTGGGGGCCTCTGCTCATATAATCTGGGGGGATTTGCCCCCCCCCCCCCCCCAGTTCCTACACCCCTGAAAGGGGGGCTCAATTTATTAGTGGAGAGGGGCAGATAAGTATTGTTTGTAGAAGGATAATCTGATCACCCTACTGATAATATGACCCCCTGCTTATAGTTTTCAAGATAATAGTATCTACCTTGTACAGGGAATTGGTGAGGGGGGATAAAAATAATTTTGCACCAAGGCCTTGTATTCACTCCCACACTGATTGTAATCTCACAAAATGTAATGAATCAGTGTAGTTTTAGAAAATGGTATATATTATCTAACATTAGCATGTATATATATCACATATATAGTTGTGAGCATGCAAGTTGTTGCTAACGCTTGCGGGCTCACGTAGAAGCGAGGGTCGCAGTTGCTGGCAAGGAGCGCCAAAGGAGCTCCTTGCCAACAACTACGACTCTCGCAAAATTTACGAGGGTCGCAGTTGCTGGCAAGGAGCACCGAAGGCGCTCCTTGCCAGCAACTGCGATCCTCACAAAATTGAATGCAAACAAAATACGAGACACGTTACGACCCATTGCGACCTCGCAAAAATCGCAACACGCGCACATGAAAACATCAAAAATACAACAAATACACACAACAAATACATAAAAAGCTTACTTACCGGAAGAGGGAGCATCCAGGACCTCAAAAACTAAAGTTACAACTCAATTTAAGTCAAATTATACAGTATATATATATATATATATATATATATATATATATATATATATATTTATATATATATATATCATTGGTGGTTCCTAAATTATTATACAAGTTTTATCAATAATGCCATGTTGGGTTGTAACATCTCATGTAATTTATGTTTTGTTTTATGGAACCAGGGAAAGGCAAACAAAAAATTCCAGAAAAACATGTGGAGAAAATAAATTCTAATGACTCCCACTTATAATCTTGTTATCTTGATATTGCTGAATATTTTCCTCATCCCTTAATAGCTGTTTTACTAAGCCTTACCACTATTGAAGTCAGACTTACAAGTCTTTAATTCTATTCTCTTTTCCTATAATGGCACCACATCTGTTTTTCACTATTTCTTATGGGACCAAGCCTGTGAAAATGGAGTCTTGAAATATTAAACAATAAAATGTAAAGATTATGTTTTCCTTTTTTGCCTTGATTATTAACTACCTTTCTTATGTCATTCCTCAGCACTAATTTCTACATTGAATGCCAACTGATTTAAAATTGTTGTTCTTGGAGCCATTTGTCTCTTTCAGCTCCGATACGCCTCTTTTGTATGTCAATACCCAGAACACTTAAAGGACAACTGACTAAGCTTATTAACCAGGAAAACGTTGTTTTGATTAGAAAAAAATGTGTTATGCCTCTGCAGGGCCCTTGAGGGATCCATGATATATTGGTGGAAGATGTGTGTATGAGTAGGGCATTTACATTTCTAGATAGCTATGGTTGCATCCTTTGATGCAACATCCTGCTTCCGGGCCAATGAACATGAAGGTGTGTGGTATACATTTCAATGTTATCCCACTTAACAAGGGCTCTGGACTTCTGTGTGTTCTCTGCTTCTCCATTCCTCCTTTAATATCTACAAACACACACACCCATCATCCAGCTCTGATGTAACAAGCAGAAAATATATTCCTGTACTCATAAACGAGTTGTGTACAGAGACTTTAGCTGGGGTCTGTCATTGGTATCTCATAAGCACCAGGACAGCCCAGCCAACTGAGCAACTGTCCCATAGACCAGTCATAAACCAACTTGTATAAGTTGGTCCATATGTTGAAATACTTTAAATAATTGTGGGCTGGTCCGTTATTTAAAGTTGCCAATTTTTGTTTTGAATGGGACAATTGAATGTTCTCCAGATGGCACTTGTTTCTTTACTATGGTAACATTACTGTAATGTTTCCCAAACACATTCAGCCATGAAACCCCTCTTTGTCCTCAAAAATGAATGCAACTCTAGGCCTCCTGAAATGGGACTATGAGAACGGAAAGGGTGAGACCAGGGAGTAGCACAAAACGTATGTGGTTGAACGAAATCATTTAACAACTTGTTGCCAAGGGTATGGAATTAAAAAGGTGAAAATAGGAAAGTGGAGTTATTTGGTCCTGCAGGACAGAGTCAATATGATATAGGAAGAGGCATCTTGAATGTGTTGGATTGGAGTGAATGTATTGACTGAGAGGCAGAGAAGGAGGAAGTTTGAGAGAGTAAAAAGCAGGATGGAATGACTGACAATGGTGGTTTATGAAAGGACTGGTGTGTTTATTATAAGATGTTGGATTATAGTTATTGTTCTGGTTAGGCCTAATTTTTAGGGGTTAACATGTATGTTAAATGTTAACTAGATTTGGAGTTAGGCTAGTTCTTCGAGGCTCGTTATAAGGAGAGGCTAATAATTCTAGGATATTTTCCTAAGTATAGTTTATTCCTGACAGCCTCTATTTTAATGTTTGACATTTTTTTCCCAGTAACTCTTCATAAAATTGGGCTACTCCTTCCAGTCTCCCTTGGTAATGACAGTGTAGACATTAGATACATGTAGACTAGTCATTTATTGTGTTATTTCTTCTTTAATGTAGAACAGTAGCTCCAGCCTATTTGCTAAAGGTAAGAGATATCTTCTAATATGTCTATATGGTGGTAGGCTAGTTGTTCCAGTATCTTGCCTTTATGGTACTCTAAGGATGTCAAGTCCCTTGGACTGCAAGAAGATCCAATAAATCACTACTTCAGGAAATCATGAGAAACTGTTCACTGGAAGGTATAATCATGAGGCTGAAGCTCAAACATGTTGGTCATATCTTGAGAAGACAGGATTCCCTAGAGAAGACTTTGATGCTGTGAAAGATTGAAGGTGCATAAAGAAGGGGGTGACAGAAGCGGAGATGGGTAGATGAAGTCAAAGAAGCAATGAATATGAGTATGAGTGGCTGACAGATGTGCTGTGGTTCATAGGGCCCCGGAAAATCAGGCACAACTGAGCAACTAAACAACTAGGATGGCATACATAGAGCAGACAACCTTTTCTCCAATTACCTATAAGGATACATTCAAGTGGTAAAATGGGACTCTTCAGATAATGCAGGAAGTAAGGTAGTGTTTGTTCACGTTAAAAGCTAAGGGTGTGAATTAAACGGGTGTGTATAAAACACTATATATTATTTACATTGTAATAATTGTCCTTTTTTTGGAAGATGCAGATTTGCAAATTCTCTAAAACGTATATAAACATACACTGAAAGCTGCTGACAGTGCTCTTTAATGAAATGCTATTCACTTCTTTGAAGACATTAGTTCTTCAGGAACTTTGAAAATTAGGAAGTCAGGATGCAAGTGAGTGAATTCCAGAGGTAGTGGGAGAAATCTTCAATGTGTCAGTGGGAGGAAAAAACTAATCATGATTTAAAAAGATCTGTAGTCATGGTCTACAGATCTGGTTGTGATCTCTAACATACTGGTGCACAACCTAGTCCCAACTGAATGTCACACCTCCAATATATAAATGGCCAAAGAAGGGCTCATATTATTGAAAAATATTCACTGTTAGGTATTGACTCAATGCTTCCCCTGAAGATTTCCCCTGAAAAGAGGGTCTGACACTTCAAAAGAGGCACAGTTGGTTGATATGACATATATATGTGCTTTATTATATAATTTAATAATTATGTCTACCTTATCATATTTCCTCTGTTGGTAGCTGAATTATTAATTATTATTACTACTATTTTGTAGTAGAGACTTCAATATTTAAATATTTGACTTTTTCCACTTGTAATGAAGAGTCTGTTAATCAAAATGACTCACTATGCTACCTAAATAGAATCTTTCATCACAAATTTTCTATTATGTATTTTAAAAAATTTGTTATATCTTACAAGATTGTTTAACTTTCTGTAGGTGCAGGACTTGCAATTATGCATGTCACTGCCTGCTTCTGAGCGTGTGCAAAGAAGATGATGGGTGTCAAACTCCAAACATTCCACTGATAGAACAAATCATCTCCTTAATCCTTTATCTCAATATCTCTTTCCACTGATAACTACTCAATCTCAGGTTCCAAGCTACCAAAAAGAATTTAAGCCAAAGAAGATCCTTCTATACATAATCTTCAAAATTGCACAATATAGAGGTTGGTCATTTCCCCATCATATTCTCCCCCACTGGTATCATCCTCCATCAATTTAGTTTGCAATAGAATATGCACAGATGATATCACTGTTGTGGGTGGAACCACATACACATCTGAGCAAGCTCTACTTCTAAAATGACAGGGGGAGGAGCTCTAGAGTTAGTACGATGTATAAGTATACATATAAATAACATGTATATATATATATATATATATATATATATATATATATATATATATATATATATATATATTGTAAATTAGTAATTATTAATCTCTTTATATATTTAGATTAATAATGAGTATTGCAGTATATTATGATACCTTTTCTATTGGAAAAACGCTTCATTTATATTGACGAGTTATTAAGAGGTTTACCCTCTCTTTATCAAGTCTGAAGCAATACTGACATGAGATGGAACTCTAGGTTTGAATGTAAACAGTGATGCAGATAGAGTGGTGACAGCATCTGACATCATCAAGTAAATACATATTGGGGAAATCAACATAACATAGTAAAGGAAACATATATATACACATACTATATACACATATACATCAATATATACATGAAAAAACAGAGCACAGTAGTCCACAGTGATATTTTTCCCGTTGGACAAACATCTCACTAAGAGTGCTAATCCTGTTATTGTAAAATAAAAAAATCACACAAATTGTGATAATGTGTTAGAAAACCTAAGTCCATATTAAGTCCTGTATTTTTAGATTTGAAGAATGTGATCATCTTTATTTTAAATGCTTTTCTCTCTTGGATGTTTTTAAATTTTCCTCTGAGTATTTTAATTTTTAGGTTTTTAGTGATCATTCTGGCTAAAATGGTGTCTCACTGAGGTACAATAACTGTCTTCATTATGCTTTCCTTTTGAATGTCTGTGTAAATTCATCCGTAAGGGACGTTTTTGGCTGGTTTCTCCAATGTAACAGCCTGTGTCACATAAAGTACATTGTATAATATAAATTACATTGGACGATGTGCATGTATACAATCCTTTGATGTTATAGTTCTAGTTGTTATGTTGATAGATATATAGATAGATACATTGATAAATAGATAGATAGATAGATAGATAGATAGATAGATACTGTAGTTACTGTAGATCCAATACAATGCAATATATATATATATATATATATATATATATATATATAAAACAAAATTAAGAACGAAAACCCTTTGAGGAAGATGTACTCTATAGACAGATGGATAGAGATATTAAAGATAGGGTCAATAAATTAGAACATGAAGTCCGAATAAGGAAGAGAGACAAGTTTCACAGAGATAAACAGGATTATGAAAAGAACAAAGAAAATAGAACATACATCTCCCAGTATACACCAATAAGAAACACTGGAAACCTTAGATCCTACACATTATATGAGAACAAAAGCCAAAGGGAACAAGAAGATAGAAGATCAGATCCCAATCATCACCCAATTAATATAAATATGATCCTTTAAAAAAATGTCAACTTGCTAGAAGTCAATCCAGGCCATTCGAGAAAGACACGACTACAAATTGAGAACAGAGAAAAGGCTTCTCTTCCCTCTGTGGTTCCTCATTCTGTTCCCGCAAGAGTACACCAGAAAGAGAAAAATGGCAGACCAAGAAGTGATCTATCAGGCGGGATAGCTGAGAGATGGAGGTCTGATACACAAGAGATACCTCCAACTTACTCTCAGACAGAACACAAAAATATCCAGGAACCCCATGGGTAACCGCAACATGATGACGAAAGCTACGAACCTAAGAAGGAGAAAAAGAAACGTGGTCCAAAGAGAGGACCAATAAGTTCAATGTAAAAAGTAAAAAAGAAGAGAATCTGAAACAATAAATATTTTAAATATATCCAAGAGAGCACTCTTTGCATATGAGGTAAAATTCTTATATTCCTCGCTCCGGATATGGAACCAAATCATTTTGGTCTTTTTATTGATATACATAAATTTGTTAGATAACTTGGATACAAAAGGAGAAACTACAGAAGAAGATACTCTGAATGCTTCCGATTAATTAAATCATAATCATCTAAAATTACTTCAAATGATGTATGATCTAAGGGATGAGAATTAAATAGAAGAAACGTCTTTTGACGATATAAGTATTTATGATTTCACAGGGGAAAATAGCACTGTTACAAATTGCCCAGGATTCCAAAATACTACACTTCGTCCCAAATCCATTTTTTATCCCACACAGTCTCAAGGGAACTATATCCCGGTATTCAAGAAGCTAGCACTTAAAACAGTAGAGAAAATTTGCTCCCAAAAACATGTGGAAAAAAATTCGAATTTGAACTTAAAAGAACAAAGAGCTCTCAAATTGTTACAGGAAGACCAAACAATATTAATAAGGCAGGCTGACAAAGGAGGAGGGATAGTCCTAAAGGATAAGACCACATACCTTGAAGAAGCCATGAATTTAATTAATGATCCCAACACATATGTATGTCTTCAAAAAGATCCAACAGATGACTTTCTAGAGAAATATCAACTCGTAATAAAAGAAGCCAAACACATGGGGATATTGAACAACATAGGATTTGATTATGTGAATAAATTACATCCAAAGGTAGCCATTTTTTATCACCTTACAAAAGTACATAAGGACTTGAAGAACCCACCGGGAAGACCAATAGTGTCAGGAATTGGATCAGTCACAAAGATTGTCGGAATATGTAGATTCATTCCTAAAACCCATTGTAGTGGATTTAAAGTCTTACCTATGAGATACACCTCATCTCTTGGAGATCTCATCAGATATAGAATGGAAATCTACTTACTGATGGGGTGTCATTGGACATTTCAGCTCTTTACACCTCAATACCCCATGATCTTGGAATCATGGCGGTGAAATATTATCTGGAGAACAATAGTGATTTGAATCCAAGTCAGTGGGATTTTATTTTGGAAGGAAGTCATTATATTCTTCATCACGACTATTTTCTGTTCTAAGATAAATATTATGTACAGACTAAGGGAACTGCGATTGGGACCCTCAGTTAGCCAATTTATTTATGAGACATTGGGAAGATTTATACATCTGGAAGGATAATCAATATTCTAAAAAGATTGTGAAATTGCTTCGATTTACTGACGACATCATCATTATTTGGGATGATAAAGACGACGTGGAAATTGAAAACCTCCTCTCATATGTCAACTCAAATAACATGAACTTGACGTTTAGCATAAATACAGACAATACACTGATTCCATTCTTGGATGTAGTGCTTATAGGAGTAGACTAAACTGTGTCCACAACTCTTTATAAAAAACCTACAGATTCAAAAGGATACCTCCATGCCCACAGTGGGCACGATCCAAAAGGGATCAGAAATATTCTGTACGGACAATTTCAGATATTAAAAAGAAACTGCACCAAGAATGAGGACTTTGATAAAGAAAGTAACATTTTTAATTAATACATTTAAAGAAAAGAAATACTACAATAAATCGATCATAAAAGCATACAAGAAGGTCTCAAATACTGATCGTTGGGATCTAATTAAAGGAAAATGCAGAAGAGAGAGTGATAAAACCACTAGTAGAGAGAACCGAAAAAGATGTTCAGAATATAGATTCCTCACCACTTACAACAAAGGTGCTAACCGGCTCAAAAAAGGACTGCTTAATCCCTGGCCCATGTTGCTGGAGGATGAAATTCTAAAAGATATCTTGCCAGCAAAAGCAACCATCACTTTTAAGAAGAATAAAAACCTTAAAAACATCTTAGTACCAAGCAAACTAAGAAACAAGAAAGATGAGGATAAAGGCTATTGGTTCAAACAGACAACAGGGTGTGACATGTAGCATTGTTAAGAAAAATGAAAAGGATCATGTGGTTTCTACAAGTAAGGGGACCAAATTCAAGATTCTGCATTTGACCAATTGTAGAACGGACCATGTGATTTATGCAATTACATGCAAATGTGCTAAACAGAATATTGAATGCAGGAAAAAAAACTTTAAAAATTAGATTTGGCGAACACCTCTATAACATGAAGGGGCAATAGAGTCTTGCGACAACAAGAAACCAGATTGATTTTTAAGATGGGAACTCTAGAGCCCGAGTGCCTTAATAAAGAGATAGATCTGGCTGCTTTTATCTAAATCCATCATCTCATCTTCTACCTTTCATTTTGGACTTAGGCACTTTACTTCCCTAAGTAGTTCTAGAGATAATTGAACAAAATAACTCTAGTGATAGTTGATACATAATTGATGAGAGTTATATGAGTAATTTCTAGGAAGCTGGATGTAGAGTATTTACTCTCTTTCATATTTATTTATATTTATTTATTTAAGTGTTGATAACACTGTATGTGCTTATATATCCAAGAAGTATATGGCACAGTGTAGGACTTTAATGACCAAAATGTAATTGTTTTAAGTTATCATCTAGCTATTATGTTTCTATCAAATATGATTACAGTATTGGCTCGAATATAAGCCGCACTTTTTTTCCGATTTCCAAGCATGGAAATTACAGGTGCGGCTTATTTTTGCGCCCATAAAAATAAATGATTGACGATTTGCGGGCTTGAGACTTTTGCGCAATTAATTCTAATGTCATTCATCGCTTTCCATGTATTTTACAGTGCAGTATTGATTTTTAATTTGCATTTACTCACTTGTGGGTTCTATTCAGAACCTGTAGGATTTTCTTTTACATTTGCCGTTTAGGGGTGTGAGTGCCTGTGGAATTGTAGCAATTGAATAGCGATTTGGATTTTAGCTATTGTAAAGTTTTCACAGGTGCGGCTTATATGCGGGTGCGGCCTATATTAGGGCCAATACGTATATTGTCTTTGATTACTACATTAATTACTACATTACTACTCCAGTTTAAGAGACTATATTGGTCGGTTATTTATAACCTTTTATAGATTATACACATCTAGTGTATTTAGTATTTATTATTTATATATTTTTTTTTATACATGTATAGTTTCTATTTTTAATCTTTTACCATTTATTTACTATACAACCCGCTATGTTTGTTTTTTAGAAACGTATATCAAGTGCCAGGACACTGAGCTATGCTTTTGCATTTCAATCCAAATGTTCAACCATCAATAAAGATTTCAAATTGCAATTGAGCCCAAACCCGGAAGTTCCAAGCGTGAACGCGTGATCACGTAGCCTAGAATGTTACATTGGTCGCTGGGCAAATACTCCTACCAATGTTTTGGGCTTTTAATTCCACTTTGCTTTGCTGGAAACCACAGGTACTAAAAGAGACAAGCTAACTGTAAGTAGTATTTAGCTTAGAGTATACCAACTGGTTTCTTAGCTAATTTACTAACCAGGTGAATCCAGATATTATTTTATAGAATTTTATAATTGATATACAGTGCCTTGCAAAAGTATTCACCCCCTTGACTTTTTACCTATTTTGTTACATTACAGCCTTAAGTTCAATGTTTTGTTAATCTGAATTTTATGTAGTGGATAAGAACACAATAGGCTAAATTAATGACGTTAAATGAGAAAAATATATACATACAACTATTTTTTAGAAATAGAAAACAGAAAATTGGCATGTGCCTATGTATTCACCCCCTTTGTTATGAAACCCATAAAAAGCTTGGGTGCAACCAATTACCTTCAGAAGTCACATAATTAATGAAATGATGTCCATCTGTGTGCAATCTAAGTGTCACATGATCTGTCATTACATATACACACCTTTTATGAAAGGCCCCAGAGGCTGCAACACCTAAGCAAGAGGCACCACTAACCAAACACTGACATGAAGACAAAGGAACTCTCCAAACAAGAAAGGGACAATGTTGTTGAGAGGTACAAGTCAGGGATAGGTTATAAAAAAATCTCCAAATATTTGATGATCCCCAGGAGCACCATCAAATCTATCATAACCAAATGGAAAGAATATGGAACAACAGCAAACCTGCGAGGAGACGGATGCCCACCAAAACTCCCAGACCGGGCAAGGAGGGCATTAATCAGAGAGGCAGTACAGAGACCTAAGGTAATCCTGGAGGAGCTGCAGAGTTTCACAGGAGAGACTGGAATATCTGTACATAGGACGACAATAAGCCGTACGCTCCATAGTGTTGGGCTTTATTGCAGAATGGCCAGAAGAAAGCCATTACTTTCAGCAAAAAACAAAATGGCACATTTTGAGTTTGCGAAAAGGCACGTGGGAGACTCTCAAAATGTATGGAGGAAGGTGCTCTGGTCTGATGAGACTAAAATCCTGAATGTTTCGGCCATCAAGGAAAACGCTATGTCTGGCTCAAAGCCAACACATCACATAACCCAAAGAACACCATCCCTACATTGAGACATGGTGGTGGCAGCATCATGCTGAGGGGATGTTTTTCAGCAGCCGGGAATGGGAAACTGGTCAGAGTTGAGGGAAAGATGGATGGTGCTAAATAAAGGGATATTCTTGAGCAAACCCTGTACCACTCTGTGAGTGATTTGAGGCTAGGACGGAGGTTCACCTTCCAGCATGACAATGCCCCCAAACACACAGCTAAAGCAACACTTGAGTGGTTTAAGGGAAACATGTAAATGTATTGGAATGGCCTAGTTAAAGCCCAGACCTCAATCCAATCGAAAATATGTGGTCAGACTTAAAGATTGTTGTTCACAAGCGCAAACCATCCATCTTAAAGGAGCTGGAGCAGTTTTGCAAGGAGGAATGGGCAAAAATCCCAGTGGTGAGATAGAGACTCATCCAAAGCGACTTGGAGCTGTGATTGCTGCAAGAGGTGGCTCTACAAAGTATTGACTTTAGGGGGGGGGGGGGGGGTGAATAGTTGTGCACATTGACTTTTTCTGTTATTTTGTCCTAATTGTTGTTTGCTTCACAATAAAAAAAAAAACATCTTCAAAGTTGTGGGCATGTTCTGTAAATTAAATGATGCAAATCCTCAAACAATCCATGTTAATTCCAGGTTGTGAGGCAACAAAACACGGAAAATGCCAAGAGGGGTGAATACTTTTGAAAGACACTGTATATGCATATGTTTTTATTTTCATTTTTTAACAGTTATACCATTAAGAAAGCTTTGTTAAACAAGGCGAAACGCATTTGGTTTATCAAGGTCCTACTGATTTTTACAATATAGGACTATATGAGGATTATTTAGTCCACTGTTTGCACCAGAAGACAGCTATTTGGAACCTACATCTATACTGCTTTCGACTGGACGGTAAATACCAGTTATTGTAAATACATCATTCTTTTGAGTTTTGAAAATTTGAGTGTTTTTGTATATGTTTTTTATTCATTAAATTGATTGAACGTTACAACACCATCTGGCATCATGGCGCTTCTGTCCTCCATACCTTTCTTCGTTTTCATACATATTGTGGCACACCTGTGAATGATGCCCGGCTTTGGAGAAGCTGCATTATACCAGAGGACATTGTTCTGCTAAAAGATTTGACCAGAAGGTTTCCAGCCTTATAAGGACTAAACAAATACTTTTTTGGAAACTCTTGGAAGAGACCATGGTTCTTATGTTTTGAGTGATGAGGTCCTCCTTACATACTGTGCATTCCTGTAAATTGCTATTGATTTTGTAGCATCATAGTCTATTTATATTATATACTTTATTTTATTGTTTCAGTGTAGCCATAGTGGTATATGTGATTCAGTTTAAAAGTGCCAGAGCTCCTATTTTTATTTTTTATGCTTCAAAATAGTTGAAGTAGATTGTAAGCTCTTCATAGCAGGGGCAATGTAACCCATTAGTTTCTTTTATGTTATACGTAGTTATATTGCCATGCATTTGTTCTGTACTTTGTCTCTATAAAGCACTGTGCCCATTGATATCCAATACAAAGCAAAAAATATATATATCTAAAACAAAATGTCTGCAGCTTAGCCTTCTGTGCCATACCAGTACATGTTACTGTTTAAAATATATATATATTCAGCTACATAGAACATATATATTTTTGACGCAGAGACAGTGCAGCTGTCTGTAAGGAATATTTATTACCACCATGTGGTAATATAAATATTGAGGGCAGGGGCAACACACTGAAATCTACTGACTTCTATTGATCATAACTACCTAAATTCAGCCTTCATTTTAAAAAGGAAGATGCTTTTTCCACTTGCTTTTTTCACGATCTGTTTAGAAACATTGTGCAAAGCCCATTTCAAGGGTCCTTTAGCACAAAAAAATAAGTGCATTACAGTCAAACATAATTGTTAATTCTGTAGCCATCTACTACCTGCCAAGATTACCTGTACTATTAACTAAAAGCAACTTTATATGTTTGTGAAAGTATGCAACAAACTAACAACATTAGTAGCTGTGTAAGCATAAAGGATCTTAATTAAAGTAGACTTTGTTGGGGCCTTATGACTGCCATGTTGAATGTCTTCTATAGTTCTTATTGGTAATGGATCTTAGAGAGGTGTGCTCTGCAAATTTTTTATCTATTGAGAAGTAGAAGGAGGGGGAAGGAAGCGGTAAGGTATTTGTTGATTAATTAATTAATCATATCCTGCCTCAACTACTGCAGCTTACTCCTTGCTGGCCTCCCCATCACTCGTCACTCTCAGTCCATAATGAATGCCTCCGCTGGACTCTACCATATTCATCGCTCAATGTCTGTAGCACCAGTCACTAGACTGGCTTCCCTTAGCCTCCAGAATAAAATGTAAAATGTTGACCATAACGTATAAAGAAAAAGAAAAAAGAAAAAGACACTCTAAATCCTATCAGATACTCTTCATTCCTTAGTTGCAAGGAGATGTATATTTAAAAATGTACAATCAAAATAATTAAATCACAACGTTTAAAACATAAAAAATTATTTCATTGATGCTATAGTCACCGATTAATATTGTTTGAAGAACCAACGCTATTAAGTATATTGAGGGTCTAAATGTGTGTACATACTTCTCCAGAGTCAATAATATTATCACATTCAAAATATAGGAAAATCAAAAATGTGACGTATAAAGCTCTCAACAATAATGTACCCACTTATATCTCTGCTCTTGTCTCCAAATACATATTACATAATTGTGTTTATTCCCATAAAATAAATCTTGAAACTCCTGATGATTATTTATTATCATTATATTTATTTGTAATGCACCAACATATTCCATAGCGCTATAGAGGGGTTAAGTAAAAGGCAAAAACAAAATGAACACCTTACAAAGAAGGAGGGCCCTGTTTTTGAGCTTAAAATCAAATGTACATAGTGCTTGCTTAATATGCTGTGATTCATTTTTTAATATCCAACATATAAATAAATGTACACTATCAAGTAATTTTGTTCAAGAACAGGAAACGTTTTTTTATGTTTGTTTTTTTTATAATTTATTGTGATTAATTAAAAATAAATTCAAATTTAAAATAATTTTGGAATACAAAAATTACAACAAAAACCTATTAAATAATTGATTTTGATTTCTCATCAGTTTTTGGGGTTCTGGTTGTTGTCATTGTTTTTAATAGATCAACATATTTGATACTTGGATTTTCTATCTATGAAGAACATTTAGTATACTTCAGACCACATAAAATAATTCTTATATGAAGCAATGAAAAAAACATGATAATAGTTAAAAATAATTGATTGAAACACATCATTGAAGCACACAAATTCCCCCAACCATCCTCTTCGCACTGCTAATGACCTTCTTCTTTCCTCCTTTCTTATCACATCCTTATTCCCACCTTCAGGACTTTTCTCGTGTTGCCACTATTCTTTGAATTCCTTGCCTCGCTCCACCTCCTGCCTCAAATCACCTTCGTCCTTAATATAACTTATTGTACCCTACCTTTCTATACCTCACCCACATAGACTGTAAGTTTGTGAGTTTTCAATCGTATTGGGTGCTTTAGAGAAAGCACTTTGTATGGAGGATTTTAAACTCAATAACAGGACCCTCCATTCTTTTGTAATTTGTTAAAATTGTTTTTGACTTGTATCTACCCTGTTTAGCCCTATGGAATATGTTGGCATGTTACAAATAAAGGTTAACAATAAAAAAAAATAATAATAATTGAATAATTCCGAAACAAATAGTATTGCAACCTTTTCCCAATACCCACATTTGCTAAAAAACAGGCATGCCCTTCTTCCCCAGCTCTTTCCCTGCATCCTCATTCCTTGAAAAGTGTGGATTATTGTTATGCCAGTTTTTATACACTTCTTAAAAGCAAGATATTTTCTTAATGCTATTACGCTGAGCACAACTGCTAATTTTGTTAATTTGTTGGATACTTTACGGGCATGTGATTTTCCAAACTATGGTGTGATTTTAACAAGTCAGTTCCTGCCTTTCTTTCATTTTCTAAAGGGGATAAAAATTACAAATAAGTTGAATAAACTGTAATTACAACTTTACTTGTTCATAATGGGATTATCACGCTAATAAAAGCAAAAGACTCCATACAAATGTTAGGTTAAATCTGGTGTAAATTACCCGTAAGGGCCAGCAAAATCCTTGTGTGTATGTTTAAGATCTAGGTCTCTCTTCGTTTAAAGCTGTCCTGAAGGCAAAATGTTTGAATAGAATGGGATCAGCTGACCACTCCCTGCCGAGAGTTACTTCTCTATTGCTGTGCACATGTTCAGTGAACCGGAAAATATAATTAAACAGATCTAAGAGGACAGTTAGCTTTTTTAAGACAAGGATTTTTTTAAGCTAATTGATTTCATCACTCTACATGGACATGCCATAAATCATTTTCTGCCTACAACACATTTTAAAAGAAAAAAGAATATATATTATTAAAATGTATAAAACTTTTACAATTATTATGTACATGAAAAATCTGGCAGATACGTAGATGTTTTACACAGGATACAATGCTTTTATATGAGTTTTGTGCAAACAAATCACACATTTCGGATGTGGAAAATAAACCAAATTGTATTTGTTTATGAATATAAAGGTCTAGTTATAACATATTACATTATTGTGTTTATTCCCATAAAATAAATCTCTAAACTCCTGATGATTATTTATTATTATTATTATTATTATTATTATTATATTTATTTGTAATGCACCATATTCCATAGCGCTACACAGGGGTTAAGTTAAAAACAAAATGAACACCTTACAAAGAAGGAGGGCCCTATTTTTGAGCTTAAAATCAAATGTACATAGTGCTTGTTTAATACGATTTGCTGAATTTGTTAATATCCAACATATAAATAAATGTACACTATCAAGTAATTTTGTTCAAGAACAGGAAATGTTTTTATGCTTATTTTTTTTATAATTTATCTTAATTAATTAACAATAAATACAAATTTAAAATAATTTTGGAATAAAAAAAATACAACAAAAACCTATTAAATAGTTGATTTTGATTTCCTCAGCTGTTATTTGGTTGCTGTTTGTTGTCATTGTTTTTAATAGATCAACATATTTGATACTTGGATTTTCTATCTATGAAGAACTATTAGTATAGTTCAGACCACATAAAATAGTTCTTATATAAAGCAATTAAAAAAACATGATAATAGTTAGAAATCATTGATTGAAACACATGATTTAAGCACACAAATCCCCCCAAAATATTATCTCATTTACCTTAGATTGTAAGTTTGTGAGTTTTCAATTGTGTGTCCGTGTCTTGGAAACAAGCACTATGTGCATTTGATTATATGCTCAAAAACAGGGCCCTTCATTCTTTATAAGGTGTTAAGTTTGTTTTTTGCCATGTACTAAACCCCTGTACAGCGCTACGGAATATGTTGGCGCGATATAAATAAAGATAATAATAATAATATAGCACCAACACATTCCATATAACTGGGGTACAATAAAACATGGGTATGCATAAATAATTCCCACATTATTGCCAAAATTCACCCTAATACTCCAAAATAGCTTGGAGAGGTGGGGATGGAGGTAGAGGAAAACGTGATGAATAAGTTTGTAAAAAAAAATAATAATAAAAAAAAAATATATATTAAAAAATGTTTTATTATAATTTGTGTTCATCTTTATTGGCAAAAATATCAAGCAAAGAATAACAATTTTCATAATGTGTAACTTTATGTTCTAAGCTCTCTAGGACTATTCCCAAACATGTAATAATAAATTAATATTTTTGCAAATACTTCTTTCTAATACAAAATTTCATGAGAAAAAAAAATGGGTATTACAATATGTAATTTGACAGACTGATACAAAAGGAGTTGACGACCCCGCCCTTGAGCTAACAATCATGCACATTACACCTCTATACAAAGTGCATTGCATGACTGAGAGTTTGCCAGCTTACAGACTAAAGTATTAATGAATCAAAAGGTGAAGTAATTAAAAGAAACTAGAGGTTGATTAGTGATTAAGTCTTTGGATATATTAGCTGTTATGTATAAAATGTGATAGTGCAGAAACATGTCCTATAAAGTAACACAAATCATGGGTGAGGTAAAGAAACTAAGAATTGAACAGGGAAAGATGTCATTTAGTCAGTGCTTCTGCTTTGGTGGATGGTATGAGGTGCAGTGTCACTGGCTGAGCCCCTGCAGAAGAGATTGATTAGTCCTGATGGTGAATAGATCTGGGAAAGTTGTCACTTGATCAATTCTTCTGTTCAGATGGATGGTATGAGGCCCAGTGTCACTGACTGAGCCCCTGCAGAAGTGACTGCTTCAGATCCATGGTGTACAATTCATTTTTCCATACTAAATAATTATTGAGATAGGATATGGTCCATACTGAGAAAATATCTTAACAACTGGTATAGTATGATCATTTGCATCACAGTATATTAGTTTATAGTAGCTAACTGCATGCTAACAATAGGGTATATAATGTATTTGACAACAGAAAGAAATTAGCATAATGTGTTCTCCTATTTAGAAAACTCAGCCACAATTTAGAACATAGGGTCACACATTAGCACACTGACCCATGCTGTTATAATGTATATCTGAATTATTTGGTGCAATGCTTGTTAAAAATAAATCTTTAAAAATAGTTTCTTGGGATGACAGTGTTCCATCAATGGGTGATTAGCTGAATTATCCTAGATATTCTCAAGGGCTTGTACATGCTCAGTCTTGTCATATGAAAATGGTTTAAGACTGAGCAAAATATTTACAATGCATTAAGATACCAAAGAGATCATTGGCAATTATTAGCCCATTAGAAATAAATATTACTCTATCCTTAGTGGATAAACCAGAATGGCTGATAGACTGGAAATGAATGCAAACGTAAGTGTAGGTTTTCTGTAAGAAAATGTGTCCTACCACCTGGGTCCTACTGTTTCATTGACATGAAATAATGGAATAACGTTTCTGATGATAAAATACAGAACATTTTGACACTGTATAAATAAAGGATAATCATAAAATTAAAATATTTTTTTTTTAAAGTGCACCTATCTTTTCCATACATAATACAAACATATCAAAATATATTTCATTTGATGAGAAATATACGGATTTTACAGCATTTGGTATCATACAATCTATCAAAAAGCACATGGACTGAATCTTAGATGATTTCTGTAAGTACTGTGTTTATAATCACTTTTCTTGCTGAAAGACTTCAACACATCACCACTTGGCGGTGAATATGGTTAGATAAAATGAGACTCAGGAATGTTTTGTTCCTTGGTACAAATGTATTCTGGTTGTTAATACACAATACTGATATATTTTTTTATCTGAGTACATGAACAGCTTTTATTGCCTTATGAAGAAATTAAGTTTGATGGCACTTGGATAACTTGCTATTTTTGCTCCAGTCTCTATCTTTGGATTCCAGAACTTCAAGAAAGCTTCGAGCACCTACTTGTTGCCAGTGAGATTTCTCATCATTTCCTTGGGCAACTTCTGTTATCCTCTCCAGGGATGCTTGGCTGGTGTCCCAGAGAAGGCTAATCTATCTTACGGCTTACATCACTCTCAAGAACAGAAGGGAGGATGGAAGTTTATTCTCTAATAAAACCATATGATCTCTTCATCCCATGCAGAAGGGCAAAATTGTTGCTGATTTTACTGAAAGGAGAAATGAATGTAGTCAAGACCTAAAGGCTTCCCTGAAATGTAATCTCTGACACAATTAAACTGATTGTAATACTTACTGAAAAAGGAAACTTTAGAAGAGAATAAATGCTCCAAAGTCAACAAATCAGTCTGCATGTTAAAAGAACATGGGTGGGAACTGAACTATGACCTAATCCAAAATGACTTGCTTACATTAGGAAAATAATGGATACTGTAGCGAAAGTATCTTTAATTAAATTAATATTTTAGAAGAAAAGTTTAATATACAGTAGATTGTTAAAATCAATATAATACTGTGATGATGCACTAATTTCAGATTATTTGAATATTGAAATTTGAATATCATTATTATTGTTTATTTGTAAAGCGCCAACATATTCTGTAGCACTATACATGGATTAAGTTCAGGGCAAAAGACAATTTCAATATAAGCATATTACATAGGATAGAGGGCATGTCTTTGAGCTTAGAATCCAATGTCCATAGTGCTTGTCCCAAAGCGCCATGCAAGATTGAAAACTCACAAACATACTATCTAAAAAAAAAAAAAATATATATATATATATATATATATATATATATATATATACAGTCTATTTAATGTAATTGTCATCTCCAAAACAACTTATTTTTAGAGAGTTCTCTTTAAAAGAAAAACATGTAATAGGCATTTATTATGATGCCTAAATCAATAAGCTATTGAGTGGTCAATATGATAATTTGTGGTACCTTGTGCTAAATGTTTTTCTTTGGTGGCAAAATGATCTACTCCAGACTTCTACTACATTAGCTTACATAGACAATAGTGCACCTCAAAAAATGATAAAGAAGATCTTCAGGAAATATTTTAATTTTTTATAAACTACTTTTATGTAATTTTTTCACCTCAATTTAATTATAATATACAATTTAGCATGCTAGCAAACTAACAACCTGTCAGATTTTGGAAGAACCTTCTTTACCTCTGTATGCTCCCATGGGTGCTGCCATCTTTCACATCTATGGCATTAATGCACTGCTTACTGGGTGCTAACATTAAGCTTAGGCCATATCCACAAGGACAAGGGTACAAGCTACCAGTATCTAATACTACAGAGACAGTTTATACTACCAGGATTTAATTAATTAAATAAGCAAATTTGGAATGTTTATATAACATTTTAAAAAAATACCTGAAGTAGAATATGATATAATGATACATTTTAATGTTCTTTATAAAAAAAATTGGAAAACAGTGTCCCTTTGATGTGTTTGTAATATTTACTGCAAGTTTTATAAGTTGACTCTTAGGTGGCTGACTCTTAAGTGGACTATGCAAATTTTCATATCTTTGTGAAAATAATTATATTTTAAGAAGAGGAGGTATAAATAAATATGAACAATTTAAACCACCCAGCATGCCATTTATGTGTGTGGATATTTGTCTATTACAGATCATTTTAGAGCTTAGAGTTTGGAATTACATCTCTTAGTAGCCTCTGGGAGTCCTTAGCCAGTCATGAGTATTATGAGATAGCTTTGATCACTATTTTCTTGCCAGAGGGAACATTTAAAGGGTAAATGTATCCAGGAAGTTGCAGTGCTCATATCAGAGATCCTAAAATGTACAGTACTTTTTTTTATATGAAAATACAAAAATATATAGAAAATGCTGTGATATTTCATAATGCATTGTACAGTATCTCACAGTAGGTTCTTTTACAAGATTAATGAGAAAAAAATACAGTATAGAAGAGTAACTAATGAGTGTAGTTTTACATTGTTTTAAAAGACATTTGCATTCAAAATTCAGTATGTTTTTATGAAGAATTAGAACTGATAATGGCCAAATATTGTAATAAAGCTCTTAATTTATTTAGTATTATGCATTTAAGCTTTAGTGGGAGCTACCATTGCCGTTTCTGTTTATTTGATTCTACACGTAGGAGGATACCTTAAAGAATTCAGCTGCTTCTATAGAAACTTAGCATTTAATAGTGTTAGTACTTTGAATAAGACTACTGAACATTGTTTTAGTCTACAAGGTTGTTCCCTGTTAAGAAAGAAATGATAAAAAACAAGGAAACAGCTGGCTAATACTAGGAAATTCCAAGTATTAGTTAATAAATCAAATGCTACATTTATGATTTTACTTTTTAAAAACATTTACTAATCATCAGGTCTAGATGTTCAAGAAAAGGGCATGCTTTGAATGTAGGGCTTCTGTGTCTATTTAAGTGAAAGAAACTCATACATTGAGTATAACCAGTTATTTCATATACTCATTAGATGCTCTGTTGCGGTAATTTTCACAAGCAATGTTCATTGCTTCTTATAAGTACCTAAATACTTGGGCCCCTACAATTATAGATTGTTTCAATTAAACATGCATCTAATTTAAGGGCTGAAAGCCGAAACCATAAACCATGCAATCGTAAGTAGCATTTCAGAGCATGATCTTGATCAATTAAGCAAGGTCGTACCTACCGATTTAGAAATAGCCAATGGTAAATGAGACCGTCATCATTCCGTCAGTAAAACATGGAGGTTAAATGTCAATCAATTAGCGTTTAGAAGTCTGATATGCGATCAGACTCGCAATCCGTCAAAGTACAAAATAATAAAAATGAATGGCGATACTATTCTAGTCCATGTGGGTGGCCTGATATGTATTAACTCATTGATTCCCGCGATTGATATGGAAATTAAACATAAAAAAAAAAAGATTTGCGAGCTTAAGACCGTTGTGCAATTAATTCTAATGTCTTTCATCGTTTTCCCCATTTTTAAAAGTGAAGTATTGATTTTTTAATTGCATTTACAGGGCTATGAATAGGTGTTTAACCCCCTTGTGAGTCCTATCTGGTACCTGTAGGATTTTCTTCTACTTTTGCCATTTACTGGTGTGAGAACATTTGCGGGCTTGAGGAATTGTAGCAATTGAATAGCAATTTGCAATTGTAACATTTACGGGCTTGAAAGATCAAAGGTTTATCTGAATTGGAGTTACGATTTTAACAATAACAGGTATTTTGAGTTTCCGCAAACTCTAGCGAAAAGACGCCAATTGAATAGCAAATTAGTTTAAGTTCTCCATTACAGGCTCCTGTAACTTACAATTGCTCAATTGAATAGGAGTCTTGATCGTTAATTGGATTTCATATTTGTAGACCAATGTGTACAATATAGAAGCAGAAGGGTGCGAAACAGGCCTCCTAGACAATGAAAAGCTGGAACCCGGAAAATGGTTGACATGGGGAAATAATAAAGCTCCGGTACACACGCCCATGCGTTGACTGTGTTGTAGATTCTTCCAAAGTAGCACTCAGGTCCCGGAGTTGGTGGTTGGTTCTAGGAAGAGAAAGACTAGATGATATTGGAGAGCAGGTTCTTACAGTTCTATTCATTTATATTATTATTATTATAACTATTTTAAATTTTCATTACACATATATACTGATTGCACATAATACAAATACACATAAATAACACACATACACAGATGCAGGTCAACACATAAATACCCCCGACCCTATACCCCAACAGTTAGCAATTACACATAAAACATTAAAAAAAAAAATCCATTACAATGTATAAACCAAAACTTGTATTCTGTTATCCTTATTTTACTTTTGGGATTGATATGGGGGAAGAGAGAGGAAGGGAGAGGAGTGGAGAGGATGGGAGGAGAATAGGAGGAGAGGTGAGGAGGAGAGAGAGGAGAGAGAGGTGGTTACGGGAGTTGTTGAAGAGAAGGAGGTGGAGGAGCGTAGAGGAAAGGAGGTGGAGGCGGTGGAGGAGGAGGTGGAGGAATGTGGAGGAGAGGAGGTGGAGGCGGTGGAGGAGGAGGTGGAGGAGAGTGGAGGAGAGGAGGTGGAGGCGGTGGAGGAGGTTGTGGTGAAGGAGGAGGTTGAGGAGGTGATGGGAGAAAGTATAGCGGGGAGGTAGATGGGCAGGCATATTGATATGCACATCGTCCTCCAGGTCAGAGGGGGAGGGGCCTGATCCCGGGGGGGGGGGGGTAGCAGTGATGAGGGACAGGCCCAAGGGACAGTTGAGGGAGGACAGGGAGGACAGGATCCCTACCCACAATCAGGAGCACATGAGGCTGGGGGCAGGCACAGGGCCACAAATGACTACCCCCAGGAGATGGTGGTACTCCTGCGTGCCATTCATGAGCAGCGCACTATCCTGTCAGGGGGTAGGGAAGTTAGGTTCGGGCCTAGGGCCCAGGCATGGAAGGAGGTAGCTGCTGCGGTAACAGCAGTGGGCACGGCGAAAAGGGATGTGGGGTCTGTGAAGCAAAGGTTCGATGACGTCAGGGTCCTGCTAAGGAGAAAGATGGCCAAGGAGATGGACTCAGCAACAAGTGGTGGCCCTGCGGTGACTTGTCACCTACAATGAGTGGGAGAGGGACCTCAAGGACCTATTGAGCCCGGTGCCCACCGTAGGAGCTTCAGGCCTGGTGGCCCAGCAGGATCCAGCCTCCACGTCAAGTGAATATCACATACACCAACATGCCACCACATGTACATCACACACACTACACATGTACAGGATGACCAACAAGGACACTGACATGTCAACTTCATGGAATAAACAGGGGATCAGTCATGCGTCATTAAATCCATGAGGATGCCATATCTTCAGTGAGCACAACAACAGTAATCAACCAATAGCCAGTCCATGTATGGGTGTATCCACTGCAGCGTATAAGAACCCAACAAAGATCATAGTTAGCAGATGATAGCTACTCAGAGTTGAAGTCAAAGGGACAGTTACCTCGCTATAGGTGAGATTCATTGTGTGAAAAAGCACTGGATTTTATTTTAAAGAGATCTATCGACTAATTATAATTTAAATAAGAACAGTTAAACATATGCGTGCTAAAGTTTGTCTACCGACACAGTGATGATCAACAGAATCTGCCTTAACGTTTAACATATTATGGTTTAACTGCTTACAATAATGTAGTCAGCCAGCAGTAAAACAATCAATTAACATGTAATCTTCTGTTCTGTCACACAATGAAGAGCACTGATAATGAGGACAGTGGCCCTGTAAGTGATTCGTCCATGTTCAAGCCTAGATGACAGAAATTTAGGAAGGAACTCAATAAAATGTTCTCTTCAACATCATTAACCCATATCCCTTTCTTTTCTTGTTTCTCTTTTTCAGCTTCACAGAGGTCTGAGTCCACTGGGGATCCTTCAGAGCAGGAGGACATGGAGCAAGCCCCCGCCAGCAGGATCCGGAGCAGTGGGAGGAGGGACCAGCTCAAGCCCCGTGCCCTGGTGAGGAAGAGGAGGAGGAGAAGAACTTCACTTGAGCAATGGGGCCACTTGCTGTGCCTCATGCCACCCCTGTGGCCTTCGACCCCACCGCCTCCTCCTCCGCAGCTGCAGCTATCACCAGGGCAAACTTATTGGAGGTACGAGAGAGGCATGTCAATGGCTGCGATCGCCAACGTAACGCGTAGCACTCCCTCTGATCGCAAGACATGCAACAGATTATGATTTTAACGGCCGAAAACGTCTCAACCGAGTAACTTCGAAGACCCGCAAAAACGGCCAAATAATAAAAAAATAATAATACCACACTCAAACACAGCACAGGGAGAAGGTCATTAAGCCTTTGAGTGAGGTTGCAAGGTAATTTGAGCCATATTTGGCTTTTTTCATCGATCAAAAATCGGCTAAACGACTAAAGAAATTGGGGTTCGAAAAAAATAAAAAAATTCTCAAAACGAGGCTGAAGCAATTCACTTCCCCGAACCCAGGCACACAGGACTTAGAAAATACACAAAGCCAAAGCATGTAACGCTTACACGAACAACGCCAGGCTGAAGCCATTCACTTACCCGAACAACGCCAGGCATGCGGGACTTAGAAAATACATGACGCAAAAGCCAGGAACACTTACACGAGCAACTCCAGGCATGCAGGACTTTGAAAATAAAAACAACGGCAGTGAGCAAGCCATGCAAAGATTCAGCAGAGACACAGGAGAAAGTCACAGGGAAGGGACAGGGGGGAGTTGGTGGAAAGCGACACATTGCATTCTCAAGCACAAAAGTTGCAGGTTGCTGAGGCCTGCAATGAGCGGAGAAGCCGCTCATTGCTGGGCTCGCGATGAGCGCTGGAGGCACTCATCGCAAGACCCGTAAAGTAGACGGGAGGAGAGGCTCGCAATGAGCGCTGAAGGTGGTCAGAGGGGGCAGAAAATTACATTGTGTGGCTAAACCACATTGTCATGCTTCAATTCAGGGAGAGGAGGGGGGAAATAAGACACGAGGAAGTAGAAGGTGCTCACAATAGGTGGCAAACAGCATTGCCAGGCTTAAAATTTTATTCCCGTTATTTTTGACAGGCAAGTAGCTAGTAATAATAATAATAAAAATATCATAAGATATCACATATATAGTTGTGAGCATGCGAGTTGTTGCTAACGCTTGCGGGCTCGCGTAGCGAGCCAAGGCCCTCGCCAAGCGAGGGCCGCGGCTTGCGCAGCGAGCCAAGGCCCTCGCCAAGCGAGGGCACTGGGCGAGGTTTTCAATTGCTGGCATGGAGCGCCGAAGGCGCTCCATGCCAGCAACTGCGACCCTCGCAAACTTCACGTCGCAACCCAAATAGCACGACACACACATTACGACACTCGCAAACAACATACGACACACGTTCACACACAACTCGCGAACATTACAAAATTAAAAACACAATACATACACACAGCACATACATAAAAAACTTACCTACAGCAACAGGAAGCATCCACGACTTCAAAAATGCAACTTACACCTTTATTTCACTCAAAATAAAAGAGTTTGCACAATAAAAACTTTGATAAGCAAGAGAAAAAATGGCCGCCGAACAAAACGAAAACGAGGCTACACACGCAAACACCATACGAGACACGTTACCACACATTACGACCTCGCAAACATCGGACGCAACACGCCGACATACAAACATTTCAAACACAATAAATACACACAACACACACATAAAAAACTTACCTACAGCAAGAGGAAAAATCCAGCACCTCAAAAAAACAAGCTACACATTGATTTCAATAAAAATAAAACACTTTAGACACTAATGAAATCGCTAAGCGAGAGAAAAAATGGCCGACGAAAAAAACCAAAACGAGGCTACAGCACTCTCAACACGTAAAACGCCACAACACACTCGCAAAACAACACACGAAACTCGAAAAACACCACAAAGCACCGACGGATAATCCACAAAGACACATAACACAGATAACCCGCCATTTTATGCCAATGCGGAAGTACACCACTACGCTAACGGTTTCGTCTCGCGCACGCACACTCTTACACTGCACACATTCATCACGCTTACACAGCAGCTCCACACCACTAATGCTGGAGCAACATGAAAACAGATTGTCAGCTCTTCAACACAATGCTTCAAAATAGGTAAAGTATATTCATTTATTCATATATTATATATTTTACTATTATACACCAAACAGCATTAGCTACCTTATGATTTGATTTTTTGACGGGCAATTCGCTAGTCATATAATAATGTATATAATATATAATAATAAAGGGTTAATACACATGAGAGGTCCAGTTTGTGATACTGTGGAGTATCAACATTCTCCTGAAGGCCTGATAGGAATATGACAGGGGATAATGTGAATCCATTGATAGCAAAACACTTAATGGTAGGTCACCATATGATAATGGGTATACATCCTGGCACATTGCCAATAGCAGTGAGACTTTCCAGGATGGGCATAGCGGAGATTGTCCCTGATGGAGGTGAGTTAGCTGTTGCTCCACGTGCCTCTGAACAGTCTCCATGTGTGTTGTATGCTTCCCGGTCGCCCTTCTGGATTGCTGCCTTAGAGCCTCTGTGAGTGAGAAAGGGTTAACATGGCAAGCAGTTTCATGTTTTGGTGTTGCTATTTAATCAGGGAGTGTGTCTTTAATTGCTTTATGCATGTTGCCGCAAGGCTTTTCATATTGGCATATGCATCACCATTCCAACATATGATGAAATAAAATAACTTGTTTCAGTAACCTTCTGTCCTGACACAATAGCTCTATAGAGCAATGTATGAAGATGGGCCTGAGTTTGAATCGTTTGGATTGTAAAGGACTTTTAAGCTATGTATTCATACTGCTGATTTGCACCTGATATGTACCTTTCTGAGGTAGCTTGTTTCAGTGACCTTCTTTCCTGACACATTAGCTCTATAAGAAGCATTTTATGAAGATGAGCCTGAGTTTGAATCATCTGGATTGTAAAAGACATTTAAGCTATGTATTCATACTGCTGATTTGCACCTGATATGCACCTTTCTGAGGTAACCTGTTTCAGCAACCTTCTTTCCTGACACATTAGCTCTATAAGAGCATTTTATGAAGTTGGGCCTGAGTTTGAATCATTTGGATTGTAAAGGAAATTTAAAAAATTTACTCATACTGCTGATTTGCACCTGATATGCACCTTTCTGAGGGAATTATCAGGCAATATGAAGGATAAAGATTCCAACGCCACTAAACCCAAATCTAAAATTAAGAAAAATACTGGGAATGCTCCGAAAGCACCACCGGCAACTTTTTTCTCCCCAAGGGGGAATTTAGGAGCTATGAGTTCCCCACAAAGAGATTTCCCTACACATACTTACTCATCTCCGGGATTAGATTAAACAAAACTGTCTACAAATGATGAATCAGTTGAATCAGCTGATACAAAGGAAGATGAAGTTCTAACCATTTCTATTATAAAAAAACTACTTAATGAATTCCAATCTACTTTAAGATCTGACCTTTTACAGGAAATCCAACTAAATAAATCAGCAATTAATAGCTTGTTGGATAGAGTGGAGGAATTAGAAAAAACTCACAAATTTTTAATAAAGAATTTCAAAAAGTAGTTAATTATTAAGCAGATCTGGAATGTAAAATGGAACGTATGGAAATTAAAGCTACACAACAAGAGGACTTTTCCAGATGGAATAATTTGAGATTAAGAGGCATCCCGGAAACCCTCAATTTTGATGAACTTAAGGCTTTTGTAACTGCATTTTTTTCTCATCTAACAAAGCCCATTAAACCCTGGATCAATATGATAGACCGGATCCATCGGATCCCGTTACCTAAAGACCTTAAGGGTGCTAATACTTCAACAGAGAAAATATTTTTTGGATAATAAAGTTGGCAGACTCTTAACTCGGAAATTAAAAAATAATAAACCAATTAATAGAATAGATGAATTAATAATTGAAAACAAAAAGGACTTAATTACATTAACAAATCCTAGTGATATTGAAAAGACCTTTTTTGACTTTTATGAAAATCTTTACAATTTAGAAAGTAACGATGCAGTTATAAAACCAAAAACAGAAGATATTATTACATTTTTGGATAGACTTTCGCTTCCCAAAATCACTAAGGAGGATCTAGATTATCTAAACAGTGAAATAAAAACATTAGAAATTGAAAAAGTAATTGATAACTTAAAGTTAAATTCAGCCCCTGTACCAGATGGCTTTGTAAATTATTATTACAAAACCTTTAAAACTGTACTTATGAAACACCTAGCTGAAGTGTTCAATGAAATTAAAAGAAAGGGGAGTGCACCCAAAGAAATGTTAGAGGCAGTTATAATTAATATTCCAAAGCAAAATAAAGATTTAAGGTGGTGTAAGAATTATAGACCGATATCTTTAATGAACACGGATATAAAATTATATGCAATAATTTTAGCTAAAAGATTGAGCTTGTGCTTTGGTAAATTAATAAATATGGATCAATCAGGTTTTTTACAAGATAGACAGGGAGCCGATAATACAAGGAGATTAATTGACGTTGTTTCTTTTTGTAAAGATAATCATAAACCTTCGATAGTTATCACATTAGATGCAGAAAAGGCCTTTGACAGGCTAAACTGGGATTTTATAAATCAAGTATTACTAAAATTTGGTTTTGAAGATTTTGGAGTGAAATCTATAGGGGCTTTATATTCAAACCCCACTGCCTGTGTTGTAGGAAATGGCCTAAAAACAAACACTTTCTCTATTACCAATGGGACCCGTCAGGGTTGTCCACTATCTCCTTTAATTTTTGTTTTAATGATGGAACCTTTGGCAGAAGCCATTAGAATGAATAAGAAAATTCATGGAATTAGAATTGGTGATTCTGAGCATAAAATTATGCTTTATGCTGATGATGTGATATTGACTATAGCCGAACCTAGAAAGTCTTTACTTCAGATTCAGGATTTAATAAACAAATTTGGTTTAATTTCTTACTATAAAATAAATTGACGATAAATATAGACGAAGATGAAATAACTTCTCTGAAAAATATTTGGGAAATCGATTGGGAGTTAAATAAAATCAATTATTTGGGAATCGAATTCTCTGAAAAATTGGAAAATCTAACTAAAATTAATTTCTCGAAATTATATGACCAAATTAAAAAACAACTAATAAATTGGAAATCAAATAGATTATCCTGGTTCAGTAGAATAGCAGCCGTAAAAATGTCCATATTACCGCAAATAAATTATTTATTTCAATGTTTGCCTTTATCCATTCCTAAAACTATAATTAAAAAATACCAAACCTTTATCGATTCATTTATATATAATGGGAAAAAATCTAGAATTAATTCAAGGATTGTTAGGAAGAGCTTTATAAAAGGAGGCAGTGTGTCCCCTTGTGTTGAAGAATATTATATGGCTGCAATGCTATCTCATTTTATACCCTGGTCCACTAAAACAAAACAAAATAAGTGGATAACTATAGAACAATGTTTAGCTAAGGGCTTATCATTAAGTGATTGGCTTTGGTATGATAAATTTCCCAATAATAATATTGCGTCAATAATAATTAAATCAGGGTTTAAATTTTGGTTTAAATGGAAGAAAAAACTAAACCTTTCAACAATTCTGTGTTCGGAAATGTCACTGTTAGGTGTAAGTATTGTTCTTAACTTGGCCTGTCTTCGTAATTGGAGTAATTGGAATATACAGACATTGGGAGATCTGTTCGATAAAGGTGAAATTAAGTCTTTTTCCAAATTATGTGCTGATTTTAGTTTTCCATCGTCTAAATGGTTGGAATATGAGAGAGTTAAAAAAGTTATTTTAAATTCCAAATATTTAATCACCTCAAACAGATCCTTAACCAATTTTGAAAAGTTAGTACTTTATAATGACAGGAAACATATAATTTCCAAATGCTATGAAATATTAAGAAAACAGGATAAGATGGAAAAATCTCCAGGTATGCTTAAGTGGGAAAAAGAATGTAATAACTTAATTAACCTGGAAAAATGGTCAAGAGTGTTTGCGTTCTCACAGAAAATTATTAAATATCAAGCATATAGAGAAGTCAATTTTAAAGTGATCCAGAGGTTGTACTTTGTCCCAGTAAAGATAGCAATTATTAACAATAATCCTAATAAGGGGCTTTGTTGGAGGCTTTGTAATCAGCAGGGGACACACAAACATATTTGGTGGGACTGTGACCCCATTAAGAAACTTTGGAGTTTGATTTTTGAATATATTTCTAAAATTTGCGGTAAAATCATTAAGCCGACATGTGAAATGGCTATTCTTCACATCATGGACAATAGGCTTAAGATGGAAGAACAAGCTTTAATTATACAGGTAGTCTCAGTAGTCAAGTGGCTTATTGCCAAACGCTGGAAATCAGAACTTATTCCATCACTGAATGAAGTATTAACAATTCTGAAAAAGAACAGAGAATTAGAAAGGAATTTATACGACATGGGCATTGTTTTATCCAGGTTTAACAGTTGTCTGATTTGGGAAAAATATTACCATTCTTTAAACTCATAAGACATAACTCTTTTTTTTTCTTTAGTTTTTGTACGACTGTAATATATCTTGTATTTGTATATTTGTGTTTCGTATAATTTTGTAATATCTGTTTGTTCAAATAAAAAAAATAAAAAAGGAAGTGAAATACTGCGTTGTAGTGTAGTTAGTGCCTGCAAGAAGTCTAAGACCTGTCTATGTCTGCAAGAATCAAAGTGCAGCCTGTACTTATAAGGACCAAATTGTAGCCTGTGCCTGCAAGAATCAAATTGCAGCCTGTATTTATAAGGACCAATGTGTAGACAGTGCCTATAAGAATCAAAGTGCAGCCTGTGCTTACATCATGAGTTTGAAGAAGGCAAGTGATACCGCTCAGCAGAAAAGAAAAATAGTGAGAACCACCATAGACCAAAAATTAGATAATAGCCAAGTAGGAGCGTGGTAGTCATGTGTGTGATCTCGCTGCTACAAAGTGTCTAGACCAATAGGTCATCTCAAACTTTAAGAAAATGTATACCAAGGCCCTCTTCCAGAGGTGTTTTAAGGTGACCTGGGATACTCAGTTGACACTGAGAGTGTTCTGGAAAAATCACTTCGATATCCTCCACTGTGTCACTCTGATAAGGCCTGGCGGGCAGTCTCTCACAAGACAATGAACTGTGGCTGGAGGAAATTGTGGCCAGAAGCTGTAGCTCCGAAGAACTTGTAGACTGAACATAGCCCAATAGTGGAGGACATTGTGTCTCTGGGCAAGTCCATATGCCTGGAGGTCAGTAATAAAGACATAGAAGAGCTAGTGAAGGAGCACAAATAAGAGCTCAGTCCTGAGGAGCTGCAGGAACTTCAAAGGGAGAAGCAACATATAGTGGCTGAGGAAAAGTCTTTAGGTGAAGAGGAGGGACGGGAGGAAGTGCCTACTGCAGTGATCAAAGAAATTGTGCTAAATGCTACAACATTTGGTTAAAAAGTATCACCCTGACAAAACTCTAGCAAGCCCCAATGTGCACTTGTTTAATGAACAAACAATGTCTCACTTCAGAAACAGTTTGAAATGAAGGCAGAAGCAAGTTTCTCTTGATAGGTTTCTAATGGTATTCCCTACATCAGAGTCTCCAGCAAGGTTCAGTGGCGTTAAGTGACAGAAAAGAGAAAAATCCTGTGTGCAAGTGACTGATATTTTAATGGCAGAGGACTCCCCTTCTAAGTAATAATAACTCCTCCCCCTTCTCACCACCATCCCATTGGGCCCCTTCTCCTTCTCGCCACCATCCCTCAAGTTCTCACAATACACTTAAAGTATCTAGTTCTATGTTATTTGATGTAATTATAATGTTCAAAGTAAAATGTAAAATTTCTGTGGCTCGGAATGGATTATTTTATTTTACATTGATTTATATGGAAAATGCAAGGCTTATGGGAGAGGCTTCAATGCCTCCCATGTCTGTCCCCTTCCTCCTCCTTTCAGAGGCCCACACTGCTCCCCCTGCCCCACTGATGCTCCCCCTGCTCTGCCCCACTGATGCTCCCCCTGCTCTGCCCCGCTGATGATCCCCCTGCTCTGCCCCGCTGATGCTCCCCCTGCTCTGCCCTGCTGATCTGCCCCGCTGATGCTCCCCCTGCTCTGCCCCGCTGATGCTCCCCCTGCTCTGCCCCGCTGATGCTCCCCCTGATCTGCCCCGCTGATGCTCCCCCTGCTCTGCCCCGCTGATGCTCCCCCTGCTCTGCCCCGCCGATGCTCCCCCTGCTCTGCCCCGCTGATGCTCCCCCTGCTCTGCCCCGCTGATGCTCGTACCTGGTTCCAATCCTGCCAGCATCGCCGCACTCACCGCTTTCTCCTCTGCGCCGACCGTCCTCCAGCCAGAACTACTTCTTGGATCAAGCCGCGAATCGCGCAGGCGGGATGCGCATGCGCAATGCAAGGCTTGATCCAGAAAGTAGTTCCGGCCGGAGGATAGGAGCCACAGAGAGGGCTGAAATTTTTTGTTGGAGGTGACATAGAGTCACCGGGTGACACTATGTCACCTCCAACAAAAAATTTCAGCCCTCTCTGTCACCCCTCCAGACGCTGTCACCCGGGGCGGTCCGCCCCCCTCGCTCCCCCTCAGCTACGCCACTGGGATTATGGTCTATATATATATATATATATATATATATATATATCACATATATAGTTGTGAGCGTACGGGTCGTTGCTCACGCTTGCGGGCTCGCGTAGCGAGGTCACTGGGCAAGGGCCTCAGTTGCTGGCATGGAGCGCAAAAGGCGCTCCATGCCAGCAACTGAGGCCCCTCGCGAAGCGAGGGCCTCAGTTGCTGGCGAGGTCACTGGGCAAGGGCCTCAGTTGCTGGCATGGAGCGCCGAAGGCGCTCCATGCCAGCAACTGAGGCCCCTCGCGAAGCGAGGGCCTCAGTTGCTGGCGAGGTCACTGGGCAAGGGCCTCACTTGCTGGCATGGAGCGCCGAAGGCGCTCCATGCCAGCAACTGAGGCCCCTCGCGAAGCGAGGGCCTCAGTTGCTGGCGAGGTCACTGGGCAAGGGCCTCAAACCCTCGCAAACTTCACGTCGCTACTCAAAAAACACGACACACAAATTACGACACTCGCTACATTTTACGAGGAACGCAAACAACCTACGAAACACGTTATAACACATTACGACCTCGCAAACATCGGACGCAACACGCCGACATACAAACATTTAAAACACAATACATACACACAGCACATACATAAAAACCTTACCTACACCAAGAGGGAGCACCCAGGACCTCAAAAATGCAACTTAGACCTCGATTTTACTCCAAATAAAAGAGTTTTCAGACTAAAAAAAAATCTAAGCGACAGAAAAAATGGCCGCCGAACAAAACGAAAACGAGGCTACAGCACTCTAAACTCGCAAAACACCACAAGAAACTCGCAAAACGCCACAAGAAACTCGCAAAACGCCACAAACCACCTACGGATATTCATACCACACATTGCACACATTCAGCATGCTTACACAGCAGCTCCACACCACTAATGCTGCAGCAACATCAACACAGATTGCCAGCTCTTCATCACAATGCTTCAAAATAGGTACAGTATATTCATTTAGTAATGTTTTACATATTTCATTATTATACACCAAACAGCATTAGCTACCTTACAATTTCATTGCCGTCATTTTTTGACGGGCAATTCGCTAGTATATATATATTAAACAACTGCCAATGATCAAAACCACTACAAATATCCAACAAGGCCTGATTAAAACCTATCTAACCCAATTGCTACTGACAACATTTGCTGCCCTCCTAATGTTTTAACTGCATGTATATATATATATATATATATATATATATATATATATATATATATATATATAAAAACAGAATATGTTTGCACTGCCATTGGGTCATTTTAGTTTTACAGAACCAAACCATTAATGTATATAAAGATTCCTTTAAAAAAAAAAAATACTGAACTTTTGTTACTTGCCCGTTCATATATAGAGAACTGTCACCATGGCTATATTAGATGACATCTCAGATTTTTCTATACTCAGTATATTCTTATATACTAGCGAATTGCCCGTCAAAAAATGACGGCAATGAAATTGTAAGGTAGCTAATGCTGTTTAGTGTGTAATAATGAAATATATAATACATTAATAAATGAATATACTTTACCTATTTTAAAGCATTGTGTGGAAGAGCTGTGAATGTGTTTTGATGTTGCTGCAGCATTAGTGGTGTGGATCTGCTGTGTAAGCGTGCTGAATGTGTGCAGTGTAACACTGTGCGTGCGCGAGCCCAAACCGTTGTCGTGTACTTCCGCATTGGCCTAAAATGGTGAGTAATGTGTGGTATACGTTTGTATCGGAATATCCGTAGGTGTTTTGTGGTGTTTTGCGAGTTTCTTGTGGTGTTTTGCGAGTTTAGAGTGCTGTAGCCTCGTTTTCGTTTTGTTCGGCGGCCATTTTTTCTCTCGCTTCTATTTTTTTTTAGTCTCTAAACTGTTTTATTTGGAGTAAAATCGAGGTGTAAGTTGTATTTTTGAGGTGCTGGGTGCTCCCTCTTGGTGTAGGTAAGTTTTTTATGTATGTGGTGTGTGTATGTATTGTGTTTTACATTTTGTAATGTTCGCGAGTTGCGTCCGAGTGTTGCGAGTCCGTAATGTGTGTGAACGTGTGTCGTATGTTGTTTGCGAGTGTCGTAATGTGTGTGTCGTACTGTTTGGGTTGCGATGTGAAGTTTGCGAGGGTCGCAGTTGCTGGCATGGAGCGCCTTCGGCGCTCCATGCCAGCAACTGCGGCCCTCGCTTTGCGAGGTCCTCAGGTGCTGGCATGGAGCGCCTACGGCGCTCCATGCCAGCAACTGAGACCCTCGGGCAGTGCCCTCGCTTTGCGAGGGCCTCGGCTCGCTGCGCGAGCCGCGGCCCTCGCTACGCGAGGGCCGCAGCTCGCTACGCGAGTCGCGGCCCTCGCTTCGCGAGGGCCGCGGGCTCGCTACGCGAGCCCGCAGCGTTAGCAACAACTCGTACGCTCACAACTATATATGTGATTTATCAAAGCCATGCACAAAGAGCTTTACAGTCTTTCAGTACTGTTCATTTAGACGTTCCTTCAACTCTTGTCCAACATGAAATTAAAGGAAAGTACCTTAACTTCTTTATAATAAAATAATAATAGTCATTATCATATTATTATTATTATTTTAAACCAAGTAGACATCAGAGCAAATTAAAAAAAGCTGCTGACCAGTGACGTAACAGAAAAGGAAACCATATCCCTAACTAATCACTTATTTAACAAAGTCACATGAATTGACACATATTAGTTAACCTTTTTAAAATAATTGATATTTGCAGCATAAATAATTGGCATAATTGAACTAGCACACAATATTTCTTCCTTTACTTAATAAGTTAAAAACATTTGAAAAGATTACTTTGGAAAATGTGAAGAATGTTACATGTATTAAAACTGATTAGCTGAAAATATGAGTATTAAGTATTAATACCCACCAAACTTGTATTTAATAAAGAGGTTTAATATGATTTTACTTAGAACAGCAATATTCATAACATTCTACAGGTTACAATAATATGTGCAAGTTAAAGGAATACAGCCAACAATAATTGTATTTAAGGGACGACTAATGGTCCACATTTCAAAGATTTAAAGTAGTAAAAATGTAATTAAAAGTAAAAAAAAAAAAAATCATTAAATTTATATCACTAAATGAGTGATTCTGTATACCTACCAACATTGCATAAAATCCAGATTGAATTAATATACAGATATTTAATTAAATCTTATTACAATAGGTAGCACATGAAATATCCACTCAAAATAGACATGGAATAATTATAAAAGTAGTAGTTTCTACATGCGGTTAAAATTTGTATTATTCTTTTTACCTATCCCTTTTCATTCTTCATTCCCTTCTTTACAAATTTGTTTTTTGCAAGACTCTTACCATATGCTGTGCTAGAGTCAAAGTAGTATATTATCTATTACAGTATGTATAGTACCTTAACTTGTACAAGTGTGATTAATGAGGTTCGGTTTTCTCCAAGAACAAGCTATGATTTACAGTAGAAAGCATGAGGAATTATATTGATGTATTTAGTTTTTGGGTATGTATTAGTTGTTAAATCTTGTAAGCATAATTATATAGAAGGGGATAGAGAAATATAAAAAATGCCAGAAAATATTTTGGTTATACAGGTATACCCCGCTTAGCGCTACCCAGCATAGCGCTGATTCGCTATAGGGCTGTTTTAGTGTCCGGTGCTCGCAGATCGCTAAGCCCTACTATAGCGTTTTTTCCCCCGCAGGACCCCGCTTAACGCTCTGCTTTACAATAGCGCTCTTTTTTCCTCGTGGTACCCCGTTTAACGCTATAAACAGCCTGACAGCATTAACAGGGGCACCATTTTGTGGGAGAGACAGCTAGAGAGAGCCAGAAAGATAGAGACAGCAAAATTCAACCTGGAAGATCCCTTGTTTTTAATAATGGGATTGTTAATTTATTATTAATTGTTAATTGTCTAATACAATTTTTTTTTGGGGGGGGGGGGGTAATGCAGATAGGGTCACATCTGGAGAGAGTGATTGCTATCAGGGACCCCTACAGAGCTTGTCTTCAATATGGATGAGACCGGGCTCTTCTGGAAGCGGATGCAAAGCCGCACGTTTATTTCCAGGGAGCAATAAAGAGCACCAGGCTTTAAAGCTACAAAAGACAGACTGACCCTTCTTGTGGGTGGGAACGCCAGAGGTGACTTCAGGATAAAGCCATTGCTGGTCTACCATTCCCAGACACCAAAGGTAAATGAGGGGCATTAGCAAGTCAAGCTTGCCAGTCGTTTGGTAGGCAAACAGGAAGGCATGGATCATCCGGGATATTTTTAGTGAGTTGTTCACTGACCATTTCTGCCCTTCCGTGCAGCATTATTGCTGGCACAAGGGACTGGAGGAGAAAGCACTGCACATCATGGACAATGCGCTGGGCCACCTGACTAACTTGGCTGAGCTGCCCACCTGCATTCCTGTGGAGATCCTGTGTGAGGATGTGCAACTGCCAGAGCCCATCATAGCGGAGTTAGTGGACCTTGTGACCACGGCTGGACAGGGAGACACAGATGCTCAGGACATCAAGCATTTAGTCCAGGCTTTAGGTGAGAGCCTCACCAATGAGGACCTTGAAGAACTGGCCGAACAAGGCACACAGGAACCTCAGGACACCAGCGACTCAGACATTGAGCCTCCAAAAGAACTTTTCTTGGTGCTCCTAAATAGGGCAATGCATCAGGTCAATGACATAATGGGTGAGCTGGTGGCCAATGCTCCTGATGCAACTAGGAGCAGGAATGCAAGGTGCATTGTGGTTGGAGGGTTGTCTTGCTACCAGCATCTGCTTGATAGCCGCAAGAAAAATCGACCAAAAACCCTTGATCAATTTGTGGACAAAAAAACAAGGCAGGCGAATGACCCTGGATCCTCCACATCCCCATTTTTTAGGGACTGTTTCTTTTGATTTTTATTTATGCTGCTGTGTGCAGTTCACAGCAAGTACAAAAAGTTTTAAAATTCTATTTGTGTTGTCTCTTTTTCAAACTCGTTTCCCTATGCCTATCTCCCCCATGTTAAACTGGCCCGATTAGCGCTTAAAACTCATAGCGGTTGGAACCTAGCTAGTATTCTTGTACTATGCCATATTTTTTGAGCAATAGGGCAGTATGATTATATGTGGTCATTACCACACTGTCATGCACTTCCCTAATTTTTAGAGCTTTAAGAAATATATTTAAAAAAAAAAAACTTTTCATGGAAGCCTTTTACCTGTACCAGACATGTCCAACTTCAAGTAGGCTGTGATCTACTATCCAGTATCAAAACTGCAGTGATATACCACACACACACATATATATTTCCTTCTCCCTCCTTTTCTCGCTCTCCCTCATTCACACTCATTCTCTCTCCTCCATGCTCTCTCTACCACCTTCATGCTATCTCCTTCACGCCTTCATCGCCTTCAATATCTCTCTTCTTTTCTCTCTCCCTCCTTCTCTCGCTCTGTCTCTCATTCACACTCTCCTCTCTCTCATACTCTCATTATATATCCTCCTTCTTTCTCTCTTTTATTTTCTCCCTCTCCTTTTCTCCCTCTCCTTTTCTCCCTCTCCTTTTCTCCCTCTCCTTTTCTCTCTCTCCCTTTCTCCCTCTCCCTTTCTCTATCTCCCTTTCTCCCTCTCCCTTTCTCCCTCTCCCTTTCTCCCTCTCCCTTTCTGCCTCTCCCTTTCTCCCTCTCCCTTTCTCCCTCTCTCCCTCTCCCTCTTTCCCTTTCTCCCTCTCTCTCTCTCCCTTTCTCCCTCTCTCCCTTCCCCCTCTCTCCCTCTCCCTTTCTCCCTCTCATTTTCTCCTTTTCTCCCTCTCCTTTTCTCCCTATACTTCTCTCCCTCTACTTCTCTCCCTCTACTTTTCTCCCTCTACTTCTCTCCCTCTACTTCTCTCCCTCTGCTTCTCTCCCTCTGCTTCTCTCCCTCTACTTCAATCCCTCTACTTCACTCCCTCTCCTTCTCTCTCTCTCCTTTCTCTCCCTCTCCTTTCTCTCTCTCTCTCCTTTCTCTCTCTCTCATTTCTCTCTCTCTCCTTTCTCTCTCTCTCCTTCCTCTCTCTCCTTTCTCTCTTTCCTTTCTCTCTCTCTCCTTTCTCTCCCTCTACTTCACTCCCTCTCCTTCACTCCCTCTCCTTTTGTCCCTCTCTCCTCCTCACTCACACACTCCATCTCACCTCTACACACACACTCTCTCCTCCACACACACACTCCCTCCCTCCCTCCACACACACACTCCCTCCCTCCACACTCTCTCTATCTTCCCTCTCTCTCTTCTTCTCTGTCTCCCTCTCATCCCCCATTTGTCTCTCCACCTCTTTGTCTTTACCCCATCCCTTTGTCTTTCCCCCTCTCTCTGCCCTGTCTCTTACCTCCTGCTCTTCACATCCCTCGTCTGGTGGCTCGTCCTCCAGGTGGCTCCCCCTCTTTCCTGTAGGCAGAGGAGAGAGCTGGGATCTGTGCAGGCAGAGTAGAGAGCAGGGGGTGGAGAGGCTCAGGGGAGAGCAGGGACCAGCGAGGTGGGGTAAGGGGCAGGAAGACCCTGGGCAGGTGGCCGCCTACAGAGAGACACACACACTCAAACACACACAGCCTTACACACATACTCACAGACACACTCACAGCGGCTGTACGCGCGCAATGCATCCAGCAATGTCACGCAATGCTTCCCCTTCCTTGGGGGAACTTCAAGCATGATCTACCAAATGTTATCACATGATTGTCCGGTCGATTGCAATCAATGTTTTGGACATGCCTGACCTATAGTGTTCACACCTCCAGCTTACTGATCAACTGACCTACTGGTTCATTCTTCACCATTAAACAAAACTTCCATCTTTAACCTATCACTGGTTACTAATCTCCCCACTAATTTTGCACTAACCATCTCCTTTAGAATGTGTTATTGTATAATCCTCTGCCTATCAAATTCTTCAAAACCTCACTAAAAACATATATGTTTAAAGAAGCTCATCACCTACAGACTTAATATACACAACACATCTATCTTCCTTCTATACCACACCAATAACCTTTAGATTGTAAGTTTGCAAGTTTTCAATCTTGTTGGGTGCTTTAGGAGAAGTACTATGTACTGTATGTTTGGTTTAAGCTCAAAAAAAGAACCCTCCATTCTTTTACAATGTGTTAATTGTTGTATGACTTGTACTTAACAACCCCTGTACAGCGCTACAGAATATGTTGGTGCATTACAAATAAAGCATACTAATAAATAATATTTTTGTGTCCCATGCTCTGTGTATTTAATGCATTTTCCCCTTTCATAGAGCTGTGTACCATGTTGGTGCTTAATAAATAAAAGTTAATAATAGTTATGTGGTCAAAAGTACTTTCATCAGAGCAACATCTGAAGCACTGTAGTGAGTAGGATACCATTCATGAAGTAATGCTATAACTACTATGAGTATAAACAATTTTACGGTTTATTGTAATTAAAAAAGTTGACTTTTGTGAGAAATCTTACATTGAAAATAGCTGGTTTTCCCATCAACTTTAGTTGGCAGAGTATAATTCACATTGATTATACAACACTGTTTAAACCTAAGAATAAGGGAAGGGACAAGCTGTAAGTTGAATGCTGGGCCATTATTACAGTGGCCCTTTAAGAAGGTCTACAAAAAAATACTTGTACGTTAGTATTTATTAAAATTATTTATGACATTGTTTAGTAGACACTGTATTGTAGTATTCCTACAGTAAATTAGTGCAAATGTAATGTACTAAAGTGTACTTCTATTCTTTGTATAGTGTCACCTCGATCCACTTAATTAATCTTGACACTCTTGGGTAGGAGTGTGGTCAGCCCTGTGCTTGACTACCTTATGTTCTTAGTGTAGCAAATCATAGTGTAAATCTGCATCTATCTCTGCAAAAAAGTTTACCCCAACTATGCCCTTGGGCAGGATGTACTAAAAGGCAATGCAGTGATGAGAAGGTAAAAGTGTTTTATAATGTAAACTTGTAGAGAAGCCAATCCTGTTGTTGTCGCAGTATGTATTAAACCATGAGATGTGTTACCTTGCTGATCACAACCTTTTCTGCATCTCTGCTTGAAATGGCGTATTGTACATTGACATTGACATTGACCCTATGTACTAAACGGTTTAGTGAGAGACAACGTAACTCAGCATTGGAATGGTGATGGCCTATACCAAGAATAATATGTGATAATATATTACAATGTTAATAAAAAAGAACTATATATCGATAAACTAGCAAATCCCACAGTCAAGAAATAACTAGTATTATCAATCACATGAAACTGAGACATTGGGTTCAATTAAACTTAACTTTTATTAATACACAATTAAAATGAAACACAATTATTAAAACTTGATGGTACAGAGAGATAAACTTACAATTGAGTAAATTATCCAAGTGAATTTTTTTATATTTATACGACACTGAGTATCCTTGTGATAATTTCACAATAAGGTGGTTTACTGAATTATTCCAAATACTCCTTGTAAAGAAATTCTAAATTGTATATACTTCTTTTCTGTGTTACAAAAGGTGATAAGTAACAGCTTCTATATAACTTGTGTCTGAAATGATCATCTGCTTATGTTGACATCTTAAAGAACCTAGGGTTTAGACAAAAGTCTCATCTAAGAGATACTGTATCCATTTATAAAGTATAAGATATAAATTCCTGCGAAACAAAGGCATCCCCATTAATCTTACTTAGTGACTGGTTAAAAGCAGTAGCTGAGTCTGAACTTAGCAATATGTTTAATTATCGTTTATATGTAACGTGCCAAATTACAGCCACACTAAACTAGAAGCCTGTATCTGCAACGTGAGACCCGCAACGGCTGCGAGCTTGAAGAGTTGCGGATTTGTGGTGCCATTAAATTAGAAAAGGCTGCGAGTTACAGGCTTGAGAGGCAAACCCGTAATACATTTTTTTCTCGTCGATATGTGGCCATGATCAACTTACGAGTTGGGATGGAGCCAATAGCAACAGAGATTATCAGAATTACGTCACTGAAAAATGGAGTTAAGATAGGACCCACATTCCAGATGTAATGCAATATTAATAAAGCCGTAAATATGTTATTCGATTACATGCGAGTAATATGTATTAACACATTAATTGCTGGGATTGATATAACATAAAAATTGAACATGAAATAAAGTATTTTTTTGGGTCGATTTGCGAGCTTGAAAATGTTGCGCTATTAATTATAAGACCTAACATCACTTGCCCTTTTATTAAATGTACAGTAGTGTGGTGATATTTGCATTTAAAGTGCTACGGATTGGACTTTACCCCGCTTGTGGGTCCTATCTAGCACTCGTTGGCTACTTGGCTCCATTTGCTAGTTACGAGTTTAAACGCCAGTGATCTTGATGCAATTTAATAGTTAAATTGGAAACGTAGCGGTTACAGTCTTGAGAGAACAAAGGATTTGCAGCCTCGAAGTTCCACGTTCTACGTCCTTGTAGCTTTTATCGTCCTTGCTGCGTCTTGATCCGCAAGTCGTCTGCGTGGTTGCTTTAAGAGGCCAATTTAATAGCTAGAAGTCTTGCGAGCTACGTTACGAGCTACAATCAACCACATTGCCCTTATAAATGGGACTGCTATTCCATAGCGTTATACTTGTGTTAAAAAAAAAGCAAAAAAACAATAACAATATTAATACATTGCAAAGGATGAAGAGCGCTGTCTTTGAGCTTAGAAGTCAGTGTTTAAACTGCTTTCCCAAACCATCTTGCAAGAAACTTTTTGAAACATAATTTGCCACTTAAAGGGTTAAACAAACTGTTTATTAGAAAACCATTGGACTTTAGTACATGTTTATATTTCTTCTTTTATATATTTAAATACAGTTCTGGATGTTCAAGTTCCTTTAAATCTCTCCCCCCTATGTTACGTGTGTTAGAAGAAGTCTCTATTTCATCAGGCACCAAAAAGACTTATTGTTGTTAGTTCTTTGGCTTCTTGACTCCAAACTGTAACTTATCTTTGTTTCTTTCTTTCCTAGATAAAAAGGAGATTATCTAGTGTAGAGTGCCTATTATTTTACCTTCTCAAGCACCGTGAAGCCTGTTTTCATACTTGTCATTTTGGGTGCAGCGGGAGCTTGTACTAAATACTGACCTTTAGTTTGTCGCCAATGGAAAACTAAACCATTTTACAACTTCAAAGAACTAGCCAAGGCTACATGGGACTTATCAGCATTTAAAAGGAGGCTGGGAGAAATGTTTATCTGTCATGCAGAATGCCCAGTTTCCTTTAAGATTCAGACCAGATTGAATTCCACTAGCAAAGTAGTTCAAGAGCATGGCCTTATCAGACTTGATCACAATCGATGATTATTTTCATATGAAAAAGACCAAATCAGTGTTTGACATTTTTTTTAACTTATTTATCATTTGATACAAGTCAACATTTGCACCGATTATATCAAATAAAGTACACAAAAGTAAAGATCTGTTTATAATGCAAGTTAATTAAAGGGCCACTGTACTTTAGGAAAAAACTCTCAATTGTGAACTAGGTGTCAAATTAACAACATCATCAACGGTGTAAACTACGAACATAAACCACTTCTTAGAATGTTGTTTTTAAAGATTCTGTTTGTGTATAGAAAGTTTCCATCTTGTCTAACTGATATCTGGTAGACTCAGAGCCCCATTAAATTGCAACAATTTTAGAATTCGTAGCCCGTAAAGGAGCCCTGAAGAGTTACAGCTAATAAATTGTCCTCTTTCAGCTACCTACAAACGATCTGCTGGGCCGTCAAAATCTGGACTCCGTCCCAGCTAAGGCTTTGATCTGTCAAGCCCGTAAATGTTACAATCGCCAATCGCTATTAAATTGCTACGAATTCCCAAGGATGCACTTGCTTTAAAACCCGTAAATGGCAAATGGAGCCAAATATCCTACGGGTACTAGAGAGGACCCGCAAGGGGGTTAAACGTCTGTCCGTAGCACTGTAAAAGCTAGAATAAACACAATACTGTAATTTAAATTAATGGGATATTGATGTACGGTATTAATATTAATAGCACAATACCCTCAAGCCCAAAATCAGCAATAAAAAATAATTTATTTAATTTTTAATTTCCATGCTATATCAATCCTGGCAATCAATGTGTTAATACATATAATAGAACTCGCATTGACTAGAATATTATATTTATTGATTTTTTCATATTGCATTATTTGTAGAATGCGGCCCGATCGGAAATTGTACTTCAAACCCGTAGGTGATTGAAATCTAACCTCCATTTTTTTAATGAGGTAATGATGAAAATCTCTTTTACTATTGGCTGTATCTAGAACCCATAACCGCGGGTTTGACTAATTGAACATGTTCGTACGCAAGCATGGTTTAGCGATTTGGATGTCAGTGATGTGTGTTGAGGGTTTGTCTAATTTAATCACTCTGTAACTCCGCCGAATTTCAGCCCTGCAGCCTTTGCGGCTGTACCACGACCGATGCAGGCTTCAAATTGAATGGGGCTGCTAGTGCAATTTCTTATCTACTGATCAGTAGACAGGGTGTGGGGGAGGAGGAAGAGGGGTTTGGGATTTGTCAGAACCATGGAGATTTTGATATTTGATACCTACCCACTTTCCCAAAACAGTCTGCAACAATAACTGTAAGCTCTGTCCTGAAGAAATGCATATACCACTCTCACGTATGAAGGCTTCACAAAAGTATCACGGATGCCTTCAGGATCCAGCAGAGGCATCCTTCTGTGGTCATTTAACATGCCCTTTTGGACTAATACAGTGAACATGCTAGAATAATTTGTTAAAGAACCATTTTTGGGAGAAAACCTCTTTTTTTGTGAAGAATGTGAGAAATTAAAAATATTATCACCCATGTAAGTTTGGAGAATAAAAGCATGATTATGGCAAATGTTAATTTAAGCAGAAGTATTGACTGATGATCTTGAGTCAGAGGGAGACGGTTGACTGTTGCACTTCCATTTAATCCTTTTGTTAATTTCTCAACAATGTTGCAGTCTTTCATTGTAATTGAATAGAGATATCTGGATTCTGGTTCTCTCTCAGGTGCCTATTCCTGTTAAGAAAAAAATATTATATTTTATAGCTATGGCAGAATTTTATCTCAGCGTGCGCATTATTTAGATCACAGTAGTAATTGCCATAAAACGCCAATCATCTGACCACTAACTGACAGCCATTTTTAATGAGGAGCTCTTGACAACCACTGGATAACGAAGGAATATGGTAGCACAACATTGGTGCTTTCACCAACAGCGCATCAATCACCAGCCCGCCGACCGATGCGTGCGCCGACAGCAGCCCGACCTTTGCGCGCCACCCTGCATCCCAGCTTCCCTCAGATGACAGCTCTGCTCCATCGCGCTGCCCTTGGAGAGGGGATACAGGTACAAGTTACAGAGGACTTCCCCTCCAGGAGTGAAACTTACATTACTGTAATCCTTACATGGATAGGTTTGTGTCCCACTCAATAAGAGTAATGGGGGTGATAGGATGCAGAGTGGTGCGCAGTTGTCGGGCGCTCTTCTCTGCCGCGCATTTCTCAGCGCGCTGTTGGTGAGCGTGCTGGGGTCAGGGTGCCATGGAATATATTTGTGTAGGGGATCTTTAAAGTATATCTTAAAACATATGAAACTCATATACATGTAAAGCTCAGGGGATTGACATAATAACATAAAACAACTCATCACTATCAGTAAATTATGGTGGAGGGAGGACTTCTAGGGCCACATTCTATTAGCGGCCGTAAATCGGCCGTAAGGCTGCGATTCCTTGCGGGGGTTCTGTTAACTCGCGATTCTATTATACGGCCCCGCAAGGATCTCCCCTTACGGCCAGCCGCATATCTTGGAACCGGCCGTAATCTCAGAAATCTAAAAACTCAAAAATAAATTCAAGCCTGCACTGTACAGCTCTGTAAATGCTAGGGATCATATTGGGGGACATGAGGATTAAAAGGAACCCACTCTCAAGCTTGCACATCTACCCAAACCCGAGTTCAAATTAACTGTTTATTTTCCGGCTGCGGCGTGGGTGTGTCTGAGGTGCTCCAAGCACTCTGGACTTTTTACATGGATATTTTACGGATATTAAAAATAAAATATTTTACGGATTTGAGTACAGGATAATTATGTGCTATTTATTCTAACACCTAAAATCCCTTTATAGTCTTCTCAAAGTGCAGGATGGCTTTATTTGAGCTATTTTATGTGCTTAATTGGTGCTAGCGAGACCTCTTTCCTGCAAGTAAGCTACGGCTCGCTTTTAGCCTTGCAGAGAGGTTTCCCGGAGCAATTGAATTGCAAAACTCTTGCGGCCGTTTTAGATCAAAGGCTTTCCTCTGGCGCGAGCGGCCGCAAGAGATAGCAAGGCACCGGCCGCAAGCCTGCCGGAGCCTCCGGCCATAAGGGAATAGAATAGCCGAATAGCTTGCGGCCGGTCCTTGCGGCCCCACAACGGCTGCGGCCGCTAATAGAATGAGGCCCCTAGAGTTCCTCCCTCTGAGACCTAACACAGATGAAGCTTTCTGCACCAGCTGATGTAGTAGTCTTCATGTCATCAGGTGACTGACACGGCAACAGCCTCTGTGATAGTTTAGTAAATATCCTCTTTTGTGCGCACAAAAAAAACAATTATCCTTTGCACAATAAGTAGCTATATATGTTTCATATGAGGGAAAACATGGTTATGGAATATCCCAATATTCTGCTTTAACTAAAACTTGTCTGTTTATTGTAGCAGAAACAAAGTTATTCACCTGGAAAGAGAAATCGTACAGTGTATCCCCTTATCAGAGGATAATCTATCTAACTATAAACAAGATATATCCGTTTATATGCTATATATCAGATCACATCAAAATAACCATAAAAGGGTACAGAATGATTAACTTATAATATTATACATGGACCTTTTGTCAACAACCCCAGCGATGTCTTGTCTGATTGCACTTAAATGGACGCTTTGAGCATGTATTTTAGTTTTTCACATTTAATTCAGCTAAATTACTTAATTTTATCCTCCTCAAATGTAATTGTCACATAACATGTACACTTCACTTACTTCTAAGAAACCACCATGGTTAACAGATAATTACCATCTCCATTTATTCCTGTTCTCTCTCATGTAGGTTGTCAGGTTTTACAGCTGTGACCTAAGGTCAATCCCTCGTGGGGAGGTGCTTCACACTACCATAGAGGAGGTACACTCTGAAATGCTGCGTATACAGGAATAGAGCCGAGAGCCACAGAGGTCAAGATTATGGCAGAGAGAGAGACACAGAGTGGACTGTAGAAGCAAAAGGTAGTGTGAAACCCCTCACATGTGGGTGTAGCCTTAGATCACAGCTATGAAACCTGGCACCGTACGTGAGAGAGAACAGGAAGAAAGGTAGTTCTAGAAGATGATAATCTGTTTGCTCTGGGAGATCGTTAGACATAAGTGAAGTATACATTTTATGTGACAAATACATTGAGAATACATTTTATTAAGTAACCTATTTAAACAAATATTTCAATTGAGTCCCTAGAATAGAGAGGCACAGGACAAGATGTATCCCAACTAAATTGACTGTTTAAAATATGAATATGCAATACCTTGTTTATGAAGAACTGGTAGATTGTAGTAATTCAACAATTTCACTTGAGCTTCAAATTGAACTGGATATCTGTGTGAAAAATATAATTTCTTAAAATCGAGCTATTTGCCTTCCCCAGCACTGTGGTTAGAAAGTAATGGTTTTGGCACCATCCTAAATTCCAGTTAGTTAAACATAGTTTTTACTCATTACTAATTTAAATAAGATCCAAACAACATTTCTATTAATTATGAAGTTAAAGTAAATGGGCAGTGGAAAACAAATTCTAAAAATGAACTATGTTGATTTTGTTAAAACTGCTATTAATGACTTACAGATAAAAAGAAAAAAAGTGTACCTGGCCCCTCCAAAAGTGGTTGGTTACAGATCAAACAGGGTTTTTATGCTATTCCCAACAGGAACATGTTTCCTTACACATGCAAAAGGATCTGTTTCTTAATAGAGGTCCAAGAATGATAAGAATCAGATTATTTCCTTATCCTTAAAAGGTGGTACACTAAGAGGTCAGATTGTGCAGACTGGCAGGCTGTGACTGGAGGCTCACGTTGCACTGAGCTAGGCAGTTAGTTTAGTCTTAATTCATTGATTTATGTAGAAACCTAAAAATATCAAATTAGAACATAATCAGATTTAAAACAATTCCCATCACTCATATGACCATTTGTTTCTAATATATGTTAAAAAGTATGATCACACAACTGAGCATGTATTAAAGGGATTGTGAAGTAATTACAAGGCATTGCATTAAATATTTAAAACCAAACCATATTTATCACTTGTGTTAATGTGTGAGAAACCACTGTAGTTCAAGAATAATTTTATTTTTTTGTGATGTACATAACAAGCTAACAAGATTCAAGACTATGTAGCTAAGCATCCAACTTGTCTTTATTTCATCACTTGCCAGAGCATGTATTTTTTTTAAAGCAATCAGTGGAGTGAGAGGGATTGGTGGATGAAGAGGGAGAGGTAAGGAGTATTTTATAGATAACTGGATCTCATTTAATTTGATAACCACTTAATTAGACTAGACTGTTTCCGTCAATAAATGAAAGCCCTTTATTACTTTTTTCCCACTTTAATTACTCAAAGTTTTTGCACAACGAAACAAATATTTGCTTGAAGAATTGAAGTCTTACTTAGAGCATAATTAATAAAAAGAAAAGAAAAAGGTATGCATTTAATTTTTAATTAGAAAAAAATAAATGTTGATGTTTCCGCAGGACCCTGGAGATCCATCATACATGGGAGTGGAAGTTATAGGTGTAAGAGGGGTGTTTACATTTCAGGAGAGCTATTGTTGCAGTGAATGATGCAAGGGTTCTGCTTCTGGGCCAGAGATATGGAATGGTTATTGTGTTTATTTCACTCTTATCCAATTATCTTTACAACGGCTCTCTGTTCCCTCATTCCCCTCCACTCGCTACTCCTTTGTAAACCTTGACATCTTATTAAAATGGAATGTCTTCTATGCAAGTTTATTGTATCTTGTAAAGTTTGTTGTTTTATATTGTGACAATGGTAATTAGATCTTTAAGGGGTGGCATACTCCTCATAAAGTGTTAAATTCCTCTATTTTCATTACTTGACCTTTCCTTTCATGGATTCTCAGTGCTGGTTTCTTATTATAGCAAACTGTACCCCCTTCTGTGCAAAGTGCTTGGTTGAAGAAATAACCATAGACTGTTATAATATAGTTTGTATATATGCAATATCCTGATATGACTATCAAATAACAAAAATATCTTGCAAAAATCATACAGACAAATACAGGCACCAAAATTATATATATAATAATGGTGTGATCAGGGGACATAAAGTTTCTTGGAGATGTGGCACAAAATTGTAAAAGATGTCACTTGTCTTCAAGTACTTATTTTATGACTCATTTAAAATATTTTGTTGTTGTTCAGTCCGTCAGTCATGTCTGACTCTCCTTGACACTATGGACAGCAGCACACCAGGCACACCTCATATATATAACTCTGCCTCAGCTGTCTCCTTCTTGTTCCTTCAGTCTTCCCTAGCATCATTGTCTTCGCTACATAATCCTGTGTTCTCATGATATAGCCAAAATATGTGAGCTTTAGCCTCATGATCAAGAATCCCAGTGAATAGTTTGGCTTGATTCCCTGTAGTATTTATTGATTGGACCTTCTTGAAGTACAAGGGGTTCAAAGCAGTTTTCTACAGCACCACAATTGAAAGGTTTCAACTATACAGCACTCATGTCTGTATTTTACCAGCTGGAATATTATAGTTTTAACTATGCAGACTTTTGTTAAAAATGCAATAGCTTGTCCAGGCTTGCCATAGCTTTTATCCCCAAAAGCAAACATCTTTTAATTTCATGTCTGAAGATATCTTGGAGTCCAGGAAAATAACATCTGTCATCACCTCCACTTTGTCCCCATCTATTTGCCAGGAAGTGAGATTGCCGTTTGCCATGATATTCGTCTTTTGTAACATTGAGCAGCAGGCCAGCTTTTGCACTCTCTTCTTTTATCCTCATCAATAAGTGCTTTAGTTTCCCCTCACTTTCAGCTATCAGAGTAGTATCATCTCCGGCTTTGGATTTTCCCAGCTCAGCCTTGCGCATGATGCGTTCTGTATATAAGTTGCAAAAATAAGGTGACAATAAAGCACTCTGTCGCACTAACTTTCTCATTGGGTTGTTCCATGCTCAGTTCTGACTGTGGCTTCTTGATCCACATATAGATTTTTCAGGAGGTCTGGAACCCCCATCTCTTTAAGAACTTGCCACGTTTTGTTGTCATCTACAAAGTCAATAGCGTTGGAATAGTCTATAAAGCAGTGGTAAATGTTTTTTTTTTTTGGAAGTGCAGTTCTGACTTGTTCCTCTACCTCTGTTAAAGCCGACTTGGACACCTGGTAGTTCCCGGTCCATATATTGTTGGAGCCAAGCTTGTAGGATCTAAAGCATTACCTTGCTGGCACATGAAATGAGCACAATAGTTCAAAAATTAAAGCACTCTTCAAAACTGCCTTTTTTGGTGGATTGGGATGTTGCTCACTGTGCCTTAGGGAGTTCAGCTGCACCTCACTGACGAGGCCCAAAAAGGCCGAAAAGCGTCTGGGGTTTGCTGTTTCTCCTGTTCAGGGTAGAATTGCCTGGCATTTCGGGGCTGGGTCATTCTTTTGAGTGGCACCAGACTGATATACTACAGGATATTTCTCCCTGTGAAGGGCACAAGTGAGCTAAAAGAGGTTGCTCTCAGAGTGGTTTATCATGTCCATAGAACTAACCTATTAAGGTTAGTTTGTTCTCTGATGAGCACCTCTGACTTAATTATTTTGGGGATTGGAATGTATACAGACATTTTCCAGTCTACTGGTGACTTGAGTTTTCCACATTTATTGTCATAATGCAAGCAAATATTTCACAACATCATCTTGTAGGATTTTGAATTGTTTAGCTGGTGTTCCATCAACTCCTGCAGCCTTATAATCAGCAAGACATCCTATGGGCCATCTCACTTCAGTTTCCAAGGTTTCTGGCTCAGCTCATTGGCCAAACTATTGATTTCAATTTATTTCCAATCAATGTTGTTAAGATCTTTACCGTATAGATCATCTGCATATTCCGGCAACATCTTCTTTATCTAATTTGCTTCTGTTAAGTCCTTACCATTTTGTCTCTTATCACCCCCAGTTTGGCATGAAAAGTTCCCCAATTTTCTTGAAGAGGTCTCTTGACTTTCCCATTCTGTTATCTTTTCTAGACAATGTCACAAAGTTCTGTCCAAAGTTCTTCATTCTTTCTATTTATCATCAGCCCTATTAAATTCCCTCAGCATGTATAACCGTAGCCCGTAATGTAACCCGCAAGACTTACGGCTATTAAATTGTCCTCGTAAAGCAACCCGCTAATGACTTGTGGGACAAGGAGAAAAAAACCTACGGGATGTCAAAAACTCCACGGCCGCAAATTCTTTGATCTGTTAAGCCCGTAACTGTTGCATTCGAAAATCGCTATTAAATTGCTACAAATCCACTGGCATTCAACCTCGTAACCCGCAAATGAAGCCAAAAAGCCAACGGGAACTAGAGAGGACCCGTAAGGGGTTACAGTCCTATCCGTAGCACTGTAAATGCAAATATACACATACTACTGTACTTATAATTAAAGGGAAAGTGATGTCAGATATTAAAATTAATAGCACAACATTCTCAAGCTCGCAAATCTGCAATATAAAATACATTATTTTATTTTTAATTTCCGTGTTATATTGATCCCGGGAATCAATGTGTTAATACATATAATGGAACTCGCATGGGCTTGAATATCATATTGACTGATTTATTAATATTGCATTATTTCTGGAATGCAGGTTCGATCGAAACTCGTAATTGAAGCGCGTAAGACTTTAAAATTAACCTCCGTTTTTCAGTTATGTAATGATGACGATCTCATTTGCCATTGGCTTGGTCTAAACCCGTAACTACAGTTTTGACTAACTGATCATGTTCACGGGCGCACATCAAACATGCCCAAGAATGGTTTACGGTTTTGTGTCTCCGGGCAGTAACCCGCGGCCTGGTTCAATTGAATAGCTCTGTAGGCTTTGCGGGTGTGCCATTGCTGCCTTGGAATTTAATAAGGCTGCATGTCTAGTCTTAAATGTATTCTTTACCTCCACTACAAATTCACAGGGGTTATAATTAATGTATTTCATAACTGCTTGGTCTGCAATAAGAAGCTCATGGTCTGAGTTTCAGTCAGCTCCAGGTCTTGTTTTGCTGGCTGTATAGAACTCCTCCATTTTGACTGCAAAGTATATAGTCAATCTGATTTCTTTAATATCCATATGTAGTGTCACTCCTGAGGCTGTTTATAGAGAGTGCCTACTAGGACCAAATAGCTTGGTCATAGTAAGCACCCTATGACCTGCTTCATTTTGTACTCCAAGGCCAAACGTGCCTGTTAATCCAGGTATCTTTTGGTTCCCTACTTTAGCATTCCAATATCTTATGATAAGACTAAAATCTTTTCTTGGTGGAATATCTAAGAGGTATTGAATATCCTCGTACAACTGGACAATTTTAGCCTCTTTAGCACCCATGGTTGAAGCATAAACTTATATAGATGTGATGTTAAATGGCTTGCGTTGAATTTGAATTTAAATAATTGTATCATTTTTTGGGGTTATATGCGAGCACTGCTTTGGCCATCCTATGATTGATGATAAGGGATACTCCCATTTGTCTGCAGTAGTTATTTGCTATGAAATGTGTCCCTGCCCATTTGCGTTCACTAATTGCCAGGATATCAATGTTTCATTTTGTCATCTCATATTTGACCACATCTAGTTTGACTTGGTCCATAGTTCTAACATTCCAGGTTCCTAGACTGTCTTGTTTTTTTTTTTGCAGGGGCCCACTTTCCTTTCCCATCTAGACACATCCACAGCAAGGCGTCTTCTAGACTTTGGTCCATCCACTTAATTAGATCTGGTGCTACTTGTACTCACCCTCAGTTCTTCCCCATTAATATTGTTAGCACCATATGGGGCCATATCGTTATGTATCTGGTTGTGCTTATCCATATGGTTTTCTTGACAAAGATACAGGAGTTTGTTGCCAGTTCCTTCTCCAGGGGGCCACAATTTATATGACCACTCTGCTATGACCTGCCGATCTAGGGTGGCGATATATGGTATAACTCAGGTTCACTGAGGTTCACAGGCCCCTTCATAACCACAAGGTAGAGATCCATAAGAGGAAAGAACATATACCATAGCAATAAAAACACAGTATTTTCAATGTGTACATCTTTTATAGAGAAAATAAATCAAACTAATGATGTGATCACGAGTACACTGTAAGATTTGTCTCTGGCAGCCCTGTCACCAAAAACTTTTACTATAAAGTATTCTATTAAAGGGAAACTGAAGTCATGATATGGACTCATACAAAAAAAAAATGTATAGCAAAAGTTGTTTAATCTTTTTAAATTAGTCAAGAATTCACTTACATATTGACATTTTTAGTATTTGAATATTTAGTCCTGAAGCTGTCCCACAAAAAAAAAAGCATAGATAATAAAATCCAAGCTGCAACTCTCACACTAATTATATTTTTTATTCGGTTTAAATAATTATGTTAAAATAATTATAACTTCTGTATTCAAAGCAAATACATTTTTGGTTTTATTTTCTAAAAAAATACTATTTATATAAGAAGACAGAGGCAAAACTAATTCATAAAATGCAGTGTGCCATTGGGTTCAATTTAGAATTTCTCAATAAGCAACATGTCCAGCAGCTATTAAGCACATTTTTTTAAATTGTTATTATATTAGTACCAGTTGCATCCTATTCAAAATTATTTCAAAATTAACTAAAATATTAGTTTGTTGTACACTTTTAATCTGCACCTCCGCAAATGCGGCCTTTGGCTCATTGCAGCCGACGTGGGAGCCTCCACCTCTGCAAATGCGGCCCCTCGCATCGCAAGGGTCCGCATTTGCGGACGCAAAGTGGTAGGGGGTCGTAGGGAGGAGCGCCTATGGCGCTTATCTCCACCAGCGCAAGGAGTTGCTTTGGCGCTCCTTGCCAGCAATGGCGGGCTCGCTATTTGAGCCCGCAAGCGTTAGCAACAACCCGCATTGCTGACAAACTACATATGTGATTTGCAAGTGGTATACTTTGCCATTATATCCTATGTTCATCTTTAAGGGAGAAACTGAATGAGTGCATTCCCTGGATGTATAACTATTATTTTCGGTAGCACAACTTCACAGCGTGTGAAACATGTGCTCCGACGCATGCACGCAGACGCATGAGCGCTCCCACAGAAGCGCTCCCGTCAATTGTGCGACCCCACATCTGTGCGCGACGACCCAACATCTGCGCGCTGGACCTGCACGACCACAGGTAATTTGGGGTTTTAGGTGTTAGCTTTTAGTGTTAGTGATGTTTGTGAGGGGTTAGTGGTGTTAGCTTTTAGGGTTAGGGCTCTTTGGGTGGGCTTAGGGGTGTTAGCTTTTAGGGTTAGGGCTATTTGGGATAAGATTTTGACTTGGGGTGTGATGGGTTAGGGTTAGGCTAGGGGGTACCAGGGTCTTTAACCAGGGTCTTTAACCACGTAATACACCCAGGAATGCTTAATAGGGGTGTTAGCTTTTAGGGTTAGGGCTGTTTGGGTGGGCTTAGGGGTGTTAGCTTTTAGGGTTAGGGCTTTTTGGTTGGGCTTAGGTGTGTTAACTTTTAGGGTTAGGGCTCTTTGGGTTAAGAGTTAGGCCTGGGGTGTGAGGCGTTAGGGTTAAGCTAGGGGGTACCACTCCACACGCCCAGGAATGCTTAATAAGGTTCCAGTGGGCACCCCGACTTCAGCGCACACCCAAAATGCGTGGTGGTATAGCGGTTTAGTCAGAAATTGGAGAAACTAAATTAGAGAAAGCCCTCCAAGTGTCTCTCCCCCTGCCTTGCTCTGTTGCATATATCCCAGTCTCTCTTTGTATCCCAGTCTCCTCTGTAACTGTCTCGCTGCACAGCTCCGGTCTCTCCTGCCATCCTTGCCTAGTGCAACAGTGAAGCAGTGCAGAGACACAGTTTTTTTTTTCTCTATTGTGCCCTTCCGTCTGCGCCCTTTTTTGGCCACTTTTACAAAAGCGCATTGCTGTCGTCGCGCAGCTGTCCACGCGCTTTTGTCAGCGCGCATTTTTCGTGTGCGCTGAAGTCGGGGTGTCATTATTTTTAGGACATTATTATGTGGTAGGGGACTAGAATATCTCTTACTTCCCAGGTTATACAAAAATCTACTAAAAATGAGGCTATCTAATATCAAATGTTGAAATAGGGGAACCTTTAGGGAACAGTGAAGTAGAATTCAAAAAAATAAGTAACAAGGGGTCAACAAAAGCTGCTACTTTTAAAAGTCCAAATATTAATGGTCTAGCGGTGGCAATACAACGTATACACTGGGACAAAAAATCTTTACTAAATATTTATACATATTAGCATATACCATGTGGAAATAAAAGTAAAAGGAGTAAATCGCATTCCATGTGGCTTTACAATGATTTAAAGATAAGAAGTAAAAAGCAAGCATTTAAATTTTACAAGAAAGAAGGAATAGTGGTAGCTTTATACGATGTTGTGGAGAAATACAAATATCCATACCTTTTTTAGTGTGAGTATATATATATATATATATATATATATATATATATATATATATATATAATCATTTATCACTTTTGTAGCTTTTGTGATATTTGGTTAGATGTAACCTCTGAACCAGTAATTTTCCATTGTGGGACATAAGGTATGAAACAGTTAATTATGCTTTTACTTAATTCATTGAATTTTATTCTATAACTGTAAACAACAATTCCTTAATCTAAACAAAATGTGCTTTTGCAGTACCCAAGGCCAAAGCTAAGATCAAAACATGACCTATGAACAGAGATTGCAACTTGGGGGTGCTGTACGCAGATAATGTGATGTACCAGGAATGCTTGAAGAAAGGTTTACTTTATATAATCTTAACTTATCCGTCACCTCCATTTTTTTCATTTGTTTCATTTTCTTTATTAAGGAAAACAATTGTACATAAAACAAAATTTAATTTGCAACTTATATACTAATATCCTCCTAATTTTTGTAAAGCTCTAATTTTTTTATTACAGTATAGGTCTACTGATCCAAGAGGCCCATTTCTTATCATAATGTAACAACTTGTCTTTCCAAGTAGGCCACTGAGTCTATTATCTATGTCTTCTATTTGTGTTTGTGCTGTTCCGTCACAACATATTTAATAATATAATTAAAAAGACAAAGTTACAAGGGGTCAACAAAAGCTCTTCATTTCAAAAGGGCACATTTTAATGGTCTAATGGCAGCAATACAACATATAAACTGGGACAAAGATCTGACAGGTAAAAAATATACTGAAATATTTAAATCCTTTCTAAATATACATTGTTAGTTTGTGTTGCTCAGTCGTGTCTGACCCTCTTTGACTTCATGGGCTGCAACACACCATGCTGATCCACTTGGTATTCATGGCATGCCAGTTCCTTCTCCAGTGGGCCACAGCATACAGCTCCTGACATTCCTAGGTGATCTCCCATCCATTACTCCTTTTATTTTCTGCCATATTTTCCTAACAATTGGACAATTCCACCAAATCTATAAATACAACCCTTCTTGTCCACTTTCTCTAAAGCAACGATCTGACTGATTTTTGAATATTTTATGTAATTTTGTTGGTACCATATACATTCTTTGCATCACTTCAAAACTTTTTTCAAATGAAGTGTAATTTCTACAGCTATAACTTTAAAAAATATATACTTTTATCCCATTCTTTAGTATATATATTAATTGATCATTTCCCCATCTTCATTTAATTTATGGAAGTTTTCATCTAGTTATATTATAAATTGTTTTTACAATTATTCTTTCCTGTTTGTCTTAATTTTCTTTTCTCAATTGATTATTCCTGCAACTTTCTGAGGATAGTACTCTTGTAAACTATTGAGCATGCTTTTTGACCTGTTAAAAAACAACGGCTTTGGTGCAGGTAGAAAACATTTCATCTAAAAAGACACCAAAATGGTAGATTCAACTGCAGCTTAGTTGCATATAGAAAGTAATAATGCCAAGGATTTATTAATTTTATTCTTTAAAAGAGTATATTTAAAAAATACTGGCATTTTAAGCAATTGATATGTTTCACTGATCTATAAAATGTGTTGACCGGTAATGAATTAAATTAATAGATTTTTGACATAGTAGAAGCAGTGACAATGCTTACTGTGCATCATTTCACATAGAGCTGATAATAGTGTCTGTGACAGCAATGTGATTACACTCACTCTATAACAAGCTTATAAACAGCTGTGATTTGGCAAGATTTTTATCATTTCCGAAATGCTGTGTTATCAAGCAAGCAGTAAATTATTTCTAAAGCAATTACACCACCCCAATCAGAGATTGTACAGAGTCACAGAACGAGGCAGCAGGGTCGAGAAGCACAATTGCTGATGCAATTTGATGAGATAGCCTTTTGTCCCCCAAATGAACAGAACGGACTAGGTCATCCACTGAAAAGGGGCTTTCTTATCTGGCTGTGTGTCTGCCAAGCCTGCAGACTGATATCTCGGTTACAAGTTAAGATGTGGCATATGCAGAGATGTAATTAACTTCTCTTATCATCCAGTATGCAAAGGAATAATGGCCGTTGTAATTGAGAGGTACCTCTGAACATCAGCGAGTATTGTGACAGAGCACATGAGAAAGCACATGATCACTGGCGCTACAAGAAACCTAGAGTAAAGACTTTGAAGATATGCTCATAAATTTTAGCACAAGGAATGCTTATTTGGAAACACACAAATTGAGGCCAAATACGGGTCATCTGGCCTATCTCCCAATTCTCTCAACAAAATCAAATATAAAAGAGTCTGTGACCTTTTTAACAACTTCCTACACCCTCTGGGTTTGTGTGTGGTGAGTCCAAACATAAACTATATTTGTTACTATTAATACTGCTGGTAAACTGAGACATATACTACTAATCTGACAATATTACTGAAGAATAAAGGAGGTCTGATATGTATTATAATTCTTTATTTAAAACCATTTTCTGTATGCCTAAAAGTTTAAAAACATTTTCTGTAGCGCTATGTACAAGGGCATTGTAAATAAGAATTAGTACAGTGGGCTTAGTACAGTTAGTAAATTGATTTGGTTTGGGCAGACATTTACTCTGAACTGAAACTTGCTCTGTGTTTGTGTATATGGTTTATTATAACTTTGTCTAAAATTTGTCTTCCCAGAATACCCAAGACTAGGCCATCGTCATCGGATGTTTGTTTCTGCCTAAGCCCACAAGGCCAAGGCCTAGGGCAGCACATTTTCAAGGGGCAGCAATCTGCTTGAAGATGCAATGCAGTACATTAAAATATGTTTTGTATGTGCACAGAAATGTCTATATGCTGTGATATTTTTGTCTGTAAGTGTGCTCGGTACTTTCTGATATACCATATATATTGTATATGCATAAATACACAAAAACGTATCATTTGAGACATTGAAAGGGAAAAGGAAGAGCTGCCAGTCGGGCATTGGCTACACAAATCTGAATTGTCTACTGCAGTATGAAACATATAAATACGTCTATGGTACCAGCTTTCATAAGTTCCCAACAAAAAACATTTAATAAGAATAAATACACAAACTCTCAATGCAATACATTTTGCAAATTTTACATACTTGATTTTAATAATGCAAATTCTAATATACATTTTTTTACTGGTATTCTCAAAGTAGAGTATGTTTTCATGTTTCTTGTAAACCAGCAGCAGCATTATTCATTTATATTGGCATACTGTAAGATGATTTGAATTGAAAATGTAACATTTTCACTTTTATAAATTACAATTGGTTTATCAATAGAATTCAAGTAAAATTGTAATATTTTCATTACTTATTTTCACTTAAGTTTCCTATGCTCTTGCAGGTGAGAATAAATATTTTTCTATTGATTTCATTAAATATCATGTGACATAACCTACAGTGACTCAAAAACTCATTTTTAGCTGCATTTTGGCACTGGGACTACTGCTTTAGAGTAATCTAGCAAAATGTAATTTTTCTATATATGAGTATTTTAATAGTATTACAGTGCATATTTAACTGAAAAGTAATTTTACTGTACTATAGAGACTAAGCAGGTTACCCGGTGGTTAGGATTTGGTGCTTTCACCACTGCCACCTGGGTTTGATTCCAGTCAGAGAACAAATAGGACACACCACCCTGAAGCCATGCAGGGTTGGGCATGGTCAGTACTCGATTGGGAGGCCAACTAGGAATACCAGGAGCTGGCAACCCACTCCAGTATCTCTGCCATAAAAATCAAGTGGATCAGCATGACCATGAAAATAAAGAGGCCTTGATGTGTTACGGTCCATGAGGTCTCTGAGAGTTGGAAATGACTGAACGATGCAGAAAAAAAAAATGGAGACTAAAGGAGAACTGGGAGACCACCTAGGAATACCAAGAGCTGGCAACCCACTCCACTATCTCTACCATGAATACCAAGAGCATCAGCATGACATAAAGATGTCCTTGGGTGTTACAGTCCATGAGGTCACGGAAAGTTGGAAACGACTGAACGATGCAAAAAAAAAAAAACATGACTGGATAACTGGAAAATGTTTTTAGAAAGTAAAAAAAATAGCATTAGTAACTGATATAAGCAGTTTTTACCCACTCTATTAATTGATTTATTTAATCATTATTCTAATCCGATATGTCTCCTGCCAGCAAAGCTATATAAAATATAATAGTTAACAATTAAAAAAATGTTTTACTTTTTTCTAACTTACTAAAAATGTGTTGCCAACTTGTTGTCACAGCATACTACAAATACAACACTTCAGTGGTTCTTTATTGCAAATGTGGCTGCCAAATAAATTAACTTTATACTAAAAATACACTTTTCACATAGAAACCTATCTACTCAACTCCACAAAATTGGCCAAAAGCTATTTACAGGTAAGAGCAGGGGTGTAGGAGCCAGAATAATTCTGGGGGTGGGTGGGGGGTACAGCTCGTATACACAGGTTGTAAAATAGCTTATATATACATACAAAAATTATAAAAAATCTGGGGGGGGGGGAGGCTTGTCCCCCCATCCCATCCCAGTTCCTACACCCATGGGTAAGAGAATAATGGAGTAAATCTCCAGTTTAAAAAGGTCAAAAGAGCAAACAAAAAACATGACATTGTATTCCGTAGTTTCCTTTTATTTCCTCATTTATACTGCCTTTTCCCCTCTCTTCATGCTATAGCACTCCCGATGAAAGCTGATCAGACAATACTTGGTTCAAGTCCAGCCAGTGATTTTTGGGTAATTAGTTCAGGAACTGATATTGAACACTCAACCTGCCCTTTATTTCAGGTACCAGGCAGGTTAAGTTACACACTTACCAATTCTTCCAAGGCTCTAGTTTACGTTAATCCCTCTGATTCAATGGACAAAGATTGTAGTTAATGCTTGACTTGTTTTTATGTGAATTGGAATGGCTTTCTGCTTTATAATGGGAGTTTTAGAACCGTTGATCCATTTAGGCTAAATCTGCATACAGACTCATATTTACATCCTTTTCTTTCACTGCATGAAATAGAAGACTTTCTAGCCCAAAATCTTCAGTTTATAAATTAGCTTTAAGACACAAAAGATTTGGCACTGCAGTGTAATGTTCAGATGTCATTTGGAAGAGCATCTACAACAGAGAATTGGCATCATTTTTAATAAAAAATAGGTTTTCCAATTTAAAATAATGTGATTTTCTTCACTAACATTTTGTAAGTGAAGCAATCTATATTTGTGAAGGTAATACAACTTAAAATTAAGCAAAAATAATTCAGAAAAATCTTTGAAGATTTTCCATAATTGTGAAGAATGGAAAAACTAACAACATTAGTATCTGTGTAAGACAATGAGCATAAAATACTTTTAGGAAGAAATCATAAATGTAACAGACTCTGCTGGTGTGTAGGGGCTGACAATTGTGTTATCGATCCAGTTCAGTGCACAGACGTAACTTTTCAAATATCAAATTAGAGGCAAATTATAGTCAATGTGATGCCTTTATTAGTTCAATATAGATCATTTTCAAACTTTTGAACTTCACAGGTAGCTTGAAGAAAGCTAGTAACCTTATGAACTATCTTTAATCCCAATTAAAGTCATGATACCTACAACTGCTTGAGAGAAAGGTTCAACAAAGCTATATGACTCACAAAGTCTTATTTCAGCTTCCACTGTTGCTTAGGAAATAACTTCACATGTAGGCGGAGTATGTAACAACACTAGCGGTTATGCAATGATCATAAAAGCATTTTTTTTAGAAAATATTGATTTTAGCAGACTTTGTTGATGTCTAGAAGATGACATGCTTGTTAGTCTTCACCCAGGCCTTCTAATAAGTTACTCTCTCCGTTTTCTTTTCTCTCCTAAGCATTTTGAGTCCCTTCTGTGAGAAGCACGCTATAAAAATTAATGTATTTCCATTATTGTTTGTATTATTGTCATTAATATTATATGTCTAAGGGATTAGTAAACAAAATTCTGAACAAACAATTTTGTAAAAACATCCTAAAAATGTTGAACCTTTTTACTGAATTAATTCAAAATTGTTAACATAAATAACATTTCAAATGTTCTTTCTTTTTATGTTTGCATTTAATTTTGAATTTTGTTTTAACTCAACCAATAAGGCTTACTTCATATATGACAAATGTATACAAATTACATTATTATTCATCATTAATTAATGAATGTGATAAATCAGAGCAATTTAATAAGCAAGGCCAAATACTTACTTGTTGAGGACACTTATTTTTACCCAACAACATATTCTATAGCACTATATAGAGACAACAGAATAGAGATGGACTCCAAACGACTTGATCTCAGTCTTAGTTACAATGTAACTTAAAGAAAACAATATATTTAACCTCCATCTTTGCTTCATGCAACCACCTTTGATTGTGGTCTGTTTAATGTAAAAGTTATCTAGTAATTATTTTTATTTTACTTTAATCTCTTAAAACAAATTGAACTGCCATCATTGATCAAACACTGCATCAAAGATAAAGACTGAATGAGCAATTGACGTGGAACAGTTCAAAACTCTTATCAATTACAGTAAGATAAGAGTAAGATACTAGAGTCTTCAAAGCTATTAGGCATGTAACATTAAATTATTTATTGACATATAGTAACCAAAAAAATTAATAAAACTACAATACCATAATATACAACACAACATATACTATACAAAATAAATAATATATGAAAACTTGTTTGAAGCAATTTACTGAACTGCAATTGTAATGGTCCAACTTTAATGACTTCCAAGTAAATATCTGTATAAACAACTTTTCAATTATTATGAACAATTATCAAAGTAGAGGCAAATTATAGTCAATTTGATGCTTTTATTAGTTCAATATAGATAATTGTCAAGCTTTTGAACTTCACAGGTAGCTTGAAGAAAGCTAGTAACCTTATGAACTATCTTTAATCCCAATTAAAGTCATGATACCAACCACTGCTTGAGAGAAAGGTCCGACAAAGCTATATGACTCACAAAGTCTTATTTAAACTTCCACTGTTGTTTAGAAAATAACTTCACATGTTGGCGGAGTATGTAACAACACTAGCGGTTATGCAATAGGCATAATAAAAAATGTTTTAGAAAATGTTAATTTTAGCAGACTCTGTTGATGTCTAGAAGCTGACATGCTTGTTAGTCTTTTTATTCAGAGCATCAGGGTGCAGAGCAGGGAAAACCAAATGTAGTGTGAAAGCCTGCTTCTAATGGCCATCCCACTGCTGAATAGAAAATAATTAGCAAAGCACACCCCTTCAGACTCCAGGCAAACAATTAATGGTCCAATATGGGGGTCCTAGACACAAGCAGAGTGTAACAAATTCAGGGTGGTTTGATCTCTTGGTTCCCTCCCTGGATTCAAACCCAGTTCGACAGTGGTAAAATCGTAATCACTGGACCACCAGGAAACCCTATGACTTACAAAGCTGCTAATGTTTGTTTATTACATAGCACTGGAGGTTGTTGACAGACTTTATAGAAATCTCACAAATGAGCATCTGGATCATGAATTATTTTATTAATATACTGTAAATAGGATATTTGTGAGAACATTTATACATCAGATTAATGAACAGCCATTACATTTTAAATGTAAGTGTTTTGCAAAGGATCCAGTCAATGCAGAAATAAAAACTACACATATAAATAAAAAGAATTATAATTTGTTGTTAGAAATGGGTATTGAGGGTTTTTACATTTTACTAGATATATAAAATATCTATGTTTCTATTTACTTTTATGTTTTTTTTTTTTACAAATAGTACTTGCTTGGGTCTGCCCTCTGCACTCATGAAGATATAGACTCTATAGTAAAAGCTGTGCAGTGTTTCAGGTTAGCCAATCAGTTACATAAGTTACATAGTTACATAGTAATTGAGTTTTTTTTAGATTATTTGGTTATTGATCCAGAGGAAGGCAAACAGAAAAAAACACCAAGTGAAACTTTGCCAATCGTCTCAAAAGGAGGAAAAATATATAAAATTCCTTCCTGACCCCAGATACTGGCGATCGGACTCCTCCCTGGATGAATACTCCTGAATGCCATTTTTATTTTAAAATATATCCAATCCCTTTTTAAAAGTATCTATCGAATCCGCTGTCACCACCTCCTTGGGTAGAGAATTCCACAAATTAACCACCCTTACTGTGAAGAACCCTTTTCTTTGTTTAAGGTGAAATATTTTTTACTTCTAATCTCAAAGGATGTCCTCTTGTCAGTTGAAAACCTCTTGGCACAAAAAGTTTCCTCGACAAAGCCTTGTATTGACCCTGGATATATTTATATAAGGTAATCATTTTTTTTTTTTTTTTTGCTTTCAAATATTTATTTAAATTTCACATATATACAAACAAGGAAAAAGCAAGCAAAAAAAAAAAAACATTTAAAATTGACACAATCATACCCTCCAATTTGTTACATGTAAGAAAGGTACATGGATATAAGGTAATCATATCCCCTCTTAGACACCTTTTTTCTTGAGTAAATACATTTAATTTGGTTAGTCTATCTTCATAGCTTAGCCCCTCCATTCCGTTATTAGTTTTGTCGCCTTTCTCTCTACTTTTTCCAGCTCTAAAATGTCCGTTTTAAGTAGTGGTGCCCAAAATTGTACTCCATATTGCAAATGAGGGCATACTAGGGATTTGTATAGTGGCAGAATTATATTTGCTTCCCTTGCTTCTATACCCTTCTTAATACATGCTAATAGTTTATTCGCCTTTGCAGCTGCTCGGCATTGAGCACTGTTACCTAGGTGGTTGTCCACAAGCACTCCCAAATCCCTTTCAATATCTGATACCCCTCAATTTGCTCCATTAAGATTATAAATTGCATGGTTATTTTTCCTTCCCAGATGCATAACTTTACATTTATTCGTATTAAATCTCATCTGCCATTTAGTCACCCATTTCTCTAATTTATGCAAATCCCTTTGGAGGGAAAGTACAGCATTATCTGATTTAATTATCTTGCACAACTTAGTGTCATCAGCAAAAATGGAGACACTACTTTCCAATCCTACTTCTAAGTCGTTAATAAATATGTTAAAAGGGAGAGGACCTAATACTGAACCCTGAGGAACCCCACTTACCACATTAGAAATCTGCCCTTTTAAAATTAGTGAGGATCTCTCCACAGTATCTTGCAACATGTTGATGTGAATTTCCCCCTGACTGGCTAGGATAAGACACTGCACAGTTAGTACAGCAGAGTATGTGTTTTCAAGAGCTGCAGAGGGCAAATCCAAACAGGCACTATTTGTTTGATTTTAGGCAGCAAAAACAGAGCTTATAAGTACTTCTTAATAAAATCAAGTATATAAACGTACAGAGATAATTAACTCTATTATGAACCTAGTAAAATCCAGAAAGCTTCCATGTCCCTTTAAACAATTTGAGTGAAAGTGTTAGACAACTGAAGTTTGGGTATTTTACCACAAAAAATACATGAAAAGGTTCTTCTTTTTTGAATGACTTTGTCTCCTATGATTAATGAACTATTAAATTTTCATCTTTCAAGCCCAGTTATCTAACACATAATAACAACAAGTCGTAATTATATATATTTGTACGTGTATTTTTCATTTTTGCAATAACCTGTTTACATAGAAATAAAGTTGATCGCAAATAGCTGTAATTAAACATTGTAAATGGAAGTGGCATAAAATTGATTTAGAAGTACCAAACTGACCGCAGGTATGTAAGCCGTGACATAAAAAAAAGATTTTTGGAGAAATTCTGAATTTTTTAAGGCTCTGTTTATCAGTATAGAATCCATTTTCTATTTGTTTCATTACTTCCTGAGCTAAATCAGTGGAGGAAGGGGTGGAGAAGGATGGTAAAGAGAGCTTGTGACATATATGGGCAGGTGTTCCCTGGTGGTCCAGTGGTTAAGATGTGTTGCCTTCACTGCTGCAACCTGGCTTTGGTTCCAAAGAACCAAGAGGTCACACCACCCTAAATCCAATCAGAGTTGGGCCTGGTTAGTGCTTGCATGGGAGACAACCTATGAATACCAGGAGCTGTATGATGTAGCTGACTAGAAAAGGAACTGGCAACCCACTCCAGTATCTCTGCCATGAATACCAAGTGGATCAGCATGACCATGGACATAAAGATGTCCTGGTGTGTTATGGTCCATGAGGTCTTGGAGATACGGAAACAACTGAGCAATAGAAAAAAAAGGCTTGGGCCTTGTGGGCTTATTCTCAAACACACCCATGGTTTAGACTTATTTAACTCATCAGGACAAAGGAGAAGAAAACAGCACCATGCTGTCTGTATTTAATGTAATGTTTTCTACAATATAGATACATTTCTCATAGAAGAGACTTTTTTCCAGACTTAACTGAGCCTATAAATTTGCTGCTTATTATTGTTAGCAGAGTGCTACTGTGTGTGCTATCAGCTGTTAGGTTACATTATCTAATGCTCCTTAGAGAGCAGACAGCAGGCTGTCTCTTCATGTGAGTGGCAGTGAGAGACTCCTATATGGCCTGTGTAGTCTTTACATCAAAGGATGGAGCTTCATGGTTTATCTCATTGTACATGTGAGGTCGCACTATCTAGATCAGTGACAGGCAAGCAAATTCACATCATAATCGGGCCCTCAGTTGGGCCATGTTGTGCTTTAACCCTTTTTATTTTATGCAAAGCAAAATGGTAAAGACAGGATGAAAGGAATTCATTGGTATCAGCGGCATAGATAATGAGGAGAAGTATTTAGGAGAGCAATTAGGTATTATTTGCTGGGTTTAGAGATGTATTATGAGAACTGTCTTTTTTCATGCCCTCTCACTCAGTCTAGGGGCCGCATGGGAAGGGCCTGTGGCCCACCACTGATCTAGATAGAGGAATTATTCATTAACGTGCCACAGAAAAGGTCCCAGTTATTACAGATATGAGATGAGCATGCGCAGATGATGTGGCAATTGTAACAGAGATATTTGTGATATATTATAACAGTGAAACAATTGCATTGATAAAATTCTCCCATTTTTTCACTTCACTGTGCCCTTCTTTATTATCACCTATTGCTAATCTAATTAACTGCTGTTGATTAAGCCATCACCAATTCAGCCATTACCTTAGAGGCTGAATCGTTCAGATAAAAGATCACTCTACTATCAATATATATATATATTTTTTTAATTTTTTTAAATATTTTTTTTAATTTTTCCTGTTTAATTACATTAGTAAGAGTCAACGTTTTATATATATATATATATATATATATATATATATATATATATATATATATATTTATATGTGTGACCTATTGGTTCCCTGACTGGATTTGAACCAAGATCACAGTGGTGAAAGCACCTGGATCCAAATCCTAACCACTGGACCACCATCAGGGAACCTAGGGCAGTGCATTTTCAGGGAGCAGCAGGCTGTCTGAAGTTGCCAATGTAATGGCATGGAATATACACAGAAATGTCTGTATGCAGTGAATATTGTGTCTGTAAGTGTACCTGGCACGTTCTTATACTTGCTGTATACTTACATAGTTACATATACACTTATGGTTTTCTATATAGGTGTGTTGTAACTTATTATTGCGATAGAGCAAGAGGAAAAGGAGGACTGAACAGGAATCTGAACAGGCCTAGGGCAGCAAAACCAAATACATCTTGGTCTGAACTGCAACATATTGTGTGTTCTGTCCCACGTGTTGTAATGTAAATCAGATAAAAACACAAGTTCTTATCTCACATTTATATGCAATTATTATTTACTGCACGGTTTGTTTTTTTATGTTTTTCTCTGCCCTTTCATGAGGGTGTGTCTTTGTAAATGAATGAGCTTTCCATTAGTCCCACTGTAAGAACTGGCAGTTCTAAATGCCTCTTTTCCATTATGCAAATTGAAGCCTATTTTACCCTCAAAGTCTCCTCAAACCACATGAAGTAGATCAATAGAAACTAAAATGGTAGATTCCACAGCAGCATAATTGCATATACAAAAAGTAATACGTTAAGAGATATAATATGTTTGGTTAATTTCTAAAATAGTTTGCTCATTATCAAGTGTACTACTTCAAGATTGAATGCACTAAAAACACAAATAGTCGCTAAAAACATAAATAATTGCCTCAGGGGGAATAGTGGATTCTGTTAAGATCTCTATTCAGCTTTGTTGAAAGATTACCACTGTGAAATCTCTTTTGTCATTAGAACTGCATTGAGGAGCAAGTCCTAGTAAGATAACTCTCACTATCAGGCTTCAAGCAAACTAGCTATGCAAGATGGATTCCCCTATGATACAAGCAGAAATGTAACACATTCCTAGATAATAGCTACTACTACTTTAAGATAATCCTTTAAGTATAATCAAATTTGTATTCTTTGACAGATAAACAGATACGCAGACATAGATCAATCAATAGACAGACTGATAGACATACAGTTCATGCTCTTATTATTATTATTTTAGGATATTTTTTAATGGGCATGTTTAGTCCTAGGACCTCGGACCAGCAATTGCTGAGATGCTGAGGAGAATCACCCCCACTCCTCAGCATTGTATTCCTCGTTTGTTGTCCTATTGATTAAATATATTCAGCACATACGTGAATGGAGAGGGAGATTACCGTAATTATCTTCATGCCTTCTGTGTAATGATGGAGGGCAAATGAAGAGGGAGGTAGGGGAGGATCCTATTGGAGGAAGTGGAGCCAACTGGGCTCAGTTATGGGCACCCTCTGTCACTTTCTTTATTAGCCATCGTGCCCACATTAATTATTGGTGCTACTGGTGCTGACCTCCTGCCTCCCAAGATGCAAACATTATTTTTTGAAGACATCGCTTGATGTCAGTGTGGGAATGAAGTAAGGTAAGACTTCCGTCATCTATGTGTGCAAAACATCCTTTTTTATAACTTCTATCCCCAATCCTTTATTCCCCACATGTCCTGCTCAGAGGTACATACATTACATACATATCTTTATTTCATTCTTAATATATTATTTATAATATAACAATTAATAATAACAACAACTTATATAGCGTTGTTCTCCTGGTTGGACTCAAAGCACTTTTCCCAGATATTGTGTTTTCCAAATGCTTGTCTTAAGTCTTAAGCCATGGGTGTAGGATCTGGGGGGGGGGGGGGATATAAATCCCCCTCCCAGATTTGTATATGTTTGTATGTATGTATATATAAGCTATTTTTTGGCCTGGGTACGCTATCGCTTTCCCCGTCATTTACAGTGCAGTATTGTTTTTTTAATTGCATTTACAGTGCTACGGACAGGGGTTAAACCCCCTTGCCGGTCCTCTCTGGTACTCGTAGGATTTTCTCCTACAATTGCCGTTTACGGGTGTGAAACCATTTCCGGCTTGGAGCAATTGAATAGCGATTAGCGATTTTAGCGATTGTAACTCTTGCAAAAGTGAAAGATCAAAGGCTTCGAGAGGTTGTAAGTTCTGGGTTTAACTATTGCAAAGTTTTCAAGGCCGTAACTCGTACACCGTTTGGAGACCGCAAAAAGACGCCAATTGAATAGCAAATCAATTTAAGGCCTCACTTATGGGCTCCGGTAACTTGCGATTGCTTAATTGAATCGGGCTCATACTGTATAATGACATAATGTCAGGTAGGAAGGTTTTCAACTATCCCAATATCCAGGGTAGCATGCGTTGATGCCATTAGAAATCTTGGAGCCCAGTAGAAAAAGTAATAGCTTGGACCCCCCTATACAGTATATATTATAACAACCATATCCTATATAACATAATTAATAATATGAAAATGTATTAAGTTTGATTTTACATATACAGAAATACTCTATATACAGAAGGTACCCACCACAGAAACACATATATAATAATTTATATTTTATGATTGATTAATTTAGGTCCTGCCCATCAAATTTTTCTGCTTCCAGCTTCACTACACTTATTTTATAATCACTTTGCTTTATTTTTTCAGCATCTCTAGCTCCACTTGTCATTTATACCTTTTTAACTGCCCATCTTCACATCCTCCTCTTCCCTGCTGCTGTGTCTCTTGCATTTTAACCCCTTCTTTCTCTCGCCATCATTGCAGACAAAAAATCCAAGGGAGAAACAGAAGCTGCAGTAAATCTGCTCCACGTCTCACACAAGTGAAGAGGGGGAGCAATGGAGCAAGGGGACTGACACAGCTCCACAGGGAGTTCCTGTTAAAAGTAGCACATCAGCTCATTTTAGTGTAGAAAAACATAATAAATTATACTTCTGGGTCCCCATATTGCAGTCCCCCTGTCAGTAGCCCTGGTAGCATGGATGAGAGTCAGTTACAGCACTCCTTCTATACCTATATCAAAGTTTAATAATAGTGAAGTATTTTATAGGCTTTTTGTATTCATGTATTTTTATATTGATTTGTATTTATTTTACTTAATGTGCGTTATTGTTTGGTCCACATCACGTTCTCCATTCTGTCATTGTCCCCTTTACATTTTGGAGTTCCTATCAATGTGCTGTCTATAAATCCTAATACTGCAGGAAGCCAATGGTGAGACGCAGACAAAAGATCTCCTTGATTTTGCTTCATTACTCTTAATTCCTTTTCCACTCTTACCCATATTCTCATTGCCTTTCTCTCTCATTTCCTTAAACATTTTCTGTTTCTTTTTGTCCTTTCCATTTATATCTGTCTTTGGCCCCATATATCTGCGATTCCTTCCCCTCCATTTCCTTGCCACACACTTGCGTATTCCCTCGACATCCCTTGCTGCTTCTTATCAAACCTTGTACATTAGAGCTAATGAGAAACTGGCTTAGGACAGCCCTATATGTCACTCATGTTACTCTTGTAATGTTTATTTCTTTCAATACCTTCCACCCATACCTGTCACAGTCTGTCTTTTTGTTTAGTTGTTATAAGTGGAGGTATTTTCCAACCTACCATTTCCTCCACTCCACCCCTGTTGTATATGTCACTCCTCATTCAACACGTCACTCAGGAAATGGCACTAAAGGGATTATGGTGTCCACTCATCTGTGTTTGCGTCTAATATTCCCCCCTAGATAATGTCGGTCACTATATCACTGTGCACTTGACTTAATATATGTGGTGATTTAATAAGAATATCTTCATGTTAACATTGTACAATAATATGAGATAATACATCTAGCTCCTATACAGTAATCTTCCTTAATTGACTTGAATCAGCAATATATTGTCTACCAATGCACAGACTAGAAATGTTATTTGGAAAAGCTTTTTCTAAAGACAAACTCACAAGCATACCATTAGAAAATAGAAACCATATGTATGAAAATGCATGGGGAAATGTTTGCTCCACCCCTGCAACAAACTACCCATAGTTCACCCCCAGCTGTAACACAATAAAACAAACTGTTTTATATAAATATGTATGACTACCTCCTTGAGTAAAAATTGTATTTAAGTTAGACAGAGAGTTCCTATTAACTTAAATAGTAGTATTTGAACAAATAATTACATTTTCTAGGCCACTTATTTTAAGCCAATGGTATTTTGCAATGCTTTTCTTTATGTGTACTTTAACAGATAACAAATAACAGAATATGTGGGATTGCTTTTTCATAATGACCTTTCAACTGGATATGATTATTTTATTTTCTGATTTGCATAATGCAGCAGTAAACCTCCAATGTTTCATCTACAACCAGATGTCTTGGAGAAACACGTTAACATGTTAATGAAAGCACCCACATGGGTATATCTACTAAAGCAGATATTTCCAAACTTTATTTGTCTGAGTAGACTCAAGGAGCCACTAGAGAGTACAAGGAATTCTGTGGATCGCCAACACGCCCTTTCAACTTCACAGTCTATACAATATAAAAATATTTGTCACACTCTGCCTTGATAATGGTATCTATACAGATACTGAAATGTTGGCCAGGAAATCAAACGTACTGACTTATCACCATGATTAGTTCTGTGTTTGTTACCAATGTGTAGTTTTTCAATTACTATTTCACTGTGCTTCCAGTTAAGCTGTATTTTTACTGTGCCTCTTGCTTTATTTGAGCACAATGAGGAAGGTCTTCACTAGGGTGAGAAACTGGAGTCAAGCAAAACCATTAGCACTCACTAACTATGTCGTATTACACCAGTGTGGAGGAGCTTCTGGGAGACAAGTAAACCGATGAGATGCCTACAGCTTGGAAAGAGAGAAGCTGCTGCATTGGCATTGATGGAGCAGCACGTGGGACCTGCCAGTACAAGGGGTTTACAAAGAATCAGCATATTGAAGGCATGGTGATGCTCAACTTTTCAGGAGCAAAATATCTAAAGACTGAAATCGACCATTCTTTGTAACAAGTTTAAAGGGACCTCAAAATATAGTTGTTTGTGATGGTATGCTTAAAGAGCATTAACAACTGGTTATATGTAATGTTCCTGGCAAATTCATTGTTACTGTTGCTTTATTTATATGCAAATGAGTATTACATGCAGCTTAATTATCTGCTTTGCTGTGGTAATTAGGATTGCAGGATTACAGCTTGCCTTTCCCTGTAATGGCTAAAATAAAGGCCTGCAATGTTATCTGGCAGTTAGATCCCTCTCCCATCCTTATCAAGTACTCTTAGCCCCACATTAGCATACAAGAGCCACCAAATCAATTCTTAAAATTTCAGAAATGATTTACTGTAGAGAAAAGCTGTTAGTAAAATGTATACAATGTAATGCACTTTAAAATTAAATCAACTTCCTGCTGGGTTGACATGGTAGATTTAAATATAATACACTATTTGTATCTTATTTCTTTCCTTTGGCCCTCACTGATACTAAAGACAGTCAAAGAAGAGCTGACCACCTTCAAAGAGGGTTGTTTCCTATGTGACGTATCGCACCATACCATTATATAATATATATATTTTTTTGAAACTTTTGGGAAATTCAGAAGTTTTTCTGAAAATTCTGAGATTTTCCTTATATGATATTTTAGACAACTACTCATATTATATATATATATATATATATATATATATATATATATATATATATATATATAGTGGCCCTTTTCCTAAATGGTATATATATAGAAACAACTGAAAGACCATGTATCTTTTTACCTTTTAAGAAAAAGTTCCAAAAACATAAAGTAAGTACGGTAGTTTAAATCAGCAACACAAAATAAATATCTGTGTATACAAGCTGATTAAAGTAAAAAAATGGCTTGCCTGGCCCTGAAGTCACTTATCTGTAAAATAAACCAGTTCTTTATACACAAACCACTTTCAAAATACTTATTTCTAAGGTATTCTTCATATGCCACTTTTAGCGTTATTCCTCACAAGCAAACAAGTGGGTCACTGGCCCTCCCTTCTCCCCCAATTTCACACCCCATGGACCGGTAAAATAACACCTTTTGGCATGTGCTGTGTTCTATTCACCAAAAATACTTCTCACTGGGTTAACAAAATACTGTATTTTTAAATGGTTCCTTTTCTGCTGGAGGTTTCTTCAGTGTTTGTGTTTCTCATGGTTTCCTTTTCTCCAGTTTCCAGGTGTTTGTCTCTGCTTTTCCCAAATGCAGGTACAGCTAATTCTGCAGGAAGATCTTTCTCTCAGCAGCTCCATTTTTACAAACAAGAAAAACCAAACTCTCACTCTCACTGTAAGCCTCTTAAATTCCCTACTGATTTCCGGTGCAATCACTGATTGAGCCGCATCCCTTTTAACACTTTCGGTTCTAGGCTGGACACACCCCTCTAATAAGTTTATCAGACTCACATAGATTCCTTGCCTCATTTTGTTCACACCATGGAGTTGGATATGGCATCAGAATTGGTGTGCTTCTTTCCATCTTCATTTCCACCGTAAATTTATATTGCTTTAATGAAAGAATCCAGTCATTCTGATGTTATTTTCCCTATGTCAATGAATCCACTTTAAGGGGGCATAATCAGTGACAAGCTTGAACGGCGATCCCAGTAAATAATACTTTAGAGCATCTGTGGCCCATGGTATCACCAGACACTCCAGCTCCACCACTGAATATCTTTGTTCTCTTAGCAGTTTCTTGCTAAAGTACCTCACTGGGTGCTCATCTCCCTCTACCTCTTGTGACAGTACAGCTCCCAATCCAACCTCAGAAACATCAGTTTATAGTATAAACAGTTTCTTGAATTTCAAGCTACTAATATTGGTTCCTGACACAGCACCATGTTTTGGTCCTCAAGAGCCATTTCAGTTTGTGATTCAATTTCATGATGTCTGTGGCTCTTTTCTTGGTTAGATCGATTAAGGAGACTGTGATTGTAACAAAACTGAATATAAATCTTTGATAGTACCCGACCATCCCCAGAAATGTTCTCGCCTGTCTCTTCCTCAAAGGCTTTGATCAAGTTCATATAGTGCCAACTTTATTCAATTGAGGTTTGACCAGTCATCTATCGATCTCTGATCCCAAATGCTTAGTTTCTGACAATCAAAGTACACACCTGGCAGGGTTAGCTATCAGGCCTGCTCTTCTCAAGATTTCTAAAACCTTATCAATTTTAAGCAAGTGCGAGTCCTAATCTGTGATATGAATCACTATGTTGTTTACATAAACATCTGCATATTTAGAGTGTGGTCATAGGAGGCTAATTATAAGCCTTTGAAACATGGTAGAACTGTAAATATTGGAACAGTAGTACAGAACACTTTTAATTTTCTTTACTTTGTCCTTCGGTCAGGTCTAATTCATGGATCTTGCTGTTCCCAACCTGTCTATGAATCCATCCACTCTTGAGATGCCATATGCATTGAAGTTATCCCATCTGGTTTGGGGATTAGGACAACCAGGCTACACATTCTCTACTGCAATCTTAGATAACCACTAAGTCAAGCATTTATTTACGTCTGTCCTTATTTTCTCCATCTTTGCCTCAATATTTTCCCTTTTGCTCTGGTGATAATTATGATGATATTTGTACCTCAGGTAGCACCCCTTTCATTGGTTAAACATTGCATATTACCACTACGTCAACCTCTTTCTCATACCAGGCTTTTAACATATTTACATGATAGATCTGTACCTACTTGCTCCTGTCAGGCTTTTTTATCTTGTGGTTCACTTCTCCCACGGCATCTATTTCTTCATATTTTCCTTGTCATTTAGCCAGGAGCTAGCTAACTTTCAGCTGTATGTATGAGTACATTACCACATTGCCTAATTGACATTTTTAACCTGGGCATCACTATTGTAGTATGTTTTCTGATGCTTTTGTGAAAGTTCAATATGTTATTTAACAAGAGGGGTAATTTGAGAAATTGGATGGCGTCCATACAAGAACTGGAATGGGGGAAAAGTCTAGAGGCCTGAGGTACCTCTCATATTGCAAATAGTAGAAAGGACAATAATAAGTTTTAAAAAATGTCATCGTTATCCACCACTTTTCGTAACATCCCTCTCAATATTCAGTTAAATCTTTCCATCAGTCTGAGGGCGATATATTGAAGTATTTAAGGTTCTGACTGTTTACACAAATCTTCCATCTTGGAAACATATGGTGTCCCCTGGTCGCTTTGTCTACTCTTGAGAAGAGAAGGAGCATTTCCTTTGCGATTAGTTGGCAGCCCTTAACAGCACAGCTTCTGGGTACTGACCGAGTGGCATAGACCAATATAACTAATAAGTATTGATGACCTCAGGATTTCTTATTAAGTGGATCTACCAGGTCAGTTGCTACTCTTTCAAATGGATCCTCTATAATAGCAAGTGGCATCAAGAGAGCTTTGAGAAGTTGAAAAGTGGATTTGCTAGCTGACAATATGGGCAGAATATACAGTACTGGCATACTTCATCATAAATGCCAAGCCAGTAGAATTTCATTACACTGTTTAAGCCTCCAGGTGGACTTCAAAGATGTGACTGGTGGTCATTTCTAACACTTTCTTCCTGTAGCCCTGGGGCAACAGCAATTCTGTAATTTCTTCTCCTACTTTTACAATGCAATAGAAGAGATCACCTTTTAACACCAAATGTGGACCTTGGGGTTTCTTTCGTCCCTGCACAATTTCTCATTCACTTCTACCATTTGCCTTTGGGCATTCTGTAGAAAAGGATAGTCTGTTTGGTCTCTCTAAAATTCTCTTCCACCTGCAGAACATTTTGGTCCTCTTTGCCCTCCACTTGATTTGGATGGGTGATCTCCTATTATTAGTTTCTCCTCAATTTTCTCTGTGGGTGTCTTTAAATCCTGGTACCCCACTCCTGACACCAGTTAGGGTAGTATGGACCTTGGGGACCCATTTCTTAGGTGGTATATATACATAAAAAGCTGAGAGTCCAAGAGCCTCCTTTAATTGCAAGCCCACAGATTGCATCCTACAGGCTGTAGGTCTGCCGGCTTCAGATCTGCTACAATTACAAAGCGATTCAATTGAACAAGGCCGAAACTTACGGGCCGAAAGCCGAAACCGTAAACCGTGCAGTCATTTGTATTATTTCAGAGCATGATCCAGATCAATTAAGCAAGGCAGTAATTCCTGATTTGGAAAAGGCTAATAGAAAATGAAACCGTCCTCATTACGTCAGTAAAATATGGAGGTTACATGTCAATCAATTAGCGTTTAGAGGTCTGATATGGGATCTCGGAATCCTGCAATGTACAAAATAATAAAAATTTATGCCAATACTGTTCTAGTCCATGTGGGTGGCTTGATATGTATTAACTCATTGATTCCTAAAATTTATATTACACCAAAACGAAACATAAACAAATATATTTTCTACTGCAGATTTCGATCTTGAGACTGTTGTGCAATTAATTCTAATGTCTTACATTGCTTTCCTCATCATTAAAAGTACATAATTTATTTTTTTATTTGCATTTACAGTGCTAAAAACAGTGGTTAAACCCCCTTGCTAGTCCTTTCTAATACCCATTGGATTTTCTTCTACGTTTGGCATTTACGGGGGTGTGAAAATACTTGCAGGCTTGTGGAATTGTAGCAATTGAATAGCCATTTGCAATTGGAACTTTTGCGGGCTTGAAAGATCAAAGGCTTAGATGGGAGTGTAAGTTACGGTGGTAACAAACGCAGGGATTTTCAGCCTGCAACCCGTAGATCGTTTGCAGCTCACAAAAAGACGCTAATTGAATAGCAAATTAGTTTACGGGCAACATTACGGACTCCCATAAACAAAAATAGCTCAATTGAATCAAAGCCCAAGGGTGTGTTAATATTTTTGATAAAAAGTCCCAAAAACATAAAGTAAATGCCTTAAATCAGGCTGACTGCAGGAACCCACTGACTTGCCCTGAAGTTGCTTATTGGCTCCGAGGTAAAAGACACCAGTTCTTTGTACTCAAACCACTTTCAAAATACTTCTCAAATATTCCTCAGATGACACTTTTAGTATTATTCCTCACAAGCAGATGGGTGTAGCTCTGGCTTGCCCTTCTTTCTAAATGCCCCATTCCTAGGCACTAGGGTGAGATACGTGTGAGAAGAGAGTGAGGCACACAAGAGAGGAGAGACGGCAAATGATTGTGCATGAGAGTAGAGCTTGCATCCATGCTGGAAGTGAACTCCAACAGGCCCCTGGTGAATACTCAGCCTAGGACTTGCACACAATTATTGTGGCTGGCCAGGAAAGGGTTAGTGTTTTTTGGCATGTAGAATGGTTTGTTGGATTTAGTGACAATGTCATGGTAGACCACATTTATCCAACTTTATTTTAGAGAGAATTCATCTCTATTGCATTGAATCATTTGCAATATTTTCCCTTTTGCTCTGGTGATAATTATGATGATATTTGTACCTCAGGTAGCACCCCTTTCATTGGTTAAACATTGCATATTACCACTACGTCAACCTCTTTCTCATACCAGGCTTTTAACATATTTACATGATAGATCTGTACCTACTTGCTCCTGTCAGGCTTTTTTTATCTTGTTGTTCACTTCTCCCACGGCATCTATTTCTTCATATTTTCCTTGTCATTTAGCCAGGAGCTAGCTAACTTTCAGCTGTATGTATGAGTACATTACCACATTGCCTAATTGAAATTTTTAACCTGGGCATCACTATTGTAGTATATTTTCTGATGCTTTTGTGAAAGTTCAATATGTTATTTAACAAGAGGGGTAATTTGAGAAATTGGATGGCGTCCATACAAGAACTGGAATGGGGGAAAAGTCTAGAGGCCTGAGGTACCTCTCATATTGCAAATAGTAGAAAGGACAATAATAAGTTTTAAAAAATGTCATCGTTATCCACCACTTTTCGTAACATCCCTCTCAATATTCAGTTGAATCTTTCTATCAGTCTGAGAGCGATATATTGAAGTATTTAAGGTTCTGACTGTTTACACAAATCTTTCATCAGCTTGGAAACAAATGGTGTCCCCTGGTCGCTTTGTCTACTCTTGAGAAGAGAAGGAGCATTTCCTTTGCGATTAGTTGGCAGCCCTTAACAGCACAGCTTCTGGGTACTGACCGAGTGGCATAGACCAATATAACTAATAAGTATTGATGACCTCAGGATTTCTTATTAAATGGATCTACCAGGTCAGTTGCTACTCTTTCAAATGGATCCTCTATAATAGCAAGTGGCATCAAGAGAGCTTTGAGAAGTTGAAAAGTGGATTTGCTAGCTGACAATATAGGCAGAATATACAGTACTGGCATACTTCATCATAAATGCCAAGCCAGTAGAATTTCATTACACTGTTTAAGCCTCGAGGTGGGCTTCAAAGATGTGACTGGTGGTCATTTCTAACACTTTCTTCCTGTAGCCCTGGGGCAACAGCAATTCTGTAATTTCTTCTCCTACTTTTACAATGCAATAGAAGAGATCACCTTTTAACACAAAATGTGGACCTTGGGGTTTCTTTCGTCCCTGCACAATTTCTCATTCACTTCTACCATTTGCCTTTGGGCATTCTGTAGAAAAGGATCGTCTGTTTGGTCTCTCTAAAATTCTCTTCCACCTGCAGAACATTTTGGTCCTCTTTGCCCTCCACTTGATTTGGATGGGTGATCTCCTATTATTAGTTTCTCCTCAATTTTCTCTGTGGGTGTCTTTAAATCCTGGTACCCACTCCTGACACCAGTTAGGGTAGTATGGACTTTGGGGACCCATTTCTTAGGTGGTATATATACATAAAAAGCTGAGAGTCCAAGAGCCTCATTTAATTGCAAGCCCACAGATTGCATCCTACAGACTGTAGGTTTGCGGGCTTCAGATCTGCTATAATTACAAAGCGATTCAATTGAACAAGGCCAAAACTTACGGGACGAAAGCAAAAACCGTAAACCATGCAGGCATTTGTATTATTTCAGAGCATGATCCAGATCAATTAAGCAAGGCAGTAATTCCTGATTTGGAAAAGGCTAACAGAAAATGAAACCGTCATCATTACGTCAGTAAAATATGGAGGTTACATGTCAATCAATTAGCGTTTAGAGGTCTGATATGGGATCTCGGAATCCTGCAATGTACAAAATAATAAAAATGTATGCCAATACTGTTCTAGTCCATGTGGGTGGCTTGATATGTATTAACTCATTGATTCCCAAAACTTAAATTACACCAAAATGAAACATAAACAAATATATTTTCTACTGCAGATTTCGATCTTGAGACTGTTGTGCAATTAATTCTAATGTCTTACATTGCTTTCCCCATCATTAAAAACACATAATTGATTTTTTTATTTGCATTTACAGTGCTAAAAACAGTGGTTAAACCCCCTTGCTAGTCCTTTCTGATACCCATTGGATTTTCTTCTACGTTTGGCATTTACAGGGGTGTGAAAATACTTGCAGGCTTGTGGAATTGTAGCAATTGAATAGCCATTTTCAATTTGAACTTTTACGGGTTTGAAAGATCAAAGGCTTAAAAGGGGGTGTAAGTTACGGTGGTAAGGGATTTTCAGCCTGCAACCCGTAGATCGCTTGCGGCTCACAAAAAGACGCTAATTGAATAGCAAATTAGTTTACGGGCAACATTACGGACTCCCATAAACAAAAATAGCTCAATTGAATCAAAGACCAAGGGTGTGTTAATATTTTTGATAAAAAGTCCCAAAAACATAAAGTACGGTACATGCCTTAAATCAGGCTGACTGCAGGAACCCACTGACTTGCCCTGAAGTTGCTTATTGGCTCCGAGGTAAAAGACACCAGTTCTTTGTACTCAAACCACTTTCAAAATACTTCTCAAATATTCCTCAGATGACACTTTTAGTATTATTCCTCACAAGCAGTTGGGTGCAGCTCTGGCTTGCCCTTCTTTCTAAATGCCCCATTCCAGGGACCATTAACATACTTTTTGTAGTGTACTGTTTTCTATTCACAAGCAGACTTCTCTCTGGGATAAAAAATAATTCCTCTTTAAAAGGTACCTTTTCTTTTGGATGTTTTTTCAGGGTTTCATGTTTCTCACAGCTTCCCTTTGCTTTAGATACAGTCTCCAGGTTGTTTATTTCCTCTTTCCCCAAATGCAGGTGCAGCTATTCCTGCAGCAAGATAGCTATTACATGCTGTCTGTATTAAACCCTTACGTGTAAACTAACTAGTAATTGCTACAGTGTCTTACAAAATTATTCACCCCTCTTGACTTTTCCCCTATTTTGTTACATTAAAGCCTTAAGTTCAATGTTTTGTTAATCTGAATTTTATGTGATGGATCAGAACAAAAAAGTCTAAGTTGGTGAATTGAAATGAGAAAAATATATACATAAAACTATTTTTAGAAATACAAAACAGAAAATTGGCATGTGCGTATGTATTCACCCCCTGTTACGAAGCCCATAAAAAGCTCTGGTGCAACCAATTACCTTCAGAATTCACATAATTAGTGAAATGATGTCCACCTGTGTGCAATCTAAGTGTCACATGATCTATCATTACATATACACACATTTTTTGAAAGGCCCCAGAGGCTGCAACACCTAAGCAAGAGGCACCACTAACCAAACACTGCCATGAAGACCAAGGAACTCTCCAAACAAGTAAGGGACAATGCGGCAGACTCCTAAATTGTTTGGAGGAAGGTGCTCTGGTCTGATGAGACTAAAATTGAACATTTCGACCATCAAAGAAAACGCTATGTCTGGCGCAAACCCAACACATCCCATCACCCAAAGAACACCAGCCAGTGAAGTGGGGATATTTTTCATCAGCTGAGACTGGGAAACTGGTCAGAGTTGAGGGAAAGATGGATGGTGCTAAATACAGGGATATTCTTGAGCAAAACCTGTGCCACTCTGTACGTGATTTGAGGCTAGGACGGAGGTTCACCTTCCAGCAGGACAATGACCCCAAACACACTGCTAAAGCAACACTTGAGATTGCTGTTTACAAGAGCAAAATTCCAAGTGGTAAGATGTGGCAAGCTCATAGAGACTTATCCAAAGCGACTTGGAGCTGTGATTGCCGCAAAAGGTGGCTCTACAAAGTATTGACTGTAGGGGGGGGAATAGTTATGCGCATTGACTTTTTCTGTTATTTTGTCTTCAAAGTTGCGGGCATGTTCTGTAAATTAAATGATGCAAATCCTCAAACAATCCATGTTAATTGCAGGTTGTAAGGCAACAAAACACGGAAAATGCCAAGGGGGTTGAATACTTTTACAAGGCACTGTACGTGTAAGCTATTCACTGATCTACATGTGGTTTTACCTACACTTGTGATAACATGGCTTTTGTAAGAGCTTACGGATAATGCTACAGTTTCTCAGAAGGCTCTGGGTTGCTCACAGTGATCCAAAATGTATGTGTAAAGTCAAAATCCTTCAATCCTTTTGAAGCAAAAAGAGCCTGCAAACATTTTTACAATGACCATACACAATAAAAGAATATTCCTACACATTAAAAAGTCCAAAATAGTCATTAAAATGGCTGTTCATGCCCCCAACAACAACAAATATCATCAAACACTACCAAACATATATAATGAAACAAGACAAACTGCTCACAGCAGTACATTCACCATGCAACTAATACTCAAGTAACCCTGTTCCAAAAACACCGGAAGCGCTTAGCAAGAAGCAATCAGTTGCACATATAACTTCAAGTAGACAGCCACAGACAACATGGATATTAGCTATGTGACTGTGTTGTGTGCTTTTAGGAGACTGCTGCTGAGGAAGAGGCATGACACAGGAGAATGATGCGTGCTAGGCACTAGGGTGAGATACGTGTGAGAAGAGAGTGAGGCACACAAGAGAGGAGAGACAGCAAATGAATGTGCATGAGTGTAGAGCTTGAATCCATGCTGGAAGTGAACTCCAACAGGCCCCTGGTGAATACTCAGCCTAGGACTTGCACACAATTATTGTGGCTGGCCAGGAAAGGGTTAGTGTTTTTTGGTGACAGAAAGGGGAATCCAAGGCCACATGTTTATAGAAAGGAGCAGTTTGCTATGGATGTAGGTTGGGGACATATTCTGCTACAGCAGCAGAGAGATGAGGGCAGGAGCTGTATAACATATTTGATGAAGGGCAGCTTTCTAGGCAAGAGCAATAAGGGGCATCCTGATGGGCAGGAGGAGCTCTAGGAGGCAGTGAAAGATCAGGGCCTTTCCTGTATAGGGGGAGCTCCAGCTTCGACAACTACATGAGGAAAGGAAGCTTAGGCCCCAAGGATATTTAGGCAGAAAGTCACACTGGAGGGGTTAACTGGTGTTGAAGTGTATGAACACCGCTGTGAGGCACTACACAAATCAGCACAAATCAGCAGAGCCCACATCCTATGGGAAAAGGGCAGTACCACAGTATGTGTCACGACCTAGTCTTCTGATAGGGCGTGAGCTAGTAATTGTACCAATACTACACCTAGGTCTGGGATTTGGTTCAATATGCCATCACTTGGATGGTCTGAAGACATGTTGATTAATGGTCACATAAATCTTTTTTCCCAATAAAATGTGTATATGTGTTCCAAAGAGAATATCAACTTTTTCTGGACTTTGAGAGTTTTTAAGGTATCAATTATTACTTCTAATCAAGTAAACTCTCACTGTCAAACTGTCATTGTGAACTGGTGAATATTCTAATAGATTTCCCACTACTTTTTCCTCCAAATTACAATCCTCTAATCACCACAAGGCTTGCTGCAGCTCATGAAACAAATGCCTAAAGGGAGGGGGGTCACAACAACTACTCCCGCCATCCATTCCAAGCTTAAAGGAGATGATCCTGTCGGATGATCTCCAACATGCTGCATGATGAAGTTTGTAGGGCTAAACCCACCTTAACAATCTCCCATTGTCCCTGGCACCCCAATTTTAGCCAACATAGAGGGTTGTGATGGGTGATCACAGTAAACTCCCTCTCATACAAGTACGTTTGTAACTTCTTTAAAAGCCCACACTACAGTCAACAATTTCCTACTCAATTAGGCAGTCGGTTGTTTATGTCCTTGGTGATCAACTTGGCTGAGTACTGACTCCAATCCGTGCAGTGTGAACCAAGAAGGGCTGGCTGCAGTTTGGGGTGGCCAGTACAGAGAAGAACACGAGGGCAGACTGCAGAGCCCTGAATGTCGATTCACAGTCCGAGCCACAGCTGATGATGCGGGGCATTTTCTTGGGGGTTAGGTCGGACGGAGGTTTTTCAATGGCAATGTAATTAGGTACCTAGGAAAGCCAATACCTGCTTTTGCATTTGGGAAATGGGCCAGGTAGTTTTTCCCTCCACCTTAGCTAGTTCAGGCCAAATTTTGCTATTTCCTACACAGTGCTCTAGGTATTGTACCTCTGCCCTTGCCCACTGACATTTGTTAGTTTTAATGGTTTATCCCTCCTGCTGGATCTTGGCTAGCACCCTATCAATATGCTTGAGATGTTCCTCCCAGAATGTGCTAAATATAGCAGTATCATCTAAGTAGGCCTGAGAAAAAGTGTGGTGAACCACCTGCCTCTGAAAAGTAGAGGAAGCATTCTTCATTCCGAAGCGCATCGCAGTAAACTGATATAGCCTGGAGGGAGTTATGAAGGCTGATCTCTCCTTGGCTAAGGTAAAGCATCATTATTGTGCTGTTAAGTGTAACATTTTAACCAATGGAGTTATATGTGGCCCCTGAGTAAAGTCCTGACAACCATAGGTCCAAACTAATGCAGAGGTGTTTAAGGCAGTGGTGGTCAACTCAGTCCTGAAAGGTTCATTAATAGTCCAGGTTTTCAATATATCTCTGTTTTAACACAGGTGAATCAATCAGAATGAATGAAACTGAGTACCTCATATATGCTAATGCAGAGTTAACCTGTCTAATGAAGCAGTGAGACCTAGAAGTCCTGGACTGTTTTTGGACCTTGTAGTTGCCCACCAATGGTGCAAAGTTATAGGATATCTGTTACAATGCAATTAATCTGTTCATGCCCATCACTTTTAATATATATGTTGCCTATTAACTCAATTACCTTAATCTCTGTCAAGTAATATTTAGATTGTAAATCTGCGAGTTTCAATCCTGCAAGATGCTTTGGGTAAAGCACTATGGACAACGGATTCCAAGCTCAAAGACAGGGCCCTCCATTCTTTGCAATGTGCTAATTTTGAATTTGTCGTTGCCTGGAACTTAACTTATTGGTGCATTATAAATAAACAATAATAATAATAATAACAGAGGATATGGATGCTTTTGCTGGTTGCTGAACTCCAAACCAAAGCAAAGGATAGGTACAACCAGGCTCACAGAACAAGCAGGACAGTCATCGAGTGGACATTTGGGTTACTGAAACTCTGCTTCTGCTGCCTGCATATCTGATTTGGTGCCCTAGGAACTCCACATGGAATATATGTCAGATTATCATAGTCTGCTTGTACCATATACAGTGCCTTGCAAAAGTATTTACCTCCTTGACTTTTTGCCTATTTTGTTACATTAAGTTCAATATTTTGTTAATCTGAATTCTATGTGATGGATCAGAACAGAAAAGTCTAAGTTGGTGAATTGAAATGAGAAAAATATATACATAAAACTATTTTTAGAAATACAAACAGAAAACTGGCATGTGCGTATGTATTCACCCCTTTTGTTATGAAGCCCATAAAAAGCTCCAGTGCAACCAATTACCTTCAGAAGTCACAAGTAGTGAAATGATGTCCACCTGTGTGCAATCTAATTGTCACACGATCTGTCATTACATATACACTATATTTTTGAAAGGCCCCAGAGGCTGCAACACCTAAGCAAGAGGCACCACTAACCAAACACTGCCAGGAAGACCACGGAACTCTCCAAACAAGTAAGGGGCAATGTTGTTGAGAAGTACAAGTTAGGGTTAGGTTATAAAAAATATCAAAATCTTTGATGATCCCCAGGAGCACCATCAAATCTATCATAACCAAATGGAAAGAACATGGCACAACAGCAAACCTGCCATGAGACGCCCGCCCACCAAAACTCATGGACCGGGCAAGGAGGGCATTAATCAGAGAGGCAGCACAGAGACCTAAGGTAACCCCGGAGGAGCTGCAGAGTTCCACAGCAGAGACTGGAGTATCTGTACATAGGACGATAATAAGCCGTACGCTCCGTAGAGTTGGGCTTTATGGCAGAGTGGCTAGAAGAAAGCCATTACTTTCAGCAAAAAACAAAATGGCATGTTTAGAGTTTGCGAAAAGGCATGTGGGAGACTCCCAAAATGTATGGAGGAAGGTGCTCTGGTCTGATGAGACTAAAATTTAACTTTTTGGCCATCAAAGAAAACGCTATGTCTGGCGCAAACCCAACACATCACATCATCCAAAGAACACCATCCCCACAGTGAAACATGGTGGTGGCTGAATCATGCTGTGGGGATGTTTTTCAGCAGCCGGGACTGGGAAAATGGACAGAGTTGAGGGAAAGATGGATGGTGCTAAATACAGGGATATTCTTGAGCAAAACCTCTACCCCTCTGTTTGTGATTTGAGGCTAGGACGGAGGTTCACCTTCCAGCAGGACAATGACCCCAAACACACTGCTAAAGCAACACTTGAGAAAATATGTAAATGTGTTGGAATGGCCTAGTCAAAGCCCAGACCTCAATCCAATAGAAAATCTGTGGTCAAACTTAAAGATTACTGTTTACAAGCGCAAACCATCCAACTTGAAGGAGCTGGAGGAATGGGCAAAAATCCCAGTGGTAAGATGTGGCAAGCTCATAGAGACTTATCCAAAGCAACTTGGAGCTGTGATTGCCGCAAAAGGTGGCTGTACAAAGTATTGACTTTAGGGGGGTGAATAGTTATGCACATTGACTTGATGTTTGCTTCACAATAAAAAAAAAAAAACATCTTCAAAGTTGTGGGCATGTTCTGTAAATTAAATGATGCAATTTCTTAAACAATCCATGTTAATTCCAGGTTGTGAGGCAACAAAACACGAAAAATGCCTAGGGGGGTGAATACTTTTGCAAGGCACTATAACTTTACAGGCAAACTGCCTGGGGGACACAGAGGAATCTCTTCATGAGGTGCCTCAAGAGACTCAACTTATCCCTGCTGAGGGGTCACAACTGTGCAAATGGTTTGTTTGTGAGTACACATATATAAGTAGAAAAATCTTACCTCACTGATATGAAACTATGATTTTAATGGGTCAGACATATCATCTACATTTCCTTTATTCTGGTTGAATTATCACAGTACAGGAGAGATCAGCTGACATGGACTATGAAATAATATACATTACAGGGGATGAAGCAAGAAATAATACTATGAGATATAAAGGTATGTTTCTGGATTTTGAAATAGATTGTTATGGCTCCTTATTATATAAATCCTATATTCAGACATCCTAAACCCAAAGGACCACTTTAGTAGTCTAATAAAGGGCTATCTAAACAATAGCCAGCTATGGTGTAATCAGAAAAATAAAATATATCAAACTAATACTAAAATAATGATTTAGCATTTTTCACTCATGGCCACAAGATATTTAAGCTCCAGATCTCTACACGCCTCAATAAAGTAATGTGGCTGGAGTAGAGCCGACCAGGGGGAGGAATATGTCAAATGTATTTCTACATGACTAGCAGCGCGGGGGTACACTGTTACTAATGTGTTTTTTCAGAATGTCAAATGAAATTTGGCACCTAACTCTGGGTGGGTTCACTCCAGCCACACTATCTCATCCAGGTGGTGTAGAGATCTAAGCTAATAAACTGGGGCATCAATGAAAAATACTAATGATAATTTATTTAAATGTACACTAATAGTTTAAGCTATATGTAACATTACTGACGTTGTCCATTAAACAAAGCAGCACCCATATCCCATTCGTTCTGCTAACGACCTTCTTCTGTTGTCTGGCTTCCTGTAGCCTCCAGAATAAAATGTTAAATCATGACCCTAACTTACAAAGCCCTCAACAACAGTGAACCCCCATATATCTCTGCTCTCATCTCCAAATATTCCCCCACCTGCCCTCTGCTAATGAATTCTTCTTTCCTCCTCTCTTATCACCTCCTCTCATTCCCACATGCAGGACTTTTCTTGTGCCGCCCCTATTCTCTGGAACTCCTTGCCTTGCTCCACCAGACTATGTCCTTGCCTCAAAACATTCAAACCCTTACCAAAAAGGCATCTGTTCAAAGAAGCCTACCACCTTCCACCTTAACTTACACAATTTATCTTTCACTCTCCTGTACCTCACCCAAACCCTTTAGATTGTAAGTTTATGAGTTATAAATCTTGCAAGGTGCTTTGGAGAAAGCACCTTGGACACCTGATTCTAAGCTCAAAGACAGGGCCTTCCATCCTTTGCAATGCTATTTCCCTTTACCTGTTGTATAGCGCTACGGAATATGTTGGTTCGTTACAAATAAATGATAATAATAATAATAATAATCTTTTTTGATAAGAGAAAATAAGTGAATAAGAGAAAACGTATTAAAAGATGACAAAGATACATATGCACATGTTGCTTCTACATGTCAACCAATGTATTTTGTTCAGCTCTACATTGTATGTGTGGTTGTCAGATCAGCCAAAGCAAACAGGATATGTATGTGGCATAAAACATTTTTTAAATGTCTATTAACTATAAATTGGTGCCATCTTGTGTGTCATGGTTATTATTGCATTATATATTGATTGATAGTGTGTGATTATTTAGATATCTTTATTTTTAACTACAACACATTAGGACCTCTGAACATATTATCAGGAAATTAACCCTGATGGTCCCCTACAAGCAAATCAATAGCCCGGATGTTGTAACACTTCATCTTAAATTTGGACTTTATGGAAATGTATGAAAATCAAACACTGATGTAGTAGTATAATCCATGACCTGTAGTGATTCACAGATTAAGTAGGCCACAAGGGAGACCTAGGAAAGATTGGTCTGCTCCTGTGTGTCAATAATCTGCCCACTAGTCACTGAGAGGTGATGGGTCTCTGCCAATCCGTATCAAGTGAGACATTTAAGATCCCTCCTGCACCTGATGTATCCTGCACTGTTTCTACTACTATTCATGTCTGGCAAGGGTTCTGCCTCTACTAACAATTCTGCTCAGGTTCCAGCATGTGCATCTGCTCACCTCCCCCTGTGTGCTGGTTCCTACCTTCAGTTCCCACTCTGCTCGTGAGGACCTCCGTTCTCTTCTTCTGCATAGAATTCTGCTGCATTGTCAGTCTGTTCCTGAGGACCTCTGCTATTCTTGCAATAGCTGTCTGCTGCGTTGCCAGTCTGCTTATAAGCATGCCTGTCCTTAACTGACTTCTACAATGCTTGTCTGTGCTGATGCTGATTGTTCCAGCACATGGATGGATCCAAGTATAGGACTTTTTGCTTTAAAGCTATACACACTAAACTTTGACAATGCTGTTTATCATTTTTGTTCTTTAAATTCTTAAAGCAACCTCACACCTGAAGAGTCAGGATGTCTGGTCAAAGTACCTACTTCCTGACAATATCAGCCAATTACAATGTTATAGGTATGGGGATTGACATAATATATTTTGTCATGTTGCTGATGTAACCATTGTTTGGCCTTAGACACCATTTGTGTCTCTTGAGCTGGCAGCTTCTTCAGCCATCTTTCTCTTGACTATTGCTTACCAGTCATCATAGCGATGCTTCACACTCTTCACATCCCTGACTTGAACTCCCAGAGCGCTGACCTCTGCTGCTACTTCTTTCCCCTCTCCTCTCCACCTCAACACACCTTTGCTCTCTCTCCTTCTCTCCCACTCTATCATCCTCTCCCTTTATCTCTCTCCTCTCCCCTCCCCTCTTCCTTCACTCCCGACTCAATCGTGGACATAGGAAACAAATAAACAGATCACTCACTCACAGATATATGCACAGACACATTCTCAGAAACATGCACTAACACTGCCCACTCACATAATTAACAAAACAAAAGGGTGTCGTTTTTTTTTTGTGGTTATGTGTTTTCAGTTTCTTTATGTCTTTTAATATTGTAGGGTTCAAGGATAATGTGCAGCTCAAGGGACTTCTATAATTGGAGGAGACTTTAATATAATAATGAATTGTCAATTGGACAGGAATTCCTCCAAACATCCAGAATGTGATGCTAATTTCTAAAAGGAAAAATAAACAATTTGTAAAGAGTATACTGAAATATAATCTTAATGATACATGGAGGGTGTTATTTCCAAATCAATTGAACTATTCCTGTTTTTCAGGTAGACATCAGACTTATACAAGAATTGACTATGTCTTTACAGACAGTCAGACCATTTCAAAAGTTATGGAAGTTAAAATAGGCCCAATTGATATTTCAGACCATGCCTTTGTTTTGGTTAAACTTAAACTGGGAACAGACAAACCTAGAATTCCTTGTTGGAAAATTGATAATTTTCTATTTGAAGATGAGGATAAAAAAGAAAAATTAAAAGAAGAAGTTAAAGGTTTTTTTGAAAATAAATGCAGGATCGGTTGACCATAAATCCACTATGTGGAATGCACAAAAATCCTTTATAAGGGGGATTATGATTATTTGGAAGAGCATAAGAAAGAAACAAAGAGGAGCTACCCTAAGACAGTTGTATACTGATTTATATAAATGGAAAATGTTAAATAAACAAAATCCTGAATTAGGTCTTTCAAATAAAATAAAAGAGTGTCAGGCTCAAATAAAAAAAATAAATCAAATTATATCAGATAGATCTGTATGGAAGATTCAACAAAGGCTGCATCATTACGGAAATAAAATCAGTAAAGTACTAGCTAATAAAATTAAAAATAAATTAACTAGGAAAAGAGTAGAAACTTTGTATAGTAAAGGTAAAAGCATTAGTAACCCAACAGATATTGCTATGACATTTGCAAATTATTATAGGGAATTATATAATTTAGAAGCAAACCCACAATTTATAAAACCAACAACAGAACCAATTCAATAATTTTTGGATAAAATAGCTCTTCCAAGTGTATCAGAGTCCCAATTAGAATAATTAATAGTCCTATTACAGTGGTCGAGGTTCAAGAGGCCATTAAAGACCTTAAATTAAATACATTGCCGGGCCCGATGGCCTCACCAACCTCTTTTATAAGATATGTAAACCTGTTATAGCAGAGCTCTTATGGGATTTTTATAATGAAATAAAAGATACTGGCAATATTACAGGTGAATTTCTACTTTCCACCATTGTTCCAATTCCCAAAAAGTAACAGGATAACTTAGATTGTAGTGAATATAGACATATTTCCCTTTTAAACACAGACTTTAAACTCTATTCAAAAATCTTAGCTACCCGGTTAAAAACTACAATTCAAGACTTAATTGCAAAAGATCAGAAAGGCTTTGTTCCTGGCAGGCAGGGAAGTGATAATATCCAAATCAATTGAACTATTCCTGTTTTTCAGGTAGACATCAGACTTATACAAGTATTGACTATATCTTTCAGACAGTAAGACCATTTCAAAAGTTATGGAAGTTAAAATAGGCCCAATTGATATTTCAGACCATGCCTTTGTTTTGGTTAAACTTAAACTGGGAACAGACAAACATAGGATTCCTTGTTGGAAAATTGATGATTTTCTATTTGAAGATGAGGATAAAAAAGAAAAATTAAAAGAGTATGTTGGAAGAAACAATACTCACCCTGTTCGTTTCTTTAGATGCAGAAAAAGCATTTGATAGAATAGGGTTGGAGTATATGAAACTTTCGTTAGATACATTTGGTTTTGGGGCATTTGAACGTTTAGCCATAGGAGCTCTATATACAAACCCCGAGGCAATGGTGGCTAGCTTGGGATTTAGATTGTGTAGATTCCTTATAAGAAATGGGACGAGACAGGGGTGCCCTTTATCCCCGGTCCTATTTACTCTACTAATAGAGCCAATGGCTGAATTAATAAGGTCTTCAAAGAATATAAAGGGAATTGAAATGAACGAAATGGAACATAAAATAGTTTTATTTGCAGATGATGTAGCATTAATGTTGACTAGACCTAAAAATTCGTTGAAATATCTACAAGAAATATTAAATGAATTTAGTTTTATCGCATACTATAACCTTAACCTTCAAAAAATGGAAATATTAGATATGAATTTAAAACTGGAGATTAAAGATGTCTAAAATTAAAATATCCTTTTAATTGGTCTAATGGTAAATTTACACACTTGGGAATAGTGTACGATAAAGACATAAAGAAGATTATTGCATTAAACACTAAAAAAATTATATGAAAAATGCTTTAATATTATACAAGATTGGAAGAATAAGAATATTTCTTTTTCGGGTAGAGTAGCAGCTATAAAAATGGCTTATTTACCAAGATTTAGCTGTTATATAAGAAATATTCCAGTTGGTCTTCCTTTATATTGGATTAAGAAGTTTCAATCCCTATTAGATAACTATGTTATGAATGGAAGAAAATCAAGAATCAAAAAGGATATTTTAATGATTAAGTTTATTAATGGAGGTATTTCATTCCCAGACCTTAAGCTTTACCATGATGCAATAATTCTTTCCCAAATAGTTAAATGGATAGATCCAATGGTAACATATTCCTGGACACAAGTTGAAGAGGCTAGTCTAAAAGAATGTAAACTAAGAGACTTGATTTCTTTTTGAAAAATCTGCAAAAAAGAGAAAAATCATGGATTCCTGGATGGTTAAAAAAGCTATAACATTTTGGTATGAAATTAATAAAAAATTTGAGCTAGTTCGTATCTTAAGCTTAATTATGCCAACGAAAGAATTAGAAAGAATATTACAGATTTCAATCTCAAATAAATAGATTAATAAAGGTATTGACATATTGCAAATTTTTTATTTAGGGACAGAATTTGCACCATTTGATAATTTTGTTAGATTTTATAATATTGATAAAAAAGATTGGCAGGAATAAGACTACAATTGGCATTGAAAAAATATAATTTGTATTACACAAAAGGAGAAGAATTGACTGATTTTTAAAAATTGCTAGTTCAAAACAATAGAAAGCATTTAATATCTAAATGCTTTGAAATTATTAGAGAACCGTCTCACAAAGGTAAAAGAATAAATATGAGAATCTGGGAAAAAGAGTTAAAACTTGATTTTCCTATAGAAATCTGGAAAAAAAGCGTTTTCAATAACTGACAGATATGTTAAAAATGCAACTTTAAGAGAAGTCCAGTTTAAAATCTTAAATAGATGGTATCTCGTCCCAGAGAAAATTAGTCAATTCTCAGGAAATTTAAGTCAAAATTTATGCTGGAGGGATTGTGGTCTTCCAGGCTCTTTCTTGCATATATGGTGGGAATGCCCACGGATTCATACTTTTTGGACGAATTGTTTTTTTTTATATATCACAAATATTAGGTACAACTATTGTTTTATCACCACAAATGGTTATTTTACATATAATGCCGCATGGACTGAATTATCGAATACAAGCTTTCATTTTGCAAGTTCTTTCAATTGCAAAATGGAAGTTGGCTTGTTATTGGAAACAACAAATCACTCCGTCTTGGAATGAGATATTAATTGTATTTAAAAGAAATAGAGCATTAGAGAAGGATTTCAATATGTCAGTGTTAATAAAGTATGATATAACAAAACGGAAAATTTGGGACAATTATTGTAGCTCTGAAAATAATTAGATTAAAAGTGACGGTTTGGGAACAGAAGGCAAAAGAAGGAGGGAAAGAAAGAAGAGGGGAGAGAGGGGAAGGAAGTAGGGAGAAGAAGGGAAAAAAGAAAGGAAAATAAAGAATTTAGAGAGATAAAGAGGTCTAGTGTGGAGGGGTTCAGCCTTACTATAAGTGAAATTAATCTTGATGTTATATCCCGCTCCAGAAGTGCCATGGCCCCTCTTTTTTTTCCCCTTTTGTATTAGATTTGTTTCTTACCTTAGGGTTGGGAAAGGAAATAGGGAGAGAAGGGAGTGGAGTGGAAAGGAGAGAAAGGGGGAAAAAAAGAGAAAGAAAAGAAAGAAGGAAAGAAAGAGTCTTTTGCCTATTTGTAAGAATGAATCTATTGTATTTATGTCTGTATTTGTTTAAAAAAAAAAAAAAAGGATAATGTGCAGCTGGTGTGTATGAAGTATATAGTATATAATAGGGATCATTGTGTTGGATGTATTGTTGTATGTAGCAAGGGGGGTATGGGTATTTGTGGGAGGTGGGAAGTATGTGTTAGGGAAAGGTGGTTATGGGGTGTAGGGCAGATTTAATAGGGATCACGTAAGACCTATTAAATGTGCTATGAAGATTATTAATGCAGTTATATGTAAACTATGTGAATAATATACAAATGAATTTAGGTGTAAAAAAAATAATATAGCAAAAATGAACTAACCTCCTGCTATCCCTAATCCAATCTCCTACTCTACAACTCACAATAAAACCTATGTGCCGTGTCTGGGACCTATTGGTTAGCTTACTTGACTGGGGTTGCTATGGGAAATACTATGTTTATTGCCTTTTACTCTCTAGTTCAATGCCTTAGTTGATTACATAACATGGAAAGACTGTTGCAAGTGCTCGTAAGTCAATCTCCCTTACCTTATAAACTCCTTGGCTACCAAAACATAAGTACATATGTGAGCATGAGGTACCAATGTAATAGCTCAATAAGTTCATTTGTAAGAAATCCTGTATGGCCCAGGCAGCCTTAAATGAGTTCCTATGGGAGACCTAGGACATGAAGATTCCTAAATATTTGCTAAATATATTGTAAATTGCTGAAATAATTATATGGAAAATATTCAAAAACATTTAGATGTTGCCAATTAGCCAGTGGAAAGAGCTAAGATAGTTTTCAGGGGGGACATAATAGCTAAAACTAGAAAAAAGAAAAGTAGAAGAATTTCAGCAGACACTTACTCTTCTAGTAAGAACAATCCTATTCCAGAGAATAGTAAAACATATAGAACGCGTGGCTTGCCTCTTCCCCCGTGTACTCCCTTGGGTTAAGAGTTAGTGCCTTGACTTAAGTGTTACTGCCTTGGGTTAAGTCTTATTGGCTTGAGGTAAATGTTAATGCCTTGTATTAAGTGTTACTGGCTTGCGTTAAGTCTTAGTGCATAGGGCTCGTATTTACGTCCTTTGGTCTCTTTTTACGTCCTTCGGCCTCTTTTTTGTTTTGTTAACGTGGCTTGGTGGTTCAGCCATTAAAGTCTTATTTTTGCGAGCCCCGCAGTCCATCTACGTGCTTCTGGTCCTAAGTCATACAGAGCGTAATTTTGCGGCTGCCGCTAAGTCATTGCAGCTAAGTCCCACGTGTTTTAACTGTGCGCAAAGTCCTACTGGCCTCGCGATGAGCGCCTTTGGCGCTCATTGCAGCCTAAGTCCCGCGTGCCTCAACTGCACGCCTCACTTTGCGAGGCTTGCAGTGCAATGAGCGCCTTCGGCTCAATGCAGCCTAAGTCCAACGTGCTGCAGCCGTCAATGGCTCACCTCGATTCCCGAGGCTCTCAAAGCGTGAATATCCGTACATCCAAAACTATTATATGCGATTTACCACATATTCAGGAAATAAAATTAAATTTACAAAATCAAAAATATTATGGTTCATCAGTAAACCCACTAGTAGAATAAATAGCATCTTAAACTCACACATTATACAATTAGCAGACGCAAGAAGGAGAAAATCAAATACCTAAATGTTAATTTTACTACTAAAAAGTCAGCTGCTTTCAATTGGATTAAGTGTCTTGCCTCAGGTATTAAAATTATGGCAAAATTTCCCATTGGCATTGATGGGCAAAATAGCCCTTTCTAAAATGACTATATTTCCCAAATTGGCATAATTAATGCAGTCACATTCGCTATTGTTATATACATTTGATATTAAATATCTGCATTGTCTATATTCTCAATTTCTGAGAGGAAGATCCAAAAGATATTTTATTCTAGGCTGTATTTTTAAGTATATTATAGATTGAGTAAATTACACAAAGGAATATGCTGAACCACAACTAGATACACTAGATCTGTAATTTATATGTATGCCATACTCATCAGAGATACTCACCCACATATGGAGGCACATGGGTATTACTTTTTTTAGATATATGGGATAATAAAAATAATACAATTTAATTAAAGTTTGATGGCACTGCAAACACAAAATGGATTCCTGCCCTTAGAAACAACATTTTGTTTTTATCTCAAAAAATATTTTTCTGTTCAGCTGTTAAAATGTTAATTTATTATATATTTCATACATTTTCTTGAACTACAGTGGCCATTTAATGTGTGCTAACTATGTATGATTATAGATGTTATTCAAAAAATTAGTTCAGTTCTGGGCTCTTGTACAAGGGAGCTACTGATAAATAGGATGCTGCTGATACCTCAATAGCTGATAATCAGTAGATCAATTCACAGGAACAGCAACAAAGTCCCATCGCCACCACAAACCCCACTGCCACCACATATAATAAGAACATTTTGTAGGAGAAAATATGAACCATTGAAGACTCTTTTTATGTTTATCCATTTTGTGTTTTGATACATGACTTCCTGAAAGCTGGATCATGAGAGTGTGTATTTTGGCAGGGATTGGGCCGGAGGAAACAGAATGACTTTGTTATAGTATTAAAACTGACACCATGCTCCTTCCACCTCATTGTCCCAGAAGAAGCCTCCTTGCTTCAGGAAATGCAACTACAGCTCTCCAGAAATGTTAATGCCCCTCTCTCATACCTATGTATCATAGAGTCACTAACTTTATGACTTTTTTTCTTTTCAATTGTATGATGGTCTTTTAAAGAACCATGCAGAGAAAATGTGACCACACTGCACCTTTAAAAGTTTATTATTTCATTCTATACCGTCTTAATTATTTTCACATTGTTGAGTTATTTCATATATTCAGTGGCACATAACCGTCCCTGTATCCCTGCTGCCATGGACAATACCTGACTCCAGCAGGAAGCTGAGTGTGATCAGACATGATCTCTCTTGTCTGAATTTGCCCCGTTTGTATTCTGAACACTACGCTTTCCAGTTTTCATATTTCAAAGGTTTTTTTGTGATAGCTGATTAGAGCTGGTATGGGGTGACCTTTAAGTCTTTCTTCCTCTGCTTCCTCTCATGAGTTAAATGAAAGCCTTCCTCTGCAGGGTACTTAGAGGCAAAGCTCTATGGCGCTAGCAGCAGGTTGCATTCATTACATTGATAGGATACATGTGCTGTTTTTTTTATCTCTACCATTTTCTCCGTAATTCAGCACTTTAAAGTCTCAGCTGTCTACCGATCTGCAGACAATTGTTTAGTGTAATACTATCCGGAAAAAGCTGATAAAATGCAGATGTGACTAGGGCTCTGAAATTTGTGGTTTGCTAAGTGGTTTTCTGCCATTCTTGCCTATGGCAAACAAGCCTCCCTGCCAGGCATCTAGGTAGTTTTTTATTTTAATTAAAATGTTGTGAAGAAGAAGTAATTGATAAAATGTAGGCAATTACCAAAAGTAAATCAAATGAAAGAAGAAAAGCTGGTCTTTTGGGTCATTTACTTAATCATGCTGTTTTATGATCTATGTAACTTATGCTTTTCCTGACTGATTTAGGGGGTAAATACCAGTACATTAGTCTACAGTATTTATGTTTCACTAAATTTGTAAGGATTTCAGTTAGTATGTTTTCACAATGTCTTGCTGATTAAGGAAACAAATCTCCTACCAGAGTTAGCCAGCTTTGTCATATTTAAATTCATAGCTTATAATGAAAAATGAATAATCTACATAAGCCAACAATGTTAATTATCAAATATTTAAACATTTTTTTTGGTAGTAGAACAGAAAAAGCAGTAACAACATTAATCATACCATGTAAGAAACATTTTAAGGGGCAATAAAAAGTATGGTTTTGTTAAGCTTAATAGTAAATCTTTAAAGGCAGCAAGTAAACTAAATAAATATATTTAAAAAAAATGTTCATATACAAAACTTTTTAAATATATAACAGGAAAACTAGGTTTTAACTTTTGACAGTCAACAGATATCACCACTCAAGCAGTTTTTTATTGCCAAGATCGGATGGCTTTGGGAATGCTATTTTAAGTAAGCAACAGACATTGCAATAAAAGTTCTGTATTTGCTAGTATATAGTGGATTAAAATGCTAAAAATTTGTTCTTTGTCTTTGTCTTTTGGCTATACTTTTGAAGTCCATGTTTTCGGTTGCTTGGAGCTGTCCATTGCTGTTAGTAGTGGCTTTTCGCAATCTGTCTTACTTATGTATTACTTATTATTGCTTCGCAATGCTGCAGTGAATGAAAACGTAGTTTAATTTTCTACACTAAGAGGTTCTCAAGGATTCAATCACTTGCTTGGTAACAAACAAAATTGTATTTAGCTATAAATATTCCTCACCGTACAATCTGTAAAAGGTAAAATTGATAGACCTAGAAACTCTAATGGTTTGACAGTTACTCATATGGTACTCTCTACCATTTCTGTAGGTGTGTCTGGAAGTTTTAGTCCTATTCTTACTCAATTACTATTCTTACTTATGGGCTTCAGTATTACATGTCCCAAAATTCCAATGGTAATTTATAGTGATGTCGCGAACATCAAATTTTCGGTTCGCGAACAGCGGACCCGAACTTCCATCAAATGTCCGCGAATGGGTGAACCCGGCGAACCGCCATAGACTTTAATGGGCAGGCGAATTTCAAAACCCACAGGGACTCTTTCTAGCCACAATAGTGATGGGAAAGTTGTTTCAAGGGGACTAACACCTGGACTGTGGCATGCCGGAGGGGGATCCATGGCAAAACTCCCACGGAAAATTACATAGTTGATGCAGAGTCTGGTTTTAAGCCATAAAGGGCATAAATCACCTAATATTCCTAAATTGTTTGGAATAACATGCTTTAAAACATCAGGTATGATGTTGTATCGATCAGGTAGTGTAAGGGTTACACCCGTTTTACAGTAACAGACCAATCTCCCCGTTTAATGCACCGCAAACAACCGCAAACATTCCCTTTGCACAACCGCAAACTCCCCATTTGCACAAGGTTGGATACCAAGCTAGCCATGTCCCGTTCCTTGTCCTCACTGATGTCATTGAAGGTCTCTTCCTCCACCCAGCAGCCAAGGGTCCCCGGAAGGTGACAACAAGCCCCCTGGGACGCTTGCTGTGTTTGGCCTTCCACCTCCTCAAAGCCACCTTCCTCCTCTGACTCCTCTTCTTCAGACTCCCAGAGTCTGGGGGCTTCCACTGCCCAGCATGGAAGATTATACACAGGTCAGAGTCTGGGGGCTTCCACTGCACAGCATGGAAGATTATACGCGTTGCCTCTGTCTGCGTTATTATAAGGTGTGTACTGTTAAGTAGTACTATTCCTATCGGTTTAATCCCTGTTACGTCCACTATCGGTGGACGTGTATATGGCATGGATTTTTGGAAGCGGGAGATGGAAAAAGATGCTTGGTCGGTCCTCCCACTTCAAATTTGGGGCACTGCGCATGCAATCAAAGGCGCCACCAGATATGAGTGTCACTGTGCACTGGCAAAAGTTGGCGGAGTAGATGCAATAGGCTTCACACACACGCCTGTAGGCAGGCAATTGCTATTCAATCTATTACAGTCAAAAAAGTGTTGTTTTATGTCACTGAGCACAATATAAGCTGTGAGCCTGACACAGGCAGGCAACTGAAATTAGATTACAGGAAATAAATGGTTGTTTTCAATGTATGTTACACCACCAGGTATGAGTAGTGAAAATAAGCACAATTTAAGCTGTTAGGTGTTAGCCTGTCACACACACACGCTGGCAGGCAGGCATAGATTACACAAAAATAATTATAAAATAAAATAAATGATGTTCAAAGTTTCCTCAATGATAAAGTATAGGGGGCGAATCGAAAAGCACATGTGTTCGCCGTTCGCGGCGGACGCGAACATGAGAAAATCGCCGCGAACTGTTCGGGACATCACTAGTAATTTACAATTAATTACATTCCCTTCTCTAAAGACATAAGGAATATTTTTTTTTTTATTACAGAATATAGTAATGTAACCAATGTGAATTTGAGTCTGAAAATATTGAATGGGTGTGACTCAAGATCAACACATTTTTCAGGTTGTTAAGGAGCATTATATTGTCAAGACACACTTGCATCATGTTTAGGAAACAATGGCACACAGATAAGAGAAAATTGACACCCTAATATATCATTTATTTTAAATTTAAATGACTCTCCTTACCCTTGAAGAGAAATGTGCTTCTTTAATTTAAGACTATTATTATAGTTTATGATGTATCTGGAAAATATAAAACAATATTCTTGGCATCTGACGCTGAAGTCCTGTGGAATTGTACCAATCAAAAGTACTGTCCCCATGTTCTGCTTGTGTCAAACAAAACTTTAGCACTGGAAACCTAAAGTATGTTGAGTTGGCAACAGTTTTGGGTTTTTCCATGATCTATTTGTACTACGTTACCTCTACATATATGTAATGGCAGAGAAACAAATTAATTATTTTTCTTCTGTCGACTTTCCATAAAATGTAACATGCACGGAAAGAGACTATGTTATTAGACATGGTATGATGGAAAATTCAGACATTTAAATAATTGAGAAATTAGGAAAACAATTCTTGATAAACAAATCAAGCAAAACGAGGTATGTTGAATGGTTTCCGTTTGGTTCCAGATTAGTAAACTAGAAACAGTGAGGTCCACTGGTTTATTACATCCAGGATACTCAATATTAGCAATACAACATGCTGCAAAGACATCATGATTTAAAATAGATACTATAATTACATTCTTTGTGTGAAACATCTGGTCCGTTAACTATTTTGACACTAATCACTAAGGTCTGTTGGACATTCAAAACACTACTTGACAGCCTAGGAGGTAGATTCATGCAACAACATCTCAAAAGAGATGTAGAAATGAATACTATAAATACATATAAAAATGCTTCCTAGAAAAACATGTGAAGATGAAATATTTCTCTTGTTAAGTAGGAAGGAAATCTGAAGTAGCAGGTAGAAAATGGCTGAGAATATTTTTTTACTTTCTAAAACATTTTATACACCCTCAGTTTTATCTATATTTAAATACTTGGGGCCTCCATCCCAAACATCAGGCCAGGCTGCGGGGGCGGAGAGGCTGGCCATCATGCAGCAGCAGTTGGATTGTCTTCGGGGGATCCAGGCCAGCATCTCCGCCAATCATGTGGAGGTAATGAGCAGCCTGGCCAGGTACAATAGGGAGGAGAGAAGGCATCATCTGATGACTGAATTCTAGCTGGCCGGGCTGCTCAGGATTGGGACGGACCAGAGAGCTTTCCACCCCAGAGGCACCCACCGCAGCCCGTCACCTCCTCACCAGGCCACGGCCCAGGGGCCTCCATCCACAACATCAGGCCAGGCTGCGGGGGCGGAGAGGCTGGCCATCATGCAGCAGCAGTTGGATTGTCTTTGGGGGATCCAGGCCAGCATCTCCGCCAATCATGTGGAGGTAATGAGAAGCCTGGCCAGGTACAATAGGGAGGAGAGAAGGCATCATCTGATGACTGAATTCTACCTGGCCGGGCTGCTCAGGATTGGGATGGACCAGAGAGCATTCCACCCCAGAGGCACCCACCCGCAGCCCGTCCCCTCCTCTCCTCATCATGCATCCACCACTGCAGGTGCTGCTGCCTCATAGGGAGTTGCCTCCCCGTGCCCCCCACCACCACCACCAGGGAGACGGTGGCTGTCAATGGGGGATTTGGGTCTTGTGCCTCGGATGAGGACCTAGGGGCTGCTCAGATGTTTGTGCCTTCTCAACAGCACTCCTCAGTGACAATCTATTGGTCACAATGTTAACCTAATTTAGCCTGGCTACAGAGTCTTGGATCTTTGCCTATGTGATGGTGATATTTTGTATGCAGATGGCTACCTCCCATCACATGGTCCATGATCCTCTTCTCTGTGGACACGTAGGGTTCTGTTGAACATGTCACCAATTCATGGTCACTGCGGAATGCTGCAGTCCCTATCTTTTTTAAGGCCCTATTTTGTAGGTGTTATTTTTTTTATTATTTTGTTTTGTTTTAGGTACAATTCAGGTTCATGAAGGCATCTCCTGCATCTGCAAGCATTGTGAAGAAAATGTATGAGGTGTAAAGTTTTTACTGTGTCTCTCAGGTAGACATTCCTTCAATGACAGCACCCTTAACATGTAGCTCCCACAATCTTAAAGCTATCATATAGCCATATATCTAAGACATGCTTGTTGTTAGCTTAAATGTAGACTAATACCGCTATGTCGGTGGACTTGCAAAGTCTCACAATGGCATGTTCATGACAGCCAGCATTAATATATGCACTAGTGAAGCATGTGATCCTGACCTCAATATCGGTCTGAGAGCAGATCCTTAGGTCAGTGAACGTGGCTGCTGACCTTTGTGTCCTCTTCGTATTAATGGATTTGCCCATATTACTGATTATCCAGAGACCTAGCTAATAGTTAGTAATGCAGATGGGAATCAGGTGAGTTGGTATATTGTTACAGTTACAGTATTTAGCCCTGTACTGTACATGCATGTTGATTAGTTTTTTTTTTTATCCTCCGCCTTTTTTTAGTTGACCACTTTTTTTTTGGATTTTTGTTTTGTCACCACACTGTATGTTTGAAACTGGATTGGACTACACAGTCCAGAGGTTGCATCATATGTTTCAATGAGCAGATCTAGACAAGCTGTAAGTGCTATGCACATTAATGGTTTCTTCCCACATATCACATATATAGTTCTCAGACGCGCGACCTTGACAAAATCTGTTGGTAATGCAACGTTAAAATTGCAGGCTCTCAAAGCGAGCCTGCTGCAATGGTTGCTGCCAGGCAGGGAGCGTCGAAGGCGTTCCTTGTGCTGGTGGAGAAGAGCGCCATAGGCGCTCATCTCTACAACCCCGTATGACTAATGTATTATACACGTATCTTTTTATGGTTTTTAAGTACACTCCTAATCATTTCTTTCAATTGATGCGTATCATGACTCCTTTTATCTTTTTATCTTTACCAGGTATTTGTCTTCCCTGTGTAATATATGGAACCCCCTGTTTAATCTTTTATCCACTTATTATATTCAGCAATATATACTTTTCTTTTAATGCACATTATTGTATTGTTTTTATATTACTATGGCAAACAAAATGCATAAATACTGAGGCCAGCAAGCCTATCGGTAACACCTGATGAAAATAGTAAACGTGCGTCGGGTTGACGCCAAGCTGTCCACGTCTAAGCGTCTCAGCCTGATGACGTCACTATAGGACGCCAGGTAGTACACACATTTAGCAGCTCCTTTGCTTCAGATACTAGCTCAGATTCTCTGATTCCCCCAGGCCGATCACCCTATGCTTGCCATATACGTTTGAGTGTCATTATATAGTTACAGACTTTTGAGAAGGTTACATAAGAGGTGGTGAACAGGCTTTTTATAAAGGGATAACCAGCAATAGAGTTTAGCTTTAAGGAGGTCCTCTATACATTGGTGTTCATTTTATCTCGATATAGAAGTATTGGATGTTATATTTAACACATTTTTATGAATCTGAGTAGCTATATAAAGCACTTTCATAATTGGCAAATTAGGACTTTGAATACAGAATTTGCACAATTGTCACTTTAAGCCACTAGCACTTTTTGAGCACAATATCAATTTCTGCTTTTTATATTCCAAGCACCTTGCCTTTTTTTTTTTTGAGCATCTTAGCACAATAGCACTTTCATATTCTTTATCCTAGATACATCCAATATATCGATTTAATTGAATTTAGTAAATGCAATAATCACCAAGAGGGGCTATAATAAGTTGATAACGTTTATATTGACATGGACCACGTGACATCTTGTTTTAGTTTTTATTCTTGTAAATATGTTTTAACATGATAAATAAATAAATGTTAAGTTTTAATATCTTGTTGCTGAAGTAACATTGGATTCCAATGGAGTGCACCACAACAAAAGGATCCCTTTTTCTGTCCTCCATTTACTTATACATTTCATAGTTTGATCCTTGGTAGTACCCATAGATATTATTTCCCCTTGGTTTACAAGCCTAGAGCCACCTTCTAATATATTTTGTTGTTTATACTATTACCGTAATTCTAAGACCTAACATCACTTTCCCTGTTCATCAAAGTACAGTATGTGCATTTAAAGTGATACAGGTTGGACTTTACGGCCCTTGTGGGTCCTCTCTAGCACTCGTTGGCTTCTTGGCTCCATTTGCTAGTTAAGGGGTTGAAAATGATTTTGTTGCAATTTAATAGCGCAATTGGAACGTAATAGTTACAGGCTTAAAAGAACAAAGGATTTGCGGCCGTGAAGTTCCACATTCCACGTCCCGTAGGCTGTTTTCGGCCTTGCTTCGTCTTAACCCGCATGTCATCTACGGGTTGCTTTAAGAGGCTAATTTAATGGCAGTAAGTCTTATGGGCTACAATACAAGCTACGTTTTACCTCGTAGCCCGAATTTAATGGGGCTGCTTGTCTGTAAACCCTTTGCGGGTCCTATCTGGAGGCCATGATATTTTTGCCACCATTTGCGGTTTATGGGTTTGAACACCAGTGCGTCTTTGGGGACTCATAGCAATTTATAAGTGATTTTCTAACTTAACAGTTACGGGCTTGACAGATCAAAGATTTTGCTGCAACGGAGTTCCGATTTCAAAATCCTGTAGGGTTTTTCCACCTGTAACCTGCAGATTGTTAACAGGTAGCTTTAAGAGACTAGTTTAATAGCCGTAGGTCTTGCGGGCTCCCTTACGGGCTATGGTTTTACATGTTGGGGGAACTTAATAGGGTCCTGGCAAGATATTTGTTGTGTTAAAGGTTTGCTTGGCAGTCAAATAATGATTATTTGTCTTCTCATAATTTCTGATTGTTCTAAAAGGCAAATCCAAGTTTCCTGGATTATTAAATTTAAGTTTGTATTCTTTAGGCAAAAGACATCCTTCATACAGTATATGCAGCACATTTCATAAAATATTTTATTTTTATTAATATCTAAAAATCCCTCTAATGATTATCTTAACACACCCAGGGGTGTCTACACAGGCACCTGATCATTCCCAATCAGCATTCGGCATTAGGGAACCAATTTTAACCAATTATCCACCTGCTGTGTCTTCCTCAGCTAATAGAGCACTGATGTCAGCCCCCAAGTCACTGTTGGGATATGACTCTCTTTGCTGATTCCTGTCTGTGCTGTGTGCTGTGCTGCTGCCTTAGCACCTTCTAACATGGACCACACTACATATCCCAGGCTGCTTAACAGCACAATCAGGAACCCAAGAGTTTTATTTAAATGTTTCACCTGTCTCTGCTTTCTCCTGATTGGCCAAAATTAATTATGACGTGTATACTAATTTAGCCTGGGTATGGAGGGGTGTTAACCACAATTTTAAACTGTCAGGAATTACAAGACATTTTGCTAACTTCAAGGTAAGTGTTTAAATGTTTATGTTTTCATGCCAAAAAAATGTTTCATATACTATTAATTCTCCTCTATCAGATGCATTCATAATCCAGGAAACCTAGATATACCTTTAAATTAATTTCCATTTGCCTATCAGCTAACCCTCCCATCCTCCCCTCCCTCCCCTAACCCTCAGGTTGAGTGTTATTTTCTATAGTCTGATATTATAATCTGAAAATGAATTTAATGTTGAATATTGATATTACACATTATTAAAATAGGAAATGTATTATTGATCAAGGCATAATTATTATAACTAGCCTCTGTTTCTAAGGTATTACAGTGGTCCGTATTACCAGTTGTCAGCTTTAAGTCAACAGAATTCAGCATAAATTTGAGATGAGAGTGTTGTATGAGGAGGACGCTATTGAGGAAAAAGTGGTAGTAGTCTACTGAAGATACAAAAATATATGAATGTGGGTTTTTGTAGTTCGTTTGTGATAAATGGCTGTAGTAGAGGAGGCCTGAAGAAGAGGTAAAGGTCGAAGTAGACATAATAAGTGATGTAAAGTATATGAGTTTTGAGTAAAAAATAAAGCATTGATAATCTAAATGAATTCCAAATTGATTTACGGTAATTTAATAGTTTTTGTAAAAATAGTTTTGTAAAGTTTTGCTCAATATGTTTTGTGTCTTGTTTTTTTTTTTTGTCATTTTATATCAGAGAAATAATTTCAAGATCTAAGTCTATGGTAAGATCATAGAATTTGAAATTAAAGCAGAATGTAATCAATGATACAGAGTTCTTGATTTTAATTTATTTCATTTCATCCTCAACACATGTTGGATACCATTCCAAATGGCAGGTTTCTCAGATGTTGAAGAATATTTTGTATCATATAAAAGGAATTTTTATAAATATGCATATGGATTTCATCTAAATGCTATTTTTATTACTTACCATCATGTTATAATGAATATAAGTGCCACAATGAAGAGTTCCATAATGTAGAAACAGTGGCGTCTATGGCTAAGTTACCTAACTCATGCATATACAACCCGTTCTGTACTTGAAGGCTATAATATAACAGCAGGTACAAACTGTAATGGGAGTCATGCACAAATTCTTTTGGACCCATTTTTCTAGTTGTTTTTCAAATCAGTAATCAATTCCTGGGATATTTAAAACATTTGTTGAGCAGCTCCCTCTTGGTCTTGGTAATATCCAGCTCAATCTGCTTACTTCTGGCTCAGAGTTTTTAGTAAGAGTCGTGGAGGCGATGCCACTGTATGATAGCATTAAGGGGCCATTGTTTTGCCACCAGAAAGAAATACATTAAATAAACTAATTAGTTTTCAGTTGCTGATTTGCATATGAATACAGCAGAATCAATGTTGACTATTGGGGTGGCAGAGTCTCTTTAACCCTCATAGCTTTAATAACGGGTTTAATTTTCTGTAAATGTTACAGTTTTAAAGCTCAAATGTTAAAAAAAGGTTTATGCATGAACTTATTTATGAATAATTAATTGCTTTTATTGTCATTCATAAAAATTGTTGAAATGTACTGGTAATTTGTCACTACAAAACAACTTTTTGAAATTGAATTGCCAGATTAAAGGGTTAATGTGTGACTTACCGAATATTTCTGGGAATATATGAATGATTTTTTTCACTCACATACTAATTTCATTATTTTATAACCACTACAGATACTCTAGATTTGACATACTTGAACTAATGTTTTTTATCTGCTGCTAAATCTGTGTTTCTATGTTATTAAAAAAGTTGCTATTTTATTAGCTTATGATGGGACCATAAATGTACTTGTCATAAAGAAGAACCTTCTGCTTTACCAAAAGTGACTGCAATTGTTGGCAAAAAATGTTTTCGTACTAACAGCTAATACTAATATATGAAAAAGGGCATTATTGTAATGTAACCAAACAATTTACGTAAGTGTTCTACAACATATTTTCTTGATAATAACATAGATAATAAGGATAAATGTACAAGATCAATAAAAACAAGTCTTCTATATCATGTCATTTTATATTTTGAAGTGGAAGCACCAAGGTGTCATAGAAGAAAATAGAGAGCACGCCTGCAGGGCTAATGTGAAATAAGTCACGCACTTTACAAATTTTACTACGCCGCTTTGTAGAATTCATATCGCCTGCTTTCTTTCACCTTAAACAAGTGTAGCATTTCATTTGAGTCACATTAGTACATCACCTCTGCATTATATCCCGGAACATATTGAGTGCAATTATGGGATTGCGTCTCCAATAAATACTTTAGAATAAGAAAAAAACTAAGTGAACACAAATGTTATATCTGGAAAGAATTGCCCAATACGGCTTTTTGCTGGTATTTTTTGGAATGGTTTGGCCATTGTTTCTCTCCACGGAGAGTTGGCGTCGGTTTTTCTACCACAAACAGTTAGCGATTACATGCATTGCTGGCAGCTATTTCTCACAATGTGTAAATTAGCCAATTCCCTAATCAGTAAACTGTGCTTTGAAGTGGATGCTAATGAAGTACCCATTAGAACCTAATGATTGGTTCACAAACTTTGATGTCCTAAATATGGCTGCCTTGATGTAAGGAGAGCAAAACTCTTGGTAGAGTTTAAAACTAAAATGGTTTAATGAAAAGAGGCTAATATGGGGGCTGAAGGATGCTGGGACTTCAAAGCTTGGGCCAAACTAAATTGCTGCAGATTGCTCAATTCAAAAGTGTTCCCTTGTGGATGACAGTGCATGGTGACAAAGTTCAATTGGCAACAGGAGACAGAAAAGATCAAAGACTCGCTATTGTAATAGTTTGTTCCATGAAGAATTGCTTATTGTTAGCAGTTTTTCAAGCCTATACTGGCTCCAGCTTCGTATCAGGATTCCCGTCTGCAAAGTCATCTGACGTGAAATGCCTGAGAACACATTCTTTAGCTTGACTTCTGTCTTGCTATTGTGGTAAAGTAGAAACCGAAATATGTCCCCACACAATACAGGCCATTATTTACCAAGCAAAGCTTTATAGTTTGCAATTTTCTGGTGCCGAAGATACTTTACATTCAATTTTATCACATGCAGGCATCTGATTTAATAAAATCAACCCTGGAAGCAATATATATTTACAAGGCAAGATACATTATATATTATATAAAATATTTATGTCTACATAAAAATTATAATATATATATATATATATATATAGAGAGAGAGAGAGAGAGAAAGAGAGAGATAGATAGATATATTCGAGTATATTAATTCATAATTATAATAATAATAGTAGCACTACTATAATGGCTCAAATGTGGTAATAATAATACCCTATACTATAATAATAATACCCTATACTATAATAATAAGTTACAGAAACGATTGTGCTCTTTCTTTTAATTCAAACATTCAGAAGATAAAAACAATCTCATAAAAAAAGCCTTGGGAGCTTGTTCATAATTATGGAATATATATATATATATATATATATATATATATGTGTGGGATTCCTAACTCAAAGCTGTTTGATACAGCGGCATATGCTTAAGGGAAGCCATGTTTCATATGGTTATGGATTGCAAGAGCGTAGCCTTTGTGGGCACATCTGCATGTCCCTACCAAGGTTCCCAGAATGCACTGTAATTACTGTATTCTTTGGAATTCTTGGCATGAAACACGTTTTTTAACTTGTTTTAGACATTCAAATGCGATCTACTGTGTCTTGTGGAGCATTAGCACTATTCAGGTCTCCATTAGATTTAGTAAATCACAGGTATTATAATTAACTCTGCAATGAGTCATGGTAATGCCCCTGCAGCACTGAACTCCTTATCCACCCCTTTACAGATCACAATTGGAAGAGCCTGTGTGAGTAATTACGATGGTTGGCAATATGTCAATAAGGATGTATAACAACAAATCTGGTGAAATTAGGCTATACCCATGCATGGTCAATTGTACTACCTATTAGTAAAATAGCTACCTATTGTGGACACAGTACACTAGTCCATTAGTGCTATGAGCCTGGGTGGACAGCACAATCTTCTCTCAATATTAGGGGGTCCTATGGACCCCCTGTTAGTCTAATCTACAATCATGCGGGTCCTTATGAACCCGCATGGCACCTCAACATAACCCCCTACCATGGGCATCCCCATGGACCTAGATGGCACGTAACATTATGCCCAAACTATGGTCCCATGGTCGTCAAAAGGAGGATAAATATAATTTCTCTCCCAACAGACTATTTGTTTTTTATTTCTATGTATTTTTTTCAGTAATTTTTTTTTTTATGTAGAGCATGTTGTATATTGTCATGGATGAATATTGGTTAAATTCTGCTAATGTGGGGATGAAAGACGCAATGCTGAATATCAGCATTGCGGGTAGTAAAAAGCAGGATGATAGTTTACTAAATTCATAGTAGCTAGATTTTCACAGTAGCGGTAGGTTACACACTTATAACACATCCTGTTCAGGATAAGACACAATAAGCCATGATGAGCTAGATAAAATGGAACTGTAATAAATGGCACAATCTCGATTGTGAGTTAACTCCGACTATCGAGCACATGATCTGTTAGTAAATTCTCCCCAGTGTGCATTGTATTTTACTACATCACCACCCAATGCAAAATGCCACTGTTTTCATTTTTCTATTGTTTGTTAAAAAAACAAAACTGGATTATGATTCTTTTTTCTTTTATTTAAAGAAAAAATATAAACACAATCTTAAAATGTTTAACTGTTAAGGGCAGCTATGCTTACTGTGTGGTTTGATTTTCTTTTCTGATCAGATTCTGTCTACAATTTTCTCAGGATGATATGTCCTTGTAATCTAATGCTTTTTTTCATTAGTTCTATTTCAAACACTGGTTGTTTTAGCTGCCATATTCCAGATAGAAGCTTGCTCTGCATGCAAAATCTCCTCCCACAAATAGAAACCAAAATGGTAGATGTCACTATATCATAATTACATCAAATATAATAAATTACACTGTTTTTTTTTACATGCTAAATTTTTTTAGCCTGATTGGAAGTAGCGAGTTTCCAATCCTGTAGGGTGCTTTGGAAAAAGCACTTTCTGCAAAGATTCTATGCTCAAAACAGGGCACTCCATTTTCTGCACTTTATTAATATTGTATTTTTCCTTGTTCTTATCCCCTGTACAACGCTACGGAATATGTTGACGTGTTACAAATAAAAGTAAATATTAATAATAATAATAATAAGTGTAGTTCTTTAAAAGAGTAAATCTAACTATATGACTACAGCTTTTAAATTTTGAGATCACAAAAACCTGCATTGGTTGAGCCGTCAAGAAATGTGGTTAATTTCACCTGTCCTTAAATGTCACAACTGCTGTGTTTTAACAAGTTGCATTTTAAGCAGGATTAGTTTCTTGTTTAGCTTTTGTTATTTCACACTTGTAAATGATGATGGAAAACATAATTAGCCACATTCATTCAGGAACCTATCATGTTAAAGACGGTATAAAAACCCACCAAGCAATTATGAATAGTTAAATCAATTAGTGAGAGTTTAACGTCAGGTTTTATGTCTCCATTGGTGTCAGCGCTGTAATAATTTAATAGTGAATTTAAATTTGGGATTGGGGGAGGTTGGGGTGTACCAAATACCAAGACATGTTGCTAAGTTACAGTTTAGCCAACAATTTTGGGAAGATTATAGACTTTAAATCCAGACCAAAACAATAGTAATGAAATTTCAATAAAAACAGTTGTAGAGCTTTGCAATGAGTTAATTAAAAGAGGATAAAAATTAAATTAAATTTTTAGTAAAATGAATTAATCAGAATTATAGCTTATTGCCCTCCCAGGCAGCTTGCTAAAACTCAGCAAGTAAAAGAAAATGTTTTAATTCTATATTTATTGGGGTTTTGTGCTTTACTAAATTGGATTAATTGAATAGTTTAGATAGTTATGCAAATGTTATGACAAACATTATACAACCAACCTAAAGCTGCTGCAGAGTTAAAACAGGACTTCAGATGATTAAAATGTTATGTATACTAATATCTGTTAATTCTATAGAGTTATTTTTATATGTGATAAAAAAATAAATCAAAATAAAAGTAAAATAATTATTGTTTTATTTAAATGTGAATTTCTTTTTCTGTAGAACAATATTTTGTACTAGCAACAATTTAAAGACTCACAATGCTGTTCTCCACACAATGCAAGACTCTCCCCCCTCTAACTTGCGGGCCTCGCAATAAGCGCCTTTGACGCTCATTGCAGGCGAGGAGCTCATTGCAAAACCTCTCCCCCCTCTCTCTCCCCTGTGTCTGTTTCCCCCTCTCTCCCTAATGTGTCTCTTTGCCCCCTCTCCCACCCCTGGGTTTTTCCCCTTATCTCCCTCCCCTGTGTCTCTTTCCTCCCTCTCTCACCCTCTGTCTCTTTCTCCCCCACTCCCTCCCCTGTGTCTCTTTCCACCCTCTCCCTCCCTTGTGTCTTTCTCCCTCCTATGCGATCCTGTCTCCATTTACGTGTGTGAAACCATTTGCGGGCTTGGGAAATTGATAATTTTCCCCAAGCCCAAAATGGGTTTCCAATTAAAATGGGTTTCCGAAAAATTATGGGCGCCATTTTTTTTCTTGTAAATCGTTCTGAGACCAGACAAAAATGCCAATTAAATAGCAAATTAGCCTACAACCTCACTTATAGTCTCCCTGCCCCCCCCCCCCCCGCCCCGGTGAGGTTGTATGCTAATTTGTTAATTGCCGTCTTTTGGCAGCCTCTGAACGGCTTCTGAGTTACAGGCTTTAAAAAATGGCGGCGGTTAAACCCATAATTTTTGTGAAGCCGGTAACTCCCCCTTCTAACTTTCGAGCCTTGAGATTAGCGCCTTCGGCTATCTCCTCTACCTTACGAGCCTCGCAATGAGCGCCTTCGGTGCTCATTGCAGTCCCCGTCAAACCCATAACTTTCGAGCCTCGCAATGAGCACCTTCGGCGCTCATCACTAGGACAGCAATGAGCGCCTTCGCAATCCCCGTAACTTTTAACATAGCGTGACCAACAAATCATTTTTACAACAACTATATGTGTTATTCTCTGTTATATATAATTCCAATAAAAATCAAAGAAACAAATATTTAATGGCAAGGGCCCATCAAATCTCACCATTCTACTTAAGTTAGGCTTAATTAAGCCTTAGGAAGGCATTCCTTGTGTTTGTCCCTATCTCTTCCATTGAGACACATATCTACTACCCTTTCCTTAAAGTGTACCTTTGCACATCATCCATAAATATCCCTTCCCCCCAACTTGAATTCATTATCTCACATTCTTGTGTTCCTCTTTTTATTTACCCCTGGACTTTATTAAACCCGTTGATATATTTCAGCGTGTCTATCATATCACCCCTCTCCTTTCTGCTCCCTAATCTATACACATTCAGGCCATGGAGTCTTTCCTTGCTTATTAGACTATTAATTATTTTAGCTGCCCTCTTTGTCAAATCTATACTTCTATGCTTAGGAACGCTGAGAGACAAGTCTACCGGGTTTTAAGAACTAATACATTTTATAAGACACTGAGCAATCATTGAAAGACTGCCCCACAGTGAAAGCTCGCTGCCAAGGAAAACCTCTAACCCAACAGATCTCTAGCCAATGGAATTGTGCTTGTACACTTTGTGTCTAAACATTTAGCAGCTGTCTGCCAGACAAAGCAACCTACATCCATATACCATATAGTAGGTGTATACAAGCAACAGCTAAGCCTGAACTGTGACAGTAACTTTAATATTGAATGTTGCATTTTTAAATCATGGAATATGAATTGTATTAGGGATCAATGCCTAATGCCTCTTTAAAGTCTATTTGCTTGGAGGGGGCATGCTAGGGTGCTGAGTGAGGCTTGTTCTGGTTAGCCTATAGGAGGGAGGTGGCTGAACTGAACTGGGTGGTAGTGGTATGGGGTAGAGAACCTTATGTACTTTAGAGAGCACAGTGGTAAATAAGGGGTGTTACTGCTTCTTGCTGATTTGATTCTTCTTGACATATTAAATTATTCTTCATATGTTTAAAGATTTCCTGCTGCTGCTGTACTTATCACATGCCCCAAACTATCACTATATGTGTTACAGCCTGTGCAGCCTCTTTAAAATTGTTTCTTACTTTTCAAGCTTCTGCTTGTTCATAGAAGCTGACATGACAGGGATCCTTTTTGTTCAAGGCATCAGTGGACAGGTACAGAGCAGGACTGGCTCGAAAGTTTATGGAAGCAATGAGTAGTGAACCATGTGATTACTACATTGTCGTTTATTAGATCCCTATTAGGGAGCTAATATTTTTCTGCTTGTTCATAGAAGCTCACATGACAGGGATCCTTTTTGTTCAAGGCATCAGTGGACGGGTACAGAGCAGGACTGGCTCGAAAGTTTATGGAAGCAATGAGTAGTGAACCATGTGATTACTACATTGTCGTTTATTAGATCCCTATTAGGGAGCTAACATTTTTCTGCTTGTTCATAGAAGCTGACATGACAGGGATCCTTTTTGTTCAAGGCATCAGTGGATGAGTACAGAGCAGGACTGGCTCGAAAGTTTATGGAAGCAATGAATAGTGAACCATGTGATTACTACATTTTCAATAATTAGATCCCTATTAGGGAGCTAACATTTTTCTGCTTGTTCATAGAAGCTGACATGACAGGAATCCTTTTTGTTCAAGGCATCAGTGGACAGGTAGAGGGCAGGACTGGCTAGACAGTTTATGGAAGCAATGAGTAGTGAACCATGTGATTACTACATTGTCATTTATTAGATCCCTATGAGGGAGCTATCATTTACAACACGTATTATCAAATCACAAAGGAGCAATTGGATTGCAGATTAGAAATCTAATCCCTTTATTTATATTCTTTCTTATATCAGCCCATTATGTTTAGCTGAAGCTTCTTCTTTAAATATCTGTCCATAATGAAACTGTTTTTATAGTGAATACTGAATCATACTATGTGAACTGTCTATGTATAGTTATTATTTCTGAAAATCTTCTAAAGAACTGTCACTCAAAAGAACAAGACATGAGAAATGTATACATATGGTTTTCCTTGGTTTAATACCCTATTTGTGGGCATAAATACACATGTATGTTTTTAAAGTGTTGTAATTGTAAAAAATCCCCAGCTGTGTAAACTCCCCAGAATGGCTTGAAATTAGTACTTATTGTAGAGTGCCCAGATGTTTTGCAGGTTGTGCCTTTCATTGGATCAGTATGGAAATTTGTCCTAGATTTCATTGTACATGAGCTTGTGAGACCACAATATTTTTTCCACCATTTAAATAAGTGGACCGATTTGGTAAATATCCCATTACATTACTACTGTCATTGAGTCTGTCAGAATCAATCTAATAGGTTGAGACATCAACTGTACCACTTTTATGCATACTGTAAATCATCCAACGTGGCTTTAGCACTGCTATTAGCAAACGCAGAAGCTTTAATTTGCATTTCTCATAATTATATACTTGGTAGGTGATAATGAGATGATCTGTATTAAAAGTGAAATAATGCAGGAGCAGTTTTATCTTATTCTGCTTGTCAGGGATTAAAAAAGGTTGAATTGATACTGGTGGTTACTGTTATTTTATATTAATAAAGTGTTACAATTTGGACCAGGGTATGATGCGTGATAAAGCTATGAGGTCAAAAAACATTTCCAAGTTCAGACTGATAAGAAAGAGAGCCTTCCTGAAAGTGTTGGTTGGCTTCAATTATTTAATGGGGAGATTGGTCTGTACACAGTCAATAGTAAAGGTTTTTTTATCTGCTTGTGGAAAACAATTTTGCATTTTGTATTGAAATCATTTGGAAGTTGTTCCCATACAGTTCTGCTAAGCTTTGAGATACCAATTTTTTAATAAAGAAGACTATCTTCTAAATGCATTGTTGTCTTGTGTTAAAGTGCTCTCTAAGAAGTGTTGTAATTGGTACTGGCTTATATACTTTGTTTCCTTGGTGATTCATGCTAGATTCTGAGGGTGTTTTTTGGTTCATTGTATGACACAAGTTAGCAGCTTATTTGCCCTATCTTCCCAATGGCACTACCAGTTCATTTGAAGAATTAGGTAATGTTGTGCCATTTGTGCTACCATTTTTTATCTAATGACTTGGCTTCTAAATACCATTATTTTGAATAAGGTGGGTGTTATATTGCTAATAAACTTCTATAAGAGAGGCATTTGCTAATATTAGGTTATTATAACTGTCCCATTTGCCATATAAGCTATAATGCATCCCTTTGTGATTGTAATTTTGCATATTGCATCTTCCACTGAGGAGAGCCGTTAATGCGTAGGACTTAGCCGTTGAGTGCCAAAGGCTCTCATCGCTGCAAGCCTCGCGAGGCAAGCCGTTAAACCGTAGCACTTAGCCGATGCGAGCCTTGCTACATGGGACTTAAAAAAAAAAAAAAAACAATCCGGGGAATTCGAAAAAAAAAAAATAGAGATGCAAAAATTACGAGATTAGCGGCCGAACAAAAAAACTGAAAAACACAATAAATACACCAAAAAAATTACAAAAACATCACATACAGCATGGGGCAACAGCCAGTACGTCTGTGAGTGAGGTGGAACACGATTTTAACTTGGTTTAGACGATTTTCGGCACACGAAAATCACCTAAGCGAGGAATAAAATGTCCGGCAAAAAAAATGAAAACGAGGCTGCACAACCCTGGACTGCGCAAAACTTTGCAAAATGGGTAGCACTTTACACAATACACTACGACCTACAAGGTACACTATTACAAAAGCTTGAAAATGCTCACTACAAGCCGAGCCCTTAAACCGTAGCACTTAGCCGCTGCGAGACACGCGCAGCAACGCGAGCCATTAAAATACGAGATGCAGGAAATTTAACGAGATTAGCGGCCGAACAAAAAAACCCGAAAAACACAATAAATACACCCCAAAAAATTACAAAAATATTACAGACAGCATGGGGCAACAGCCAGTACGTCTCTGAGTGAGATGGAATGTAAATTTAACTCGATTTAGGCGATTTTCGACACTCGAAAATCGCCTAAGCAAGGAAAAAAATGAAAACGAGGCTACACGACCCCGAACAATGCAAAACACTGCAAACCGCGTAGCACTTTACACATCACACTACGACCTACAAGAATCACTATTACAAAAGCCGGAAAATGCTCACAAGACGCTTACCACATTAATAACATTACGACTATACAATGCCACTTTACACAATAAACCAACGGCTTTACCTCGCGCACGCAGACTATTTAGAATGCACACTTCAAACACTCATTACACTTTATAAGCAGGGCACTAACACTCACAATATATATTCTATGCAGAGGCAAAATACAAACAGATTGTTAGCTCTTCAGCCTATTGCTCGCTGCATATATCAATTATAAATAAACTATAATAATTTATAGAACAAATCATTAATTATTACTTAATTCATTTATTGAATAAATTATTAATTATTACTTAACTACATATACATAGAAATATATATCTCTCTCAGAGGACCAAAAGTACACGACAGGAGAGGCTCGCAATGAGCGCCGAAGGTCCTCACAGTATAAAACGGTTTCAATTATTTGGCAAACAGCATTCCCATGCCTTCACATTTTATTGCCCCGTAATTTTTGACGGGCAAGTCGCTAGTACTATAATAATGCCAATAGTTTCTAATTTGAACTCTAAGGCCCCTTTTCAATTGCAATAGTTACATAGTGATTCAACTGATCAAGCCCATAGCTACCTGGCAGAAAGCCTAAACCATAAACCATGCACTCGTAAGTAGCATTTCAGAGCATGATCATGATCAATTAAGCAAGGTTGAGATTTAGAAACAGCCAATAGTAAATGAAACCATCATCATTAAAACATTGAGGTTAAACATCAATCAATTAGGGTTTAGAGGTCCAATATCAGACTCGCAATCCGGCAATGTACAGAATAATACAAATGAATGAAGGAAATGTTCTAGTCCATGTGGGTTGCCTGGTATGTATTAACTCCTTGATTCCCGAGATTCATAGATCACAGAAATGAAATGTAAGAAAAAAAAAGTTATTGCAGATTTGCGAGCTCGAAACTGTTGTGCAATTAATTCTAATGTCTTTCATGACTTTCCCCACCATTAAAGTGCACTATTGAGTTTTTATTTGCATTTACAGTGCTACGAACAGGTGTTTAAACCCCTTGCGAGTCCTATCTGGTACTCGTAGGGTTTTCTTCTACATTTGCCATTTACGGGTGTGAGAACATTTGCGGGCTTGAGGAATTATAACAATTCAATAGTGATTTGTGATTGTAACATTTACGGGCTTGAAAGATCAAAGGCTTAGCTGGGTCAAAGTTACGATTTTAACAACCACAGGGATTTTCAGTCTCTAACCCGCAAATCGTTTGCGGGTAACAAAAAGACAACAATTGAATAGCAAATTAGTTTATGGGCTACATTACGGGCTCCAGTAACCAACAATTGCTCAATTGAATAGGGGCCTAAGTGTCTGAAGTATAGAAATATACTGGAATGTTCTAAACTTAATCAGCTAAGTCAAACCTAGAAGGATCATGGTGAAAGAACTTAATGAATTAAACATCCAAAACAATAACCTGATCAATAGTTTAGGTGTTGAGACGGTCAATCTCTTTCTTGCATAATTCATACATTATTTGGTGTTGTTTTGTAATAAATTAGTTGTACATTTGTCACATAGTTTAATTAAAATATCTCCATATATATATATATATGTATGTTTAGATAACTATATATTCTGATGACCACTCTATATAAAATTAATTATATAATATAATGAATTTTAGAACAATGAATATACAATATATGTATGTATGTTTTGTACACAGGTATTTTTGATCACTGAAAAAGCCACAGGATAAAAGTGTCGAAACGTGTCTGATCAGTATATTTTCTATCTATTTATTTACTTTTTAATAATATTAGAGTCACTGTATAATTTGCCATTTTTATTCTTATTTTTCGCTATTGAACATATTTTATTATATTTCAATGTTTTTACAAACATTGAATAAATTGAATATTTATATCAAAACCATGTTTTATATAGTATTTTGATTAAAGACACCTATTACTCCAAAGGGGATATATTAAACCCGGTTAAAATATTTATATTTGGGTACCACTATGTATTGATAGTGTTGTAATATTCCCCATGCTCTTAAAAGTACACATATATTACTCTAATACCCACACTCTATAGGAAGAATATGAGATAAGATGTTCACGGAGGAATGAAGTACCAACCTACAAGCCAATACATGTTGGGAAGCGTATAACATATCTCAGAGACTAGGTGAGGTTAGAATAGGTGAGAGCTTTACTTACTGATCTCTGTGAACAAGGGTTTGGGATTACAATATATTGGTTATTTTGCACTAGGAATTGGTGAGCTATCTGTCCCCACCCGTCTTCTCTTTGTTAATTAAAAATATGTTTGTATTACAGAAATAGGAGATTATATAAGAGCGCCAAATTGGAATATTGGGATTTACGTTCCTAAGCATGTATCCCATTGTACAAAATGTGTCCAAATGGTGAAAGGAAAATCCCCAATATGCATATTTCAAGGACAGATCCAAAAACCCGTTATGTGAAAACAATTGAAACTAAAACACAAGAAAATATTGTTATAGAAGGGTTACTAATTTATTCAACAATCAGTGAAAATCAAGTTAGACCCAGTGATAACAACATGTACATTATTTTACTTAGTAGAAGGTCAGAGTAAATGATGGTTCTAATATAGTAGTTTGTGGTTGTCAGAAGGACATTGTAGAGATACTGACAAAGGTGGCTGAATGCACTGGTTGTAAAATAAATTGATGTGATTCATCTGTTATTGTGTCTTTGATCTGAATATTGAGAAAACACCAATTTCGGTTTATGCAACAATGATAAGTTTACTATGCCATACATAAAAAATGGAAATTAAACAATTTATTGGATTATTTTGAGATGCCACAAATACCTTTCTGCAATAATATCATTTTACTCAAAATAATTTACAAATTTCTATACTGGTAAATGTATTACCCCTGCCTTGGCAAAACACCAAATCCACTTATAATTCATGATATAATGCATTAAATTTAACTTTACAAAAACGGTTGTTAAAATATCAACTTACTTAGTACCCTTTTCACCATGACATCATAATTAGGTCTCTTCAGTCTTGGTATATATATCAAAGTATTGTCAGCAAGTTAGAAATAGTATCCGTCTGGTATATGTCATTATCACACTGCACAAAGAATGCTGGCTTTACCAGATTATTTTGGCTTGCAACATATCATAACATTACAAGGCAACATGTATTATTTTACTGTGAAAAGTTATAAATTGTAGTAGGTTGAAAGTAGACACAGCTGCCTACCATGAAAAAAAGTTATCTTGCATTATAAGGATCTAAGATCTCCTCCTACTCCCAAAGCAGAAAAACAAACACTACAATGGTGACTCCCTGCTCAGCATACTTATCTAGTATAATGAATGATTGTATTTGTCTATCTATATATTGTGGCAAAGTGACCTTACAGACTTAATCCAGCTGTTTTTCACAGATTCTGCAGTAACAGCACAGAGGCAAAAACATGTGTTTCAGGAATATGTATTAATGTGACAGCAAAAACACAATAAACAAAACAAACTAATTGATGAAAATAAACATCTACGTTTACGTTGGGCAGCTTGTCTGTCTTAGGGGAAAAACTCAGAAAAACAAAGAACTATCTTCTCTGCATGCACAATGCAAGTCTCTGTTTATGCAGGACACTTTTTACTGTTTCAACACAATATCATGGGTAGAGCACTGGCCCACCCTTCTCTCCATTGACTCACCCCAGGGCCCCTTTTATGAAGCACAATATATCTCAGCAAAGAAATAGTTTCAACATACAGTCTCTGCCCTGGGGTATATAAGGTGTCCACAGCCTCCAAACTTTCTGTCAAAACATCCTCTCTCAGAATAAGGTACCCCCTTGTGTATCCAGCAGGTCCAAACACTTGCAGCTCCAGTAGACAGCAATTTATGAGGCAAAAAACAGCTTCCACACAGTTCGCTCTATAGGTTCTATAGGAAACTGCAGCAATCCAAAATCTAACATCTCTCTCTGCTAGCTGTAACTTCCAGGCTCCTCACAGCCTGTGTGCTCTGCCTGGCCTCAGAGCTTAACTGGCGGGCACACCTCTCTCCTCAACCCCCCCATCAACCTCTCTCCTCAACCCCCCATCCTCATCCTCAACCCCCCATCCTCAACCCCGCCAATCCTCAACCCCCCCATCCTCAACCCCCATCCTCATCCTCAACCCCCCATCCTCAACCCCCATCCTGATCCTCAACCCCCCCGATCCTCAACCCCCCATCCTCAACTCCCCTCCTCAAGCTTCCTCCTCAACCCCCCTCCTCAAACCCCCTCCTCAACTTCAAACCCCCATCCTCATCCTCAACCCCCCATCCTCATCCTCAACCCCCATCCTCATTCTCAACCCCCCCATCCTCAACCCCCCTCCTCATCCTCAACCCCCCTCCTCAACCTCCCTCCTCAACCCCCCTCCTCGACCTGAACCCCCTATCCTCATCTTCAACCCCCATCCTCATCCTCAACTCCCCATCCTCAACCCCCATCCTTATCCTAAACCCCCCCTCCTCACCTTACCCCTCTAAGTACCTCCCCCTCTCCCTTTCCCCTCACTTACCTTCCATCTGCAGCAGCAGCTCCTCCGCTCCTCCACGCTCCTTCCGGCTGCGACTTAACCGGCCAATGATGTGACGAGGGGGAGGTAATTAGAGGGCTAAAGTGAGGAGGGGAGTTTAGGATGAGGAGGAGGGTTTAAGATGAGTATGGGGGGTTGAGGATGGGGGGTTGAGGTTATGGATGGGGGGGTTGAGGTTATGTATGGGGGGGTTGAGGATGAGGATGGTGGTTGGGGATGAGAATGGGGGGTTGAGGATGAGAAGGGAGGGGGAGGGAAAGAGAGACACAGGGGGAAAGAGAGACACGGAGAGAAAGAGAGACACAGGGAGGGAAAGAGAGACACAGGTGGGAAAGAGAGGCACTGGGTGGTGACTTGAGTATAAGCTGAGGGGGCCCTTTAAAGCCTTAAAAAAGGGCTGAAAAACTTGGCTTATACTCGAGTATATCCGGTATTTATGTGAAAAACATTTTATCGCTAGTGCTTTACCCCTATTAATATTAGCTAAATAGAAAACAAATCAATAAAACATTGCTGTTATTGGTTGAAGATTTTCACATGACAGTATGGTGAAAAAGTATCTGCAGCCAATAAAAACATAACAAGCGAAAGTGAAAGTACAAGCTGGCTCAAGTAGATGAGCTCCGATGCTCCCAGATAAATACTATGTATAGCAGCCAGCAATGTCTCCCAAGCAGGGAAGTAGGAACTGGGGGCAAATTCCCCTCAGATTTAATGAATAGGGGACACAAAAAATGGCAAAGTTAAACCTATCATTACCAGATTTGGCCTCACTATAGACCAGTATGTCCTCCTTAATAAAAGTTTTGACCCATAACTTATCATATATATATATATATATATATATATATATATATATATATATATATATATATATAAAACTAAAACATGTTTTATTTTATTTTATACAGTTCCTTGCAAAATAATTCACCCTCTTTGGCATTTTTCGTGTTTTGTTGCCTTACAACCTGGAATTAACATGGATTGTTTGAGGATTTGCATCATTTAATTTACAGAACATGCCCACAACTTTGAAGATTTTTTTTTTTTTTTATTGTAAAGCAAACAACAAATAGGACAAAATAACAGAAAAAGTCAATGTGCATAACTATTCACCCCCATAAAGTCAATGCTTTGTAGAGCCACCTTTTGCGGCAATCACAGCTCCAAGTCACTTTGGATAAGTCTCTATGAGCGTGCCCCATCTTACCACTGGGATTTTTGCCCATTCCTCATTGCAAAACGGCTCCAGCTCCTTCAAGTTGGATGAGTTGCGCTTGTGAACAGCAATCTTTAAGTCTGACCACAGATTTACTATTGGATTGAGGTCTGGGCTTTGACTAGGCCATTCCAACACATTTACATGTTTCCCCTTAAACCACTCAAGTGTTGCTTTAGCAGTGTGTTTGGGGTCATTGTCCTGCTGCAAGGTGAACCTCCGTCCTAGCCTCAAATCCCACACAGAGTGGTACAGGTTTTGCTCAAGAATATCCCTGTATTTAGCACCAACCATCTATCCCTCAACAGGCTGCTGAAAAACTGATGGTGTTCTTTGGGTGATGTGATGTGTTGGGTTTGTGCCAGACATAGTTTTCTTTGATGGTCGAAAAAGTTTAACTTTAGTCTCATCAGACCAGAGCACCTTCCTCCATATACTTTGGGAACTATTTTGTTTTTTGCTGAAAGCAATGGCTTTCTTCTGGCCACTCTGCCCTAAAGCCCAACTCTATGGAGCGTACGACTTATTGTCGTCCTATGTACTGATACTCCAGTCTCTGCTGTGGAACTCTGCAGCTCCTCCAGGGTTACCTTAGGTCTCTGTGTTGCCTCTCTGATTAATTCCCTCCTTGCCTGGTCTGTGAGTTTTGGTGGGCGACCATCTCTTGGCAGGTTTGCTGTTGTGCCATGTTCTTTCCATTTGGTTATGATAGATTTGATAGTGCTCCTGGGGATCATCAAAGATTTGGATATTTTTTTATAACCTAACCCTGACTTATACTTCTCAACAAAATTGGCCCTTACTTATTTGGAGAGTTCCTTGGTCTTCATGGCAGTGCTTAGGTGTTGCAGCCTCTGGGGCCTTTCAAAAAAGATTTGTATATGTAATGACAGATCATCTGAAACTTTGATTGACCACATATGTGACTTCTGAAGGTAATTGGTTGTACCAGAGCATTTTATGGGCTTCATAATAAAGGGGGGTGAATACATACGCACATGCCAATTTTAGGTTTTCTATTTCTTAAAAATAGTTTTATGTATATTTTTATAATTTCACTTCACCAACTTAGACTATTGTGTTCTGATCCATCATATGAAATTCAGATTAACAAAACATTGAACTTAAGGCTGTTATTTACCAAAATAGGTAAAAAGTCAAGGGGGTGAATACATTTGCAAGGCAATGTATATATATATATATATATATATATATATATATATATATATAATTTTTAATTATATTGGATGGGTTATGGGGTATTGAGAATTAAAAAAAAAGGAATAAAAAAAAGGAGGGCCCCAGTGTATTGCACTGGGTGTAACTGTGGTAGATCCGCCCCTGCTTCCTGTCCTGGGAGTAGAGTTGAATTATCCCCCCCAGCACACACAAGTGCATGTAGTGGACATAACTGTACATATCTGATGGAAAATGAAAAATAAACCATTGAGTAATACTCATAGGTTCATTAAATAGACAATTTGAAATATCCAATTAAAAACATCTTTTTGAAAATAATTCATGAAATATGGTAATCAAAGATTTATACCAATTTATCAACATTATAGTATATGCCTTCTATATCCACTTTTGAATGCCAGTGCTGGCTTTGGTCATATTGATTACAAAGTGATTTTTTTTTTATTATTATTTATTTACATACATACAAGGTCACTAGCTGAATGCTAATCCCAATAATATTATTTCCTTCTGAAGCGGAACTTGATGTGGATCTGAACCACTGACCTCAAAGTGCATTGGATCTCCGGGGATAAAATATTTTTTAATTATTAAACACGTGCTATCATAGTATGGAAATAAACACATGTAAGCAAAGGGATTGTTCATAGCTGCCTGATCAGATAGAAAAGAACATTACTCCAGCAAGACTTTAGATTTTAAGTAGCATGCGATCTATGACATCACAAAATGCCTATGGTCGCAGCCTCTAGAACAGTTTAGTTTTTGAGCTGGTGATCTACTTTGCTGTTTTGTTCAATTTGTTCACATTTTTTGTGATTATCAATTATCATGGTACTGACCACACAGCAGTATTTATGGAAACCCTATGATCGACAAGTTTTAACATGGTTTCCTTTTTACATTTATGCGTATATTTTTATTTTTTTATTTTATTTTAATGGCATCATACAGTTATTGCTCTTAGCACTGTGTTTTGCATTTTCTTTTAGTATTTATTAAATGGAATGATGTACCATTGTACATACAAGCAGCAACCTGATTTTATGATATTATTATTGTGTTGTGGCATTTTGGAATATTTTGATCTCAATTCCACCTGAGATTTGTGTTGACCTATTAACCTAGTCCTCTCAATTTCTTTATCACCGATCCGCCTAATCCTGATATCCATTAAACTACCTTACTGTTATTGGTTTCCACATAATAGTTTTATAATTTTTTTTACATTTAGCATACAATACTTTTTTTGGTGTATTTTTTCTTATTATACAATATTTTGACACACATTGTTGAGCTTTGTATCTTGTTTTCCGGAATGCAGTAACTGGCAGAGGAACAGGTCAAGGAAAAACTCAACATGACTTATACGTCTATAGAAGCATTTACGCTGCTTCTCTCCATAATTACTCCGAGGTTGATTCAGCATTGGGTCCCATAACATTTAACCACTAGAATTTGATATTTTATGAAGCATGTTTGGAATAACTCAGTTTAAAAATGTACAACAATATTTTTATTATATTTGCATTTGGGATTACTGTAGAAACCAAAACCAAATATAATTTCTGTGAATGTTGCATATCTTGAAATGATTGAATTCATGGCAATATTTGCTGTTAACTAAACTGGTCTGAATTTGTTAATGATAGTGTTAAAAATATAGCCAGAGCCAGAATATTATTTCCATTGCAGTTGACTATGGGCACATGCAATACAGATGTAACTTAAATCTGTTTCATATTCAGTGTAACAAATTATGCAAAGTACACTAAATAAGAACTATTTAAAATTCCAGTGGGCATTTGTATAAGCTTTTTTTTAGAGAAATGTTTAGTTTGCCATTTCCTTTCTTCCCACGAGTAGGCGGAACATTTTAGTATTAATCAAGTGTAGTAAGTAAGAAATGTACATAGTAGCAAAAAAGCTAAACCGTATAAAATAGTATAAGGTTTAAAGGACCATTGTGATTCTATATATAAAAAAAAATATTTTAAGTGGTCAAAATTGGTAAATTGTTTTAGATAGGAAAAAAATACCAATACAGACTATAATCTATCCAATTATGCTGCAGAGGAAGCTGCCATTTTGTTTTTTTTCTGATTTAATTTTGCAGATGGGAGGAGACCTTGAGTACGTATTGAGTAAGTTTTAAAATGCAAATGCAAAACGTAGCTCTTTCAGTAGACTAATGGAAATCTCATTAACTTACAAAGACACAGATTAATTATAGAAAATATCATTTATGACACACTGTAACAATAACACTGGCAATAAAATATACTTCATTATACAACTTAATGAAAATAATAATTTGTCCCCCCAAAAAATAGCAGTGGACTAAACCACTCTACTGTCTACTGCCCATTACCACATGGATTCAAACATACAGAGAATCCTTGTTAGATCACTGATCATGTTTAAATAAGGTAAAGTGACAGAAAAATATAATAATGAAAATATAAAGCGGAGCAGGAATAAGGTGGACATGAAATTATGCAGTGCTACCCAGCAATCCCAGAAATGTCATCCCTAAATTTAAGCACACTTGGCCTGGTCCTAGACTTAAATTTACTACTAGTTAATTGATTACATGGTTAATTACTATTTCTTTCATCTGCTCTAAATTTATTAAAAAAACAGAACAATAAGAGGAACTTTGATGTTTTTGTGCAATTGTCTACTCAAGACAATATAGTTTACACAATGTATAATTGTTATAGTTATTATCCAGAAATCTATAAACAAATAGAATACTTTATCAAGCATATTTGTTTTATATTAGAAATTAACACAGTTAAAGGACTACTGCAATGAAAAAATATGTGTTTGAAAAATGTTAGTCTAACAGCACAATTAAGCATCAAGAATGTCATAAAGCGAAGGCTTTATTTGTGAGAGGGACATATACATTTCTGCAGGACAGGACTTGCTGCTATTGTTGCAAGCTGCCTACATCTAAGCATAACAAAACTGCACAAATCTCCCTCTTCCCTTACCCCTCTATCCATTGTTTAGTAGATAAGAGCGCGCCCTCCAAGTTTTCGGGATTTGCTCGTCAGACAAGATGGCAACTTTCTACAGAGTGATGAAAATTTTAGATAAAAATGGCCCTTTTAGTTTTCCTATAAGGCAGCAAAGTTACAATATAATTAAAAAATATATATTTAATATAAATATACAGTGGAAACCTATTCATTCAACATAACACAACTGCCATATTCATTATGTATATTTACATTGCTGTAAATATCCATCAGTGCTTAGTCCCATATATTCAGAGGAACATGCAGTATTATAAAGTTTGGAGGCCACCTTCAAATGAATTCTTTGCTAATACAGTTGGTATGAGTTTGCATTTAGTTAGAAAAATAAGTCTATTTGTGGAAAAGTGAATTTGAATATGATATCTGTAAACAATTGTAGCAAGATTAAATGGCATTTTATTCCATGTTGATTAAGGATGTGTTATTGCTTCCATATGATATTTTCCCTAATTTTGATTTTCTTGTATCACATTTTTTTATATTGCTGTTCCAACTCTTAATTGTCTGGCTTACCCACTCTGAACTAAAACCAAGAAATACTCAAATGCATAATTTAGCTCATCCTTCTTTTTTAAAACATTAATCCAACACATTTCAGGAAAATTTGCAAATGTTCCATAGAATAAATGCTGGCTTGTTAAAAGCTAACTCTATGCACGGAATGTTTTACTAATTATTTTCAGCATTTTTCCATATCTACCCACCCATCAAGCTATCCTTAAAGGGTTAAGTAAGGTGTCTGAAACAAAGACACACAAAAGCAAGGTTGTTTCAACATCTTCTTACATGATATTGTAGTTTGTGTTTTGTATTGTCCTTTGAAAATTAAATGTAATGTTCATACAGAAGGGTTTTATTTGCCATTTAGAAACAAATTAATATTTTGAAAAAAAATCATTGTATCTGGTACAACAAACATTTTAAGCCCTGTTTCAATGTCCAACATGGCTGCTTCTCTACATACCCTGTTCTATGTGCATGGTGGGTAGGTTTGTTCAGGAGACCTCTCCAACCTCTTAGGCTTATGTACTAAAAGATGAATTGTCAAGTTTCTTTACATGTAGCCCAAATGGTCAGAATAGAGAGATTTTTCAAGACATTTCTTGGCATCTACTTAACTCTTTAGGGCATATACTTTCCTATGTGGCTGCTTATCCTCTTTACCTTACATGTTGGAGAGCTGTTGGGGAGACCTCAGCAAGTAGTAGAGAGACTTCATATGCAAATATAGAAACTAATAGAGAAGTGGGAGAGGTGCCTCTTACTGTTGGATTAAATTAGATATTTCAAATCTTTTCACCCATCTAACAAAAATATAAAATCTCTAAAATTTTGGAAGGTAGATGTCCAGTGGCAGAGCTAGTAAATTGAAGACTACAGTGGAAAATATTTTTTTTGGGGGGCAGACTGTCAACTTTAGTTGGAAGGTGCTTTGCACCTGCAGTACCTTTGTAGCTGTTGATTGTAAAAGCAGGTGTTTGCAGCCAACGGAATGTCTGTTGCCAATTAAACTGGTCAACAAAGATTTTTAGTCTCAGAGCAAATAAAGGTTGTGCTATATGTAATTTATCCCACTGATTTTGAAAATGGTCTCATAATTGTTCTATCATCTAGTTATAAGTTATGTCCTCTTTAATAAAATACACTGTGCTATATAACACATTCATACTGCACTAAGTTATGATATTTTTTCATCAGTAAAATCCTAGTATTATTTTTAATTGTTGTAAATCTACTGATTAGTCAACGTAAAAAGGGCCCAGAGTAATAAACAGTTGAGTCATATTCTGTCACGTGATGCTCTTGAGGCATGATGAGTCACGTGTTTGCTTGTTTACTGTATGAGTCACCATTCCAGGCCAGTTGGTGGAAAGAGTTTGTTCTTGAAACATCTAATGTTGTGAGTATCTGTTATTTGTGTAGTTCTATGTACATTTTATGGTCATAATAAGAAGTTGAACTATTCCAAGAAATTGTATTAATCATCCGGACTCATTTTCCTAAATTTGCATTGAGGTGATATTTAAAAATCATAAATGTGGTTTTACTCCACTTATTAAGAAGTGTTTTACTGTGGATGCAAAGTTGGTGACCAAAATAATAGTTGGGCCCCTCATTTTTGTTTTCGTATCTGTGGTCAAGTTGTTCAAGTTGGTCAACGTGTTCTCGGCACATGGATTTTGCTGTTCCAATGATTTGCTGAGAACAAAAAGATCACTCCACAAATTGTTACTTTTTAGGCATCAGTTCTAAATCAAAGCACACTGTGACATATCCGAATTTTCCATCTGCCATCAGGCCAGTGCTGCATAGTGAAGAATTGCCTGTGCCAACGCCTCCATAAGAAGTAATACTTAGTGATGATGAACAAGAAAAAGATCCTGTAGAGCAGGGGGATGATGATAAAAGGCTTGACCAAACTTTTGAGGCTTCCTGTTTATCATTACGACCACATTACCTTACCCAAGGAGATCTCAATGACCTCGTCCAAAACTTGAACCTATCTAAAACGCAAGCAGAACTTTTAGGCTCCTGGTTGAAAGGCTGGAATCTTCTACATAAGGAAACTAACGTTTGTTTTTTTAGAGATAGGCATAGTGACTTTAAGGATTTATTTTCCCTTGAAGATGAACTTGTTTTTTGCAATAATGTTTATTCTGTCATGGAAGCACTTGGTCACAAGGAAAAAACAGAGGATTGGCATTTATTTATTGATTTTTCTAAAGTTAGCTTGAAAGCTGTGCTTCTCCACTAAGCAGATACGTTTCCATCAGTGCTACTAGTTAATGCTGCCAATATCAAAGAAACTTATGAGAGCATGGAACTTGTGCTTAAAAAAATCAAATATGAAGAATACAAATGGAATATCTGTGGTGACTTGAAAGTAGTCGCTCGTTTGCTTGGACTACAACTTGGTCACACAAAGTACAGCTGTTTTCTTTTTGAGTGGGACAGCAGAGACCGAAGAAATCATTACATTCAGAAACAATGGCCAAAACAAACATCACTAACTCCAGGACAGAAGAATGTTGTCAATTCATCACTCGTTGATCCAGAAGTGTTTCTACCTCCACTCTATATAAAGCTTGGTCTTATGAAGAACTTTGTCAAAGCAATGATTCAAAGTGGACCTGGATTTACATATTTTAAAAAAATGCCCAAGGATCAGTGATGCAAAGATCAAAGAGGGGTTCTTTGTAGGACCTCAAATAAGACAACTGATTAAAGATGAAAACTTTTTATAGTCAGTTGAACCAGGCTGAAAAGGCTGTATGGAAATCTTTCAAGAGTGTTTACCAGAACTTCTTAGGTAATCCTAAGGCAGACAACTACAAAGAAATAGTGGATGATCTTTTGCAATCTTACAAGACCATGGGATGTAACATGTCTTTGAAAATCCATTTCTTAGATTCGCACCTGGATTCCTTCCCTGCAAATCTTGGGGAAGTCAGAGATGAGCATGGTGAATGTTTCCACCAGGACATTTCCGAAATGGAAAAGCGGTACCAGGGCAAGTGGAGTCCAGCAATGTTTGCTGATTACTGTTGGACAGTGGCGGCTGGTGACTTTTCAAGTTGGAGGGGGGACAGGGCGAAACATAGCCACTCCCCCTTTTTCAAACCACACCCATTTTTATAACTCCTCCCCCTGACGTTATAATGACCTTTATAAGCCCCGCCCAATGACCTTATGCTTGTAAAGCCCATTGAAATACATGATCTGCAATGCAGAAATGTCAAGAAGTAAAGTAACAATGTGTTAAATTCATTGGTATACAATATAGATTGAAAAAACTCATGTGACAAGACTACAGCAATATCATAATTGCACCTATACGTATTAACAGAAAAATTAAAGGAGTGACACCTACCATTAGTCGGCTCTTCTTCTCAGGGTATTCACGTTCATTAAGTTGACCAATGAGTAGAAACAAATCTGCACCCACATAGGGTTTGCACCTGGGGTTGAAAGAAAACAAGCAAATCAATCATACCATTCAAGAACAAAACCATACTTAAAAAACATTAAACGACCAAGTGGAACCATATAGGCCCCAAACATACCTTAGAAGACCAAGTGTGACTATATAGGCCACAAAAATACCTTAGAAGACCAAGTGTGACTATATAGGCCCCAAACATACCTTAGAAGACCAAGTGTGACTATATAAGCCCCAAACATACCTTAGAAGACCAAGTGTGACCATAGGCCCCAAACATACCTTAGAAGACCAAGTGTGACCATAGGCCCCAAACATACCTTAGAAGACCAAGTGGAACTATATAGGCCCCAAACATACCTTAGAAGACCAAGTGTGACCATATAGGCCTCAAACATACCTTAGAAGACCAAGTGTGACCATAGGCCCCAAACATACCTTAGAAGACCAAGTGTGACCATAGGCCCCAAACATACCTTAGAAGACCAAGTGGGACCATATAGGCCTCAAACATACCTTAGAAGACCAATCAGCACTGCATAGGCCCAAACCAGTGGATCTTGGGATTCAAGAAAACAACAACATTTCACTTCTGTTTAGACAACACAATAATCAATGTCAAACAAACACGTTGAATTAGCATATGGATAACCATATGAGCAGTAACGCCACGCCAAGGCTTCAACAATTGTTACTGACCATTCACACACCTTTCATAGCTCCTTCAATATGCACACCCACACACCATTCATACTTTACTTACCACTAGTTATTTTTGGTAGTGAGGTGGTGCCATTTCTGAGAACTTTACGTACCCTTGAAGGTGCCTCCAATTCCTTCAAACCAATGCATTTAACCGCTACAGGACCATGGTGCTTTTTAATTACTTTTTTGATCCTCTTCAATGTGGAGAAGCACCTTTCTGGTTCTTTAGTAGTCTTCGTTGTTGTAAGCAGGATTCCTTATAGCTTCACTCACTGTATTCATGTAGATTAAATTGATGCTAAAGTTGCTGCAGAGCAACAGCACTTGTACAGACATGGAATTCTTGCTTCCTGTACACAAGTGACAGCTACCCTTGGAAGTGCCTCCAATTCCTTCAAACCACACCAAGGCTTCAACAATTGTTACTGACCATGCACACACCTTTCATAGCTCCTTCCATATGCACACCCACACACCGTTCATACTTTACTATACGCATAAAAAATACACATAAATATACATAAACATATACATACAACAATATATATTAATTGATATTTATTATTTGATTAATTGATGTTCTTTATTACTTGTTATATTATATTGTTCATGCATTTCTATTACACATTATTTGTTATACATATTACAGTGCTATTTTTTGGCTATACATGTTACAGGATATTATCCTGTAACATGTATATCACATAAAATAGCCCTGTAATATGTATAATACATACGGGGTCAAACAATTTCACACTAACCTTTTTTACCCTTACAGGCTTCCATACCTGCTTGCTGATTTGCTAATTTTTTAAAGACTCTCATTGGTTGAAATCGATGTCAATCAAAAATTTCAGATATATAGCAGACCGTGGGAAAAAAACAATTAATCGCGGGAGGGGCTCCTTGTAGGAGGAGCTCTTTTAGTGTGTTGGTTTTTTTTTTTAGAGCGTCGTTTTTTTTTTTGTGGAGGCCTCTTTCAATGGGCCAGAATGGATGGATGGACAATGGCTTCAATCAAGATTGGATTATTTTGACCATTGGCTTCAATCAACATTGGATTATTTTATTTTGACCATTGGCTTCAATCAACATGGATTATTTTATTTGACCATTGGCTTCAATCAACATTGGATTATTTTATTTTGACCATTGGCTTCAATCAACATGGATTATTTTATTTGACCATTGGCTTCAATCAACATGGATTATTTTATTTGACCATTGGCTTCAATCAACATTGGATTATTTTATTTTGACCATTGGCTTCAATCAACATGGATTATTTTATTTGACCATTGGCTTCAATCAACATTGGATTATTTATTTTTCATGACTATATCCAGAGGACAGAAGGCCAACGCTGGAGGGGTCAATTTTACAGGTAAGTATGTGCTGTTGTTTATTTTATTTTGTATTAATGTTTGTTTAAAGCTGTTTATTTTTGTATAAAATGTGTTGTGTTACTAACTGTACTAACAATGTGTTTGCTTAGCTTACTGTTTAATTGTAATAATAATGTTTTTACTGTATTTTTTTTTCCCTTCCCTTATTTTTATTTTATCTTTAGAAGTGACAGGCACATATACATGCCTGTTACTTCTAAAAATGGAATAAAAATAGGGAGGGGGGGGGGGTAGGTAGTTGGTTCATCCAGGGTGGGGTCGGTCACGGTCGCCCATAGGCCACGATCAGGGGTGGCACAGGCCTCATGGGGGTGAACATCCACCCCCATGTGGCCTGGTCAACCCCGCTCACTGCCCGAATACCCGGGGTAGCATAGGCCGCATCGGGGTGGTGCCGGTGGTGATCGGGCCTCGGGGGTGGCATAGGGCGGCAACATGGAGGTCATCAGGGGTGGCACAGGCCTCATCAAGGGGGTGATCCGATCACCCCCATGTGGGCCTGTGCCACCCCGCTCACCACCCGACTACCCCGATCCCGTGATCGGGGTAATCCGGCGGTGGCATGATGGCATAGCTAGGCTAGCATAGGGCAGGCCTGATCGGGGGTGGCACAGGCCACATGGGGGTGATGGCTGGGGTCGTCGGTGGTAGTTGGTGGGTGGCTGGGTAGGTGGCACTGGCAGGCCAGGCAGGCATAGTGGGGGACTGGGGGTAACTGGTCACCCCTAACTTTTATTAGAGGCTACTAGGGGTTTTGGTTTGGCCAGGGGCAGGGGCAGGGCAGGTGCCAGGCAGAGGCAGGTAGACTTACTGTGTTAGGCAGGCAGAGCAGATGAGTAGATTCAGCCAGGGAGGTCTCTCAGTCTCAGCGTGACCAGGGTCAGGAAACAGAAAGGGGGAAGGGACAGGGAACTGGTGGTTTTATTGACTGTATCAGTCAATCAAAATGATAACTCGAGGCCCTATTTGCTGGCGGGCGCTCAGGGCTAACGGTCTGGGTGGGTTTAGATTGATCACTTAGTAACTGGACAGCCTTCCATCATTGATTGGTCAATGATGGAAGACTGTCAGTTATTAATTGATACATTTATGACCGCCCATGCATATCGTCACTGTGATGGTGGGCGGCATGCATTAACGGTCAGGGGGCCAGGCCAGGACTCATTGAAGAGAGAGAAGACTCTAAGGTTAGTGTACACAGTGTATAACTATTGTAATTTGATCACACAGGGTGCAGGCAGGGGGCTATATAGATACACAGCATTAGTTAATGTAGCGCAAGGGTTATTTTAAAGTGACAGTGTCCCTTTACTAACTTTACTTTATTTTTAATACTATTTAGACTTGAAATGATGATGTACACCTTATATTTATTTGTTTTTGGGTTATACTAATACATTGTTGTGTTTTTTTTATTGCAGGGTGAAGAAAATATTTGGGGGGGCGTTTGCCCTGACGCCCCAATGGACGGGCCGCCCCTGCTGTTGGATGCTTAAGAGAGGTCTTCCTGAGACAAAATATAGGAGAAAGTCCTATACTTCTATGTTTTAGGGGACTTTAGTCCTTTACTATGTACTTATTATAAATATATGTAATACTGTAATCTTAAAATCACTGTCTCTCAAAATCCTTACGTGAAAATATATTTGTATTCAGCACAAAAAATACTATGTTTCACCTATTTTGACTTCTGAGACAAAAAAAAGTCAAATTTTGTTGGCCAGTGTTATTAATCCTCTTTGAAATGTGGGAAACTTCGAATATGAAAAAAAAAACAACCTCAAATTACTGTATTATATCTCAGCTTTTAATAGAAGATGGGCATCCTGCTACAGATTCCTGGGTCACAGTCCTGGTCATTTATAATTGTTGGATCCCCAACCCTGACAAAACATTTGATTTATGGGAGCCTATTGATGTTCATCCCCTTCTGGATCGTTACCTTGTTGTGGTGAAAGGGATTGTGTATCTCAAGGAAGCTGTGAGCTATACCATGTAGGGTCATTTAAGATTGACAGGTCATAGCAGAGAATATATTTGAAAGAGAAAACCATATAGATAAGCACAACCAGAAACACAGGCAGATGTACCTGGCGTGCTGCATCTATATGGCCACCGAGAGTCAGACACAACTGAAGAACTGAACAACAACAACAATTGATGTTCATAATTTTCCTACTTTTTTAATTTTTTATGTATGTTCTTTTTTCACAGAGAAATTTATAAATTAAATGTCTGTTTACATGAGACTTTGATAAGTTCCCAGTCAAAACCACAGCAGCAGCTCTGTGCAGAGAGCAAAAGCAGAAAGAAAGTTAATCCTTCACAAATTCATCTGTGCAGGGAAAGGACTGCTGGGATCAGCAGTCCTGCTATATTCCTGAAGTTCAGGGAGAAACTATAAATCTTTTTCTTCACAGTGTGGTATAAAAAGTTAAATAACTAGGAGAAATAAGAAAATAAATCTCAATTTCCCTAATAAATATGTTACTGTTATGTCACACAATATTGAGTAAGCATCTGAAGGATATTCCCAAAATGATGTTAACTAAACACCCAATTCAATTTGACAGTAACTGCTATTTAATGTTTAACAGCCTTATTAAATTGTGATTCGGCCAGTAGAATAGGGCTCTATATAAGCACAGAGCATATTTTTTTACAGAAGTTTTTAGTTAGTGAAGACCTTGCTTTTGGATAGAAAATCACCAACTAAAAACTTCTGTAAAAAAAATATTCTCTGTGCTTATATAGAGCCCTATTCAATTGGCTGAATCACAATTTAATAAGGCTGTAAGTGTGCTATTTAGAAAATTTCTCTCTTTGAAGAACAATTTCCATACCATTGAAATAGACTGCAGAGTTTTCTTTAAGCGATAAATTAATTGAATAATGTGCTTCAAATCATGTAAAAGTATATACCCTAAAAAGATTTATCAAATCTACACAAGAAATGACTCCATGACGCTCAATAGGAAAATAATTGAATATGATACCTCAGATATTCAACTTTTGGAAGGGGAAGGGTGCATAGCATTTGATGAATTTTATAGTGAACCAATTTATAATGAACCATTGGAAATGTGAGTCCTGCTATATGTACTAAACTTTGATGACAATATAAATAATTATATACAGCCTTATTAAATTGTGATTCGGCCAATTAAATAGGGGTCTATGGGCCTCATTCTATTATCGGCCGTAAATCGGCCGTAAGGCTGCGATTCCTTGCGAGGGTTCAGTTAACTCGCGATTCTATTATACGGCCCCGCAAGGATCTCCTTTTACGGCCGGCCGCATATCTTGGAACCGGCCGTAATCTGTGAAATATAAAAACGCAAAAATAAATTCAAGCCTGCACTGTACAGCTCTGTAAATGCTAGGGATCATATTGGGGGACATGAGGATTAAAAGGAACCCACTCTCAAGCTTGCACATCTGCCCAAACCCGAGTTCAAATTAACTGTTTATTTTCCGGCTGCGGCGTGGGCGTGTCTGAGGTGCTCCAAGCACTCTGGACTTTTTACATGGATATTTTACGGATATTAAAAATAAAATATTTTACGGATTTGAGTACAGGATAATTATGTGCTATTTTTTCTAACACCTAAAATCCCTTTATAGTCTTCTCAAAGTGCAGGATGGCTTTATTTGAGCTATTTTATGTGCTTAATTGGTGCTAGCGAGACCTTTTTCCTGCAAGTAACTGCGGCTCGCTTTTAGCCTTGCAGAGAGGTTTCCCGGAGCAATTGAATTGCAAATCTCTTGCGGCCGTTTTAGATCAAAGGCTTTCCTCCGGCGCGAGCGGCCGCAAGAGATAGCAAGGCACCGGCCGCAAGCCTGCCGGAATCCCCGGCCGTAAGGGAATAGAATAGCCGAATAGCTTGCGGCCGGTCCTTGCGGCCCCGCAACGGCTGCGGCCGATAATAGAATGAGGCCCTATGTAAGCACATAGCATATTTATTTTACAGAAGTTACTTCTGTAAAAAAAATATGCTCTGTGCTTATATAGAGTCCTTTTCATTTGGCCGAATCACAATTTAATAAGGCTGATAATTAGTAGTTTTTTATTATAATAGAAATCACAGGTTAAAGGGTTACATTAGTCCTATATTTAAAATATACCCTTTTGTCAATGGGAAAACTATTTCAGAAAATAAAAAAACACAGCCTTTGATTTATTATGTTTTAATTATAATTTTGCTGTAGTGGAATCTCCTTTGGTTACTGATGATCTACTTCCTCATATAGGAGAAGTATTTGAACGCAGAAGAAGCTTTTACCTGCACAATGGAATAGAGGCAAAACTGACAGTGTTTTTATTAGGTCTCATAAAAAGCTCAGTAGTTTACATGGGCAGAAAACAAAAAGGAAAATTAACTCTGCAATAAATAATAATTGAATATAAAAGTGTAATATTTAAATACAGTAGTTATTTTTTTTGCTTTCTAAAACATTTGTGAAATCTAGGTATTAAAAAAAAATATTAAAAATGTAATTATTTAACTTAAAATATTTATACTGAACAATATATTTAGATCAGGGCATCTGACCCTTCATTTTGTATATATATATATATATATATATATATATATATATATATACACACTCACATGCAACATGCAATATATATATTGAAGATTGAACTAGCTGGGAATAATGAGTATTGCATTATACTATGATACCTTTTGTATTGGACAAACGCCTTATTTATATGGGCGAGCTTCCGAGAAGCTTGGCTTCTCTTTACCAGTATTGCTTCAGACTTGATAAAGAGAGGTCAAACCTTGCTTCCATTGTAGAAAACTACTGTGTGACATATCTTTACCATATATTTAACGTATATAGAATATTTCAAGGGACATGGCAGTAAGAAACTTTTACTCCTAAACCTCCAACAAATGCCCTCAGCTGCAAAAATTACCAGAAAAAAATGTAAATAAGTATTAACACTTGATATACAGTATATCTTAACACCAAGCCAATAAAAAAACAGTTATTTAAGTTTCCATTTTCTTTCCCAGTATGCTTAGCAGGTTCCATGGGCCAGTGTCCCGGTAGCTAAGCCCGGATAGTCTGATACATTTTCTATGTTACAAGAGCTCCGGTGGGGCACCTGGAAGCTTTATTCCTGCTTGCGCCTGACAATTTATTTTATTTCTGATCTGTATTTATATCTTAAAAGTGTATTTAGTTCAAATTAGGCAAAACTTTGATTTTCACTGGTATACTTGTATATGATGGTATATAAAAATTAATTGTAACAGCAAAAAATAAGCATTTTTTTATAATGTAAGCTTTCTTTTAAGGAAACAATAAATGCATAGTTTAACTAAATTGCTCACAGTTTACATGATAGTTTTGTTAAGACATAAATTCCAAAAAGCAGATCCACATGAGGTCTTCATAATTGTACATGTTGCCAAGCAGATCCAGAAGACAATTACATCCATGAAGTCCTGAAACAATTTGTTAAATTGATCCAGTGTAAGTCTCACTAAACTTGGATGGCAGGAAGTCATTTGGGATAAAAAAAAAAGATAAAAAGACACTTGGGAATTTACTAAAGCATTGCTGGTGTGTACACAGCATGATAGCCCACGTTACCCTGAGTCCCAGCACCTCAGGTCATCATGGGATGTACTAATGGCTTTTCCACTGTAACAGCAAGCCGGACACAGGTCATCACAAGTTATTGTGGGTGGGGTGTTTAATTGGCATGTTATGGACATATTATGTGTGACATACCATGAAAATTCATAATTCGTACTATTAAATACCCATGATGCTGAATATCCCCACAATAGCAGTATATTTTATATTTAAATAAATGTGATGTGGACTGTGTACATTTTAATTTTTTTTTAAGTTTACTTTTTAATAATTTCATTATATGATACCAACTGATGTGATAGACAAAAGTGATTAATATGTGGTGCTGAAGGTATAATTTAGTTGTTGTTATACTTCAATATTTACATCATGGCAATCTTTGCATCTGTGCCAACCAGCCTTTGATGGTGCATGAGCAAAATTTAAACAAATCTGAATTTAGCATCACATTTTTTACATGAGATTGTGGCTGGGCCCATAGAATGAGCTGCTAAACTGTCCTTGCTTGACCCCTATATAGTGCGCAACACATTGTTTGTAATGCGTAAAGGGGTGGATAGGGGGTGGATAGGGGATGCATACATAATGCTACATTGGGCATGTCCATGCCTCATAATGGACACAATTATAAACCCTGTGCTTTTTCACACCTGAGTAGCGCTAATGCGCAATGTACCGAGGTAGATTGAGGCTTAACGAGCGTCCTGTTAGTATTATCCCCCCAGAGTGCGCTTTGCTGTTATTTTGTATATGTATTTTTGAAAGCGAATAAAAGCAAGGTTAACCTTTCAAAACTACTTTATTTTTAGTCCAAAGCATTTTGTGGCAAAGAGCATAATTTTTATATGTGAAACAAACTATGGATTAGAAAAAAACAATGCAACAATTTACCTTACAATAGAAAATTAGAAGGCAAACAGAGAAACCTCCATACAAGAACTGGTAGGACACTTTAAGTGTCTTATAGGAACAATAGAATGGCTTCTTCTCCTTAGAGTAGTAATATTTTAAACTAGGAGGATTATTCCACACACTGAAGTAAAATACATGCAAAAGCTTCCCAACTTACTTTTCAGTTGTTTTACTATGTGTTATGGTTTGTCTGCTGTCCCCTCCCCTTGCAGTCGCTCTCTGCCTCCCTAATCATGTGATTTTGTTTTCAACCAATCATAGTTGAGATGGTTTTCCCTGATGTAGAAAGATAATGGCATCATGGAAAAACATCCTTGGATGTTTTCACTAAAAGCCTTGATTTACTGACTAGCAGACCACGTGATTATCTGTGAAAATAAGGAATTGCTGAAGGAGGTGAAAGCAGGAGAGTTATGACACAGAGTAAGAAAACGGCAATAATAAGTTATCGAGGTTTTGCAAGTTTGGTTTTCTACCAAATGCAATGATCATTCTAAATATTATCTTTTGATGACGGCAAAGAAAAAAAAATCTTTATAGTGTCCCTTTAAAGTATCAATACATCCAAAAATCTTTATTTATGACCTCATTTGTCCCAATGTATGTTAGTCTGAACCATTTCTATACCACTCTCGATTATCTTTGGATTCTACTCTCCATCTGATCTCATGTTATACCAATGTATGTGTTCTTATACTTGTATCGCTTTATCAAGCTATATGGAATATGTCTGGTGCTCTATAAATAAAAAATAATAAAAAAATATTAATTGGATGTAAAAATAACCAGCAACATTTTAGTATAAATCAATTATACAATGTATCTCATAGGGAAAATTAATATAGTTTAGTTTATTTATTATAATTTTTTTATTTTATTGTTTAAATCTTAAATATTTTTTTTTTAGAAAAGCTCCTTTCACTTCCATACTTCATAGACCAGGTTTAGAAATGTCAAGCCATCTGGAGACCTTTGGTTTCTTAAGGCAACTATAGTCTATGTTCCGTGGGCGCCACCGTTTATAGCTTGAATATGACTTACATGTGCATACAGCATTATAAATAGGAAACAGCAGCTCTGAGTTTTGTATATTAATGTAGTCTTTCATCACTCAGTTACCCTTAAGCATCTCCTTTCCAATTGTAATTTAGACTCGATGCAAAGCATTAGTCCCATTAATAAAAACTAATGGTTCCACTTAAAAAGAGGCCTCTTACAGTATAATGATCCCTTTTCATTAAAACTCTAATAGTCCGTGATATATTTCAAATGGTTATGGAAAAATAATGTTACTTTTTTTCCATTTATGTATTATTAGTGGTATTTTACATATATTATGAAATATCTGTGTGCTAATATATAAGAAAGAATATATTTCTTCAAATAGAACTAATTCGTCTTGTTAAAGGATCCCTGTAATGGTCAAGCTTTCATATGATTTAAGCAGTAAAGATTAGTATAAACAATATTTCAATATATTGTGATTAAAAAAAATTGATCTGTAAACTGAAACATAAATTATCATTTTTCCCATCTATTAGGCTGTAGCTCCACCCATTTTTTACATAGACACATAGATTTGACAACGGATAAGAGCCAAAAAGGGCCATCTAGTCTGGCCATTCTCTCTAAAAGTTTGGTTTAATTAAACCCTGTGTCAAGGAAAAGGGATTTTGAAAGGTGGCTATATTCATACCTAGCAGGTGGAAAATATATTGCTCAAAAAGAAAGAAAAAATAATATTTTCAGCACACGCGTTTGTGTTGCCCAGTTTTGTCCGACTCTCAGTGACCACATGGACTGCAACACACCCTGCTAATCCACTTGGTATTTATGGCAGAGATACTGGAGTTGGTTGGCAGTGTCTTCTCCAGTGGGCCACAGCATACAGCTCCTGGTATTCCTAGGAGGTCTCCCATTCAAGTACTGACCAGGTCCAACCCTGCTTGGATTCAGGGTGGTGTCAAATCTTGGTTCCCTGACTGGAACTGAACCCAGGTTGCAAAGGTGAAGGCACAGGATCCTAACCACTGTAACGCCAGGGAACCCAATTAAGCCTTAATTGTATTCAACTCTAGCACCGTGTTTGACCCTACCACTTCTGTTCCACTTATCTACTACTCTTTCTTTACAGCAGTACTTTCTCACATTGCCCCTACATTTTCCACCTTCCAACTTCAAATCATGACCTCTTGTTCTTGTGTTTCTCTTTTTCTGGAAGACACTTCCCTCCTGAACTTTATTTATTCCTTTGATACATTTAATGATTTCTATCATATCACCCTTCCCCGTCTGTCCTTTAGTCTATACATATACAGATAATGAAGTCTTTCTTTATAAACTTAGTCTTTTACACCATGCACCATGTAGATGTGCAGATAGGATGAGCTTATAGTCACAATAAAATAAACATTTGTTTAAACTGATATTTACAGCATGAAAGCTATGAAAGCTGGATTTATTCTACTGGATTAGGCCTACTAAACATCCAATATTTAAATAATACCAGAATGGGCTATGTCACCAATCAGCGGTGTTATGTGGAAATTGATGTTCCCATCCAGAGGAATCCACAATACTCAGAAAAGTTGGTACCTTGGTTCATGTCCTAAATCTGTTCCAAATGGCAGGATGAGTACCGAACAGGATGAGAAACAAATAAGCATTTCCGATAGGAATCAATGTAAATTGAAATACTCAGTTCCCAGATTTTTCCGATTTTAGTTTGAACTGATGGTCTTGTTTTTGGATACAAACCCTTAATACTAAACATAACACATAAAATACTAAACATTAGACATAAATAAAAAAACAATAATTACATCAAATAACATAGAATTTAACTTAACTTTAAATGTACTGAGATCAAATAAAAGCTACACTTTGGTTCTGACAGGCACAGGATGAACTTGGGCTCTTACAGGCACAGGCTGGACATGCTCAATTTGGGATTAATTTGGGATCTTACAGGCACTGGTTCGGCTTCACAGACTGCTGGAGGCGCTGTAGCTACGCTATTGTAGTTTTATTGCACTACCTCATCGCAAAAACGCAGAGTTCTGAGCAAGTGGCGAGTTCCAAACAAAATTATCCCCTATGAGACGCGTAGAGAAGGGAATACCACGCAAACCAAAGCAGACTGGACGAATGAGACCAGCATTTCAGTTAAGGGGAGCAGGTTCTTGAGTACACTCAGGGATTTTATCTGGCCCAGTTTATACAAGAGCCTACTAGAAATGGGGCCATCTTAGATCTAGTCATCACAAATAATATTGATATAGTATCAAATGTTGGAATAGGGCAACCTTTGGGAAACAGTGATCACAACACAGTCTCATTTGAGATTGAATTAAAAAACATAACTGTAAGGGGTCAACAAAAACTCTCAATTTTAAAAGGGTAGTTTTTCACGGTCTAAGGGCAGCAATACAAAGTATAGACTGGGACAGAGAACTGGCAGGTAAAAACACTGAACATAAATGGACAACGTTTAAAGGGGTTAACATTAATGAAGGGGTTAACTCAGCAGAATATGTTAACCATTTCAATGTTAACCCCTTCAACGTTCAAATCCTTACTAAATATAGTACATACACATCAACATGTACCATGTGGGAATAAAAGTAAAAGGAGTAAATCACAACCCATGTGGCTTAACAATGAATTAAAGTTGAAGATGAGGAGTAAAAAAATAGGCATTTAAATTATCTAAACAAGAGTGGACAGAAATCAACAAGGCTTGCAAAAGGGCTATCAGACTGACTAAAATAGAAAATGAAAAATGAATTGCAAACAAGAATAAGACTAACCCTAAAATATTGTTAAAGTATATTAATGTGAAGAAGGCGAGGAAGGAAGCTATAGGAAAATTACATTGTGAAACAGGCCGTCTGATAATTAGTGACCAGGAAAAGGCAGATGAGCTAAATAGGTTCTTTTCTTCGGTATACACAAGGGAGGTACCAGTGGTTGGGACACTGCAACATAATGGGGCTACACTACCTTCACCAAATAACTGGTTAAAGCAGGAAGAAATCCAAAAGAGGTTGAAAAAAAATGTTAATAAAGCCCCGGGTCCTGATGGAATACATCCACGGGTACTGAGGGAACTGGGTTCTCTAATAGCCAAATCATTATATTTAATTTTTCAAGATTCACACAGGATCTCTACCAGATGACTGGAGAAAAGCAGATGTGATACCTATATTTAAAAAGGAAGCAAGAGCAAATCCGTGGAATTATAGACCTGTAAGCCTCACTTCTGTAGTGGGAAAGCTTTAAAAAGGGTTAATAAGGGATAATATACAAGAATATGTCTATTTGAACAGGATTATAAATAGGAGTCAACATGGATTTATGAGGGATAGGTCATGTCAAACAAATCTAATTAGTTTCTATGAGGAGGTTAGTAGGAACCTGGATCAAGGCAACTCAGTGGATGTAGTCTATTTAGATTTTGCAAAGGCTGATGATACAGTGCCACATGGGAGACTTTTGTGCAAACTAAGGGACACAGGAATTGCAGTAAATATCTGCTCATGGATTGAGAGCTGGCTAAAAGACAGGAAGTAAAGGGTTGTTGTAAATGGAACATACTCAGATTGGACTAATGTGGTAAGTGGGGTTCCTCAGGGTTCAGTATTTGGTCCTCTGGTTTTTAACATATTTATTAATGAGAAGTAGGATTGGAAAGTATTGTCTCCATTTTTTCTGATAACAAGTTGTGCAAGGTAATTAAATCAGATAATGATGTACTTTCCCTCCAAAGAGATTTGCATAAATTAGAAAAATGGGCGACTAAATGGCAGATGAGATTTAATATGAATAAATGTAAAGTTATGCATCTGGGAAGGAAAAATAGCCATGCAATTTATTATCTTAATGGAGCAAATCTAGGGGTATCAGATATTGAAAGGGATTTGAGAGTACTTGTGGACAGTGCGCAATGCCAAGAAGCATCTGCAAAGGCAAGTAAAATATTAGCATGTATTAAGAAGGGTATAGAAGCAAGGGAAGCAAATATAATTCGGCCACTATACAAATCCATAGTATGCCCTCATTTGGAATATGGAGTACAATTTTGGGCACCACTACATAAAAAAATACATTTTAGAGCTGGGAAAAGTACAGAGAAGGGCAATAAAACTAATAAGAGGAATGGAGGGGCTAAGTTATGAAAAAAGACTAACCAGATTAAACTTATTTTCTCTAGAAAAATTTGAGAAAAAGAGGGAATATAATTACCTAATATAAATATATCCAGGCTTTGTTAAGTGAGCTTTTTGTGCCAAGAGGTTTTTAACTGACAAGAGGATATCCCTTGAGATTAAAAGTAAAAAAAAGTTCACCTTAAAGAAAGAAAAGGGTTCTTCACAGTAAGGGTGGTTAATCTGTGGAATTCTCTACCAAAGGATCTGGTAACAGCGGATATACTTTAAATAAAAAGGGCATTCAGGGTTATCCAGGATAATAAGAGAGGGAGTATTGCACCAGGAAGGAATTTTATATATTTTTTCCCCTCTTGAGACAATTGGCAAAGTTTCACTTGTTTTTTTTTTCCTTTTGCCTTCCTCTTGATCAATTAACATTTAACAATTAATCTGCATATTGCAGATCAGAGGAGATCTAAAAAGGTTGAACTTGATTGACTAAAAGTCTTTTCAACTTCAATTACTATGTAACTATGTAACTATAACTTTTTAAAAGGGGTTGGATATATTTTTGAATGAGAAGGGCATTCAGGGTTATCCTGGAGCCCCATTAATTTCCTCCAACTTTCAAAATAATAGGCCGTAAAGGAGCCTGCAAGAGTTACTGCTATTAAATTGGCCTCTTTCAGCTACCCGCAAACTATCTGCGGATTACAGGCGGAAAAACCCTATGGACTGTCCAAATCTGGACTCCATTCTAGCTAAGCCTTTGATCTGTCAAGCCCATCGATGTTACTGTCGCAAATCGCTATTAAATTGCTACGAATCCCCTAGGACAACCTGGCTTTCAAACCTGTAAATAGCAAATGGAGCACAAAAAAACTACTGGTACTAGAGAGGACCCGCAAGGGGGTTAAAGTCCTATCCATAGCACTGTAAAAGCAAGTATAAACACACTGCTGTATTTTAAATTAAAGGGAAAGTGATATAAGGTATTAAAATTATTAGCACAACATTCTCAAGCTCACAAATATGCAATAAAAAATAATTTACTTTATGTTTAATGTCCCTGTTATATCAATCCCAGCAATCAATATGTTAATACATGTAATAGAACTCACATTAGCTAGAATATCATATTTATTGATTATTAAATATTGCATTATTTCTGGAATGCGGGCCAGATCACAAATCGGACTTCAAAATTATAGTGATTGAAATCTAACCTCCGTAATGATGACGATCTATTTTACTATTGACACCATCTAAACCTGTAACCACGGGTTCGGCTAATTTATCATGTTCATGGCTGCAAATGCAACTTGCAGAAGCATGGTTTACGGATTAGGTTGTTGGCCACATCTGTTGCGGGCTTGTCTAATTTTATAGCTCTGTAACTCAGCCGAATTTCAATGGGGATATTCGATAACTAGAGAAGGAGTATTGATCCAGGAAGGAGACCAATTGCCAGTATCTGGGGTAAATAAGGAGTTTTACTTTTTTCCCTTATGAGATAATTGACAATGTTTCAATGTTTTTTTGTTATTCTATTATCGGCGGTAGGAGATGCGGGGCCGCAAGGACCGGCCGCAGGCTATTTGCCTATTCTATTCCCTTCCGGCCGAGGGCTCCGGCAGGCTTGCGGCCGGCGCCCTTTTATCCCTTGCGGCCGCACGCGCAGCAGGAAAGCCTTTGATCTTAAACGGCTGCAAGAGTTTCGGCCACAAGAAAGCCCCGGTTGCTATTCAATTGCTCCGGGAACCCTCTCGGCAAGGCTAAAACCGAGCCGCAGCTTACTTGCACCAAAAAGGTCCCGCAAGCACACAATTAGGCACATATTATAGCCATCCTGCACTCTGATTAGACGATAAAGTGATTGTAGGTGTTAGCATTCATAGTACAACATTCCCCTACACTCAAATCTGAAAATAATTTTTATTTTAATTCATGTCAAATATCCGTGGCCAAAGTTCTGAGGGCTTGGAGCACCTCAGACCTGCCCAGGCTGCGGGAAGGAAAATAAACCCTTAATGAAATAGCGGATTTGGGCGATGTGCAAGCTTGAGAGGGTGTTGTTATTAATCCTCATGTCCCCCATTATGATGCCTATCATTTACAGAGCTTTACTGTGCCATCTTGAATTTATATTTGCTTTTAAAGTTTTCTGACCTTCTTCCGGTTGCATGATATGCGGCCGGCCGTAAGGGGGATATCCTTGCGGCGCTGTCCATTTGAATTGCAAGGTAAAGGTAGCTCTACACAGGGCCGTAAGACGGCCGCAAGGAATCGCAGCTTTGCGGCCGTTTTACGGCCTATAAAAGAATGAGGCCCTGGGAAAGCAAGGAAAGGCACTAGAATTAATTGCACAACAGTCTCAAGCTCCAAACCTGCAATAACATTTTCCGTGTTATATCAATCCCAGAAATTAAGGAGTTAATACATATCAGGCCACCCACATGGACTAGCACAGTTTCTTCATTCATTTTTATTGATTTCTACATTTCTGGTTTGCGAGTCTGATCGCATGTTGGACTTAAACTCTAATTGATTGTAGTCTAAACTCCATGTTTTATTGATGTCATGATGACGGTCTCATTTACTATTGGCTCTGTCTCAATTGTAACTGACAGGCTTGCTTAATTGATCATAATCATGCCTTGAATTGCTACGTATGGGCTCATGGTTTACGGTTTTAGGGCCATATTCTATTAGCTACTTGCAAATGCCTTGAACTCATACATTTGACTATGGGTGTTTTTTATTTTTATAAATGTTTATATGCATTCTATTGACTTAAGAATTAATTAGTGCCAATAAGTAATATTTGTAGAATATGTAGCAACATTAGGAGTGATTTTAAGTGTGTATAAATTGACCAATTGGGCAATTGAATCAGTCCCTTAGACTTTAGCCCTGTAATTGCGGCCTGAGTCAATGGAATACATCCAGAATTGTAGCAAATTTCTAACCCACAGACATGCGGCCTGTATGAAGGTAATTACGGGCTTGTAATTGAATGGAGGTCTAAAAATCTTTTTTCAATCTCTATGAAACTATGTAACTATGAATATTTATGTACACTCACTGCCCCTTTAAAAAAGCTAAATCTGTCATATGTTACTCAATAAAAAAACATTTTTAATAGTCTATTCACTTTATTAAAAAAAATATGAGGAACAATGCTTAATTAGTGTTTAGCTATGAAATTGCAGCATCAAAAGGAACCACAAAGACTTTAACTATGAAAAGGTCAAAGACAGCAACTGGGATTCTTGTGTCATACAAAGACAACAAAAAAATGGAAAAATGGAAATATAAACCATATTCTTCTACAATGGCTGCGCCAAACACCCCTCTATTTGAGGGAGGAGAAAATCTTCAGAACAAGCACAGAACTTTGCAAAACATATGGCAAGAAAAAAATCAGTTAGACAAAATAACAGAATTTGTTACATACAAATAATCTACATTTGCTAAGAATGCAGACACAAATGTTATAACAAGATGTTGTTTTCAAGAGGTATTATGGGGCACAGACATATGTACTGTATTCTGTGACAAAGCCTCAATCCTATTGAACACAGTAAAACACACTCGAATCTTAGAAAGTTAGTCGGTGACAAGTTAGCCCCAAAAACCACACTAAGGTGATTTAAACATAGAAGATCACTAAAACTAAGAGCCCCATGTAATTCAGGTGCTCTAAGTTAGGGGAATGTCATAAAAAGTCTGTGGAAGCTTTTTTCCCTAACTCCTACAATAATGTTAATATTTCACTCCAAACAACAAAAGTAGACATGCTCATCTGAGAATGAGCAATACCCAAGTAGGTTTGCTCTATAGGTCTCCCAGATAACAGCACTTAGCTCCAATCCGTAAATCCTGCTCATTAGCCGCAACAGATTTCTGTGCAGAGAGCAGCCAAACCAAGCTTTACAGATGAGACGACCCTAGGAGTCAATAGGAAATGTGAACGTCATAAATCTTATGAGGTGGAAGTGAAGGAACAACTGTACATAACTAGGCTGAACTAGGATGCTGCAAGGAAACAGATATATGTATATATATATATATATATATATATATATATATAAAGTAATTGTTTTTTATTTATTAATATATTTTTATATTGAAAAGATATGACAATTGAATTTATAGGTTCAATAAATAATTTATTTTGTGTTAATATGATATATTTGATATGATATATTTATAGACAATGCATTAGAGTGTTTGTTCCTAGGCAACGTGGTTTTGTGACGTGTATTAACCCCTTTAGTCATGGGTTGTGTGTTACCCTGGATTTTGCATCATAAAATGGGCTTAATACCAACATATCATATTTGTTATTTACACATGTTGATATCGGATTGTTAAAGTGTCAAATAATGTTTAAATGTCATAATTGTGTTGTGCTTTTGTGCTATACTGTCACTTTAAATGCTTCTGGGAGACTCAGCAAAGGTTTTAAAACCACTTGCAAGTGGTCTTTGGTACACGTAAATCTTTTTTCTGCTTTTTGCAGTTATGGCAGTGCCCTGATTTGCGAGTGATCCGTAAAATCTTTGTATAAGGTTTGGGTGTCAGGGAGTAAATAGTAGCAGTTTGTGTACAATGTTTTAGGGAAGGGGGTTAACATAGCTATGTAGGATTTATGATGCTGCTACGGCACTAATAGTTGATTTTTCAGGGATTAGAGTAGGGCCCTAAGTAAGCAGTCAAGACAAACAAAACAAATTCCTATCTACCCTAAGCATGCTATAAAATATAGGTTAATATACAACCACTTTTATATAAAACACACAAAACTTTACTAAAATTAAGCTCTTCACCACAAATCACATATATAGTTGTGAGCGTACGGGCCGTTGCTCACGCTTGCGGGCTCGCGTAGCGAGCCCGCGGCCCTCGCGTATCGAGGGCTGCGGGCCTCAGTTGCTGGGATGGAGCGCAGCGTACGGCCCGTTGCTCACGCTTGCGAGGGCCGCTGCTCGCGCAGCGAGCCGCGGCCCTCAGTTGCTGGAATGGAGCAGCCACCTCCTCCCCACAATGCCCCGCGCAGGGCCGCCCAGTCCCCGGTTCGGGTTCACACCCCGCACAGCAAAGCGAGGGCCGCTGCTCGCGCAGCGAGCCGCGGCCCTCAGTTGCTGTAATGGAGCAGCCACCTCCTCCCCACAATGCCCCGCGCAGGGCCGCCCAGTCCCCGGTTCGGGTTCACCTTCCGCACAGCAAAGCGAGGGCCGCAGGCAGGCATGGAGGCGCTCACCACCCCACTATAACTCCCCCCTACCCTCGGACGGACCCCCCAGGAGCACAGTGAGCCACGGACATACACGGGACTCCCCCGAGCACACACAGGCCTGCCCCCCGGGCTGGACAGGTGAGTAGAGCCTGATAGGGCTTCATGTGGGGTGACAGGGCACATGATAGGGCCTGGGACCACAGGAGTGAGCTCTATATAGGTGTGTATGTGTATATATATATATATATATATATATATATATATACATACTGTGTGTTTTTTTAATATATATATATAATTAAAAAAAAACACAGAGTATATATATATATATATATAAATAAAAACACACAGTATATGTATATATATATATATATATATATAAAAACACACAGTATATGTGAGTGTGTGTGTATATATATATATATATATATATATACTGTGTGTTTTTTTAATATATATATATATATATATATATATATATATATAGCGTATATATAGTGTGTGTGTATATATATATATATATATATATATATACACTGTGTGTGTGTGTATATAGTGTGTGTATACAGTGTGTGTGTGTATATAGTGTGTGTGTACAGATATACAGTCAGTGCATACACCTATATGTGCATGTATAACATACCATATATTGCACGGCACATTACAGTCAGTCATTGTATATGTGCCTCATCTCCATCTTATTGTGTGTGTGTGTGTGTATATATATAATGTGTGTGTATATTGTGTGTGTATACACACATTATATATACACACACATTATATATATATATATATATATATATATATATATATATATATATACACACACACACAACATATTATGTGTGTATATATAATGTGTGTGTATATATTGTGTATGTGTATATAATGTGTGTATATATATATATATATATATATATATATATAATGTGTGTGTGTATATAATGTGTGTGTATCACATATATAGTTGTGAGCATGCGAGCCCGCTCGAGCCATTGCTCACGCTTGCGGGCCGCCGAACAAAACGAAAACGAGGCTACAACACACTAAACATGCAAAACACCCCAAGAAACACGCAAAACACCACAAAACACCTACGGATATTCCGCTACAGATGCATACCACACATTACCCGCCATTTTAGAACAATGCGGAAGTACACGAGTACGCTAACGGTTTGGTCTCGCGCACGCACACTATTACACTGCACACATTCATCACGCTTACACAGCAGCTCCACACCACTAATGCTGCAGCAACATCAAAACAGATTGCCAGCTCTTCATCACAATGCATAAAAATAGGTAAAGTATATTCATTTATTAATCTATTAGTTATTTTATTAGTATACACCAAACAGCATTAGCTCGCTTACAATTTCATTGCCGTCATTTTTTGACGGGCAATTCGCTAGTATAATATAGTCATTAGCACCTATTAATATTGGTGCCAGGTCAAAGATTAAATATAAGGGGAATCTCTGGATTCCCCTAGAAACACTACCTATGCTCACAAATCGCAAATGGGAGCGGTTCCATATTTATGAAAATATACCCCCCATTCCAGCATTGTCAAATTACGCCTATTGAATTCTAATTTCCTCTTTTCTACATAGGCCCTGTTCCAAAAATGTGACAACCTAAATAAATAAATAAAAGTAAACTTAACTACAAGTTAAATGTAAATTGTAGTCCCAGTTAGAAGGGGCTTCCCATGCCAAATGCACAATAAAAATGCTTACATGGGTTTTGATTGGCTGCCCACCCAAGCCCAAATGGTCTAGTTATTGCACCATTAGATAGGTGAGAAAAACATGTATTAATTTATTTCCATTTCCCCACTCTACAAGGCTTATATTTTGTTACTTATTGTAGGGCGGGTGAAAATAATAAGATGTCTATAATGGTAGACATATGCTATAATGAGACCATGTTAAAATTGCGCATTAGAAGCTTGCATGTTGTGCCCATTGTCCAAGAACAATATATGTCTTGGGATTTTGATCTGGAAGCAGACTTGCAAATGTACACACAATATATTTAACAAATAACAAATAATAAGAAAAAAACAATTTGGCAAAACTTACGAAGCCAAACAAGCCTGTTCATAGGTGGGTCCTGTCCTATTGACAAATTTTTCATGCCATCTGATGCTTCTCCATCATATTTTTTAGATAATGTTTAAATGATCACTATAATCAAATTAAAATATGTTTGCTTCTTGAAAGGAGAGCTATGGCAAGTCGGCACAAGCTATTAAAAAGTAAAGATAGTACACTATGTACAAAGGTCAGCATAGTTAGAACTATGGTATTTCCAGTAGTAACATATTGTTCTGAGAGCTGGATCATAAAGAAGTCTTTGCACAGTAGAATTGCCGCCTTAGAATTGTGGTGTTGAAGAAAACTTCTTAGCTCCTTTCTACTGCAAGAAGATCCAATACATCCGTACTACAGGAAATCAAGACAAACTGTTCACTTGAAGGTGTGATTATGAGGCTGAAGCTCTAACATTTTGGCCACATCATGAGCAGACCGGATTCCCTAGGGATGACGTTGATGTTGGGAAAGATTGAAAGCACAAAAAGAAGGGGACGACAGAGGAGGAGATGGATGGATGAGGTAATTGAAGCAAAGAACACAAGCTTGGTGGAGCTCAGAGGTGATATGCCTGGCATGCTGCAGTCCATAGAGTCACAGAGAGTTGAACACGACTGAATGACTAAACAATAACAAATAATCAAATTTGTAAAATATACTCTTTTGAAGAACTACACTTAAATATAGGTTAACAAATTTTTAATTGTAAAAAAATATATTTTTACTACCTTACTACCTTCTTGTGAAGTTAAGCTATGGTGGAATCTGCCATTTGGGTTTCAACTTCCTGAGGTGTGAGGAGACTTTAAATGCACTGAAAATTTCTGTCTGCACAATGATAATGTGCTACAATCGTCAGTGCTCTTAAGCAGCTCTTAAGGAAAGGTCATTTGTTTAGAGTACAGAATGTAAGAAACAACAGACAAAAAAAAGCTACCTTAAATTACATTTTAATATAATAATTTAGATGCAAAAAAAATAAAAAAATAAAAGGATGTATTTATAATAGATCATTTGATCATTTCACAGATGTCACTCACATAATGTTATCCTGAGAGATTTAAAGCTGTAGGCACCAGGGAAAGAAAATAGAAAGTGACCAGGGTTGGTTGGAATCGATGAATTACACATTAAAGCTGCACTATCCCTCCGAAACAGTGTAGTCTGTGCTACAGCTTCTAGGTGTCACTGCTCCTCAATCCTATTTGATTACTCTGTTTTTCTAAGGATCACTGGCTCCATATTTAGTTTATGAACATAGAATCATCTTGTGTTTGTTAAATCACTTCCTCAGAGCTGGATCATGATAGTCTGTTTATGTATGAGGGAATGGTGGGGGAGGACAGAAAAGGGAGAGAATTCAAATGTGTTACTAGTTTTTCACTATCATGTAAGGATGGTAAGGTTTAATCTCTAGAAAAATGTATATTTACATACATTTGGAACACTATTCATGATACTTTCTTGAGCATCCCTCATAAGTGTTAGTAGTCACCAAGCATACTAGGACTACACTTCCCCACTTCCCCTCCATTCATGCACAAGATGTGAAATCGGTCACTATGTTCATTTCTGACTCACTTGGATTTCTTCCCTGAGAATCTCATTGCAGAGCTCAAGAAAATATTTTGGAGGGACCTATTACATCCCATAACCTTAGGTGAATGTAAGAGTTCAGTCACAATGTCACGGTAGTTCTGATCTTCACACTGTTTTTTCAACTTGGTTTAACAGATGTTATTTTTTTCTATTTTTAATAAAATCTCTTATTTGAAGACCCACAAAATGCCTTCTTTAATTTGAGCACGACTTATTATAGTAAACTTTTCTTCAAAAAGGCAAATCCGGCGCCATTTTTATTCACACCCTTAAGAATGTTTTTAAAAATCTCTAGTTTTATAAAGAGTGTAGGTAAGTTAGACCAGTGGGGGTGGAGGATTCCCTGGTGATCCAGTGGTAAGGATTCAGTGCTTTTACTGCAACACCATGAGTTAAATTCCAGTCAGGGAACCAAAAGATCACACCATCCTGAAGCCGAGCAGGGTTGGGCCTGGTCAGTACTTGGATAGGAGACTGTCTAGGAATACCAGGAGCTCTATGATGTGGCCCACTGGAGAACAAACTTTCAACCCACTCCAGTATCTCTACCATGAAAACCAAGTGGATCAGCATGATCATGGGCATAAAGATGTGTTCCATGAGGTCAAAAATGGTTGGATCAGATATTCTTGATATAATTACTTCTCTCCCACAAGAAACAACACAATTTAGTATAGCAGAGCTGCAAACCAAGTACATTTCAAAATCACCACTGATGTTCCAATGGTATTTGGAATACTGAATATTTTTCCAAACAAAATTTCATATTTTTGTACGATTTTTTTCATACTCGAGCATAAGCTAATGGCACGGAAGGAAGTTTGTTTCCATTGTCAAAAAGGACGCCATTCAAACTAGTTTTAGAGGAGTCAATGAAGAGTCATCATTCTATTATTTTATGTTCATGACCAAGAGCATTTATTTTTACAGTAAACTAAATTGTTTTCTTGTGAATAAAAGGTTTTTAACTCATCTTGGCAGTTTCAAAATACACACTTATGTATCTAGCTGGGATAGATTCAAGCCCTTAAGTCTAGACCCCCAAAGTCTTTTTTTTTGGGGACAAATTTAAATTCCGAACAAGGTTTTTTAAATCACCTTGTGTTAATAGATGTGGCCCAGAAGAAGATGTACCTGCTCAAATGTGGGGTCATGTTGCCCCACATGTTGAACTTACAGAGGTACATTTTTGGAGGCTGTGGTACAGGTAAGTCCTCACTGTGAGGAACTGGACTCATAGCAGATGGCAATGTTTACACCGTGACAACTGGCATAGGTTTCTCAGACCCGTGCTGTGTTCATGACCCGATGCAATGCCTCAGGCTTCTACTAGTCTGTCTGGTTGCCACCTGGCTGCCAACAGGTACATAATATAGTAAAAAATGTGTATTATTATTATTGAAAAAATATATTTAACTAAGTTATTTAAGTAATTGTGATTAACTAGGTTTGGTCTTTCTATATATTTATTAATTAAAAGTGTCATCACAAAAATAAATGTGGGTGATTCTAAATGCATATTTTAATCTCTTTTACTCCACCCCACTGGCATCTACCTTTTTTACCCCCAAGACTGATTTTCATAAATGACTCAAGGAGGCAGAGTAGTTAAAGGACCACTGTAGTACAAAACATGCAATCATGGGTTTAAAAGATCACATTTTAAATATTTTTGCATGCAAAATAACTGATTTACAGTGTGGACGTCACATTAAAAAAAAGAGAGTGGGGGATTGTTTTCTTCTCCTTTGTCCTGATAGGTTACAGAAAACAGAGGGGCAGTGAGTGTTATGGATGCCTGAGCTGCAACATATTTTGTTTTTATTCCAAATAGGTTTAATGTAACTCAGATAAGAAAACATAATTAAGTGTCTCTCCATGAATAATATAAAGGTGATTTAAATACGCTGTTTTTTTATCTGCCTGTCTTTTTAGTGTTAATTCTCTTCAGTTAATATAATTGATTTTTCATTGGGGAAAACATTTGAAATGTATAAAACATGCTTTCAAAAATGGAACTATTTTGAATTCAGTGGCCCTTTAACCCTCATTTAGGCAGTGCATGATAATTGAAGGCATTTAATATATCACTTCTCAATATGACTTTGATAGTAATAGTAATTGAAGAAAAATATGTATCAAATTAAATTATTTATACTGCATCAGATTAATGGATTAACATAGTGCCATATTTAGTCTTTTTGAAGAATATCATTACAGATATTGTTAGAATGTAATAAATAACAAATATCAAATATTATATATTATGTTGCAATGGGAGCTACCATTTTTGTTTTGTCTTATCTACTTTTACAAGTGGTAGGAGACCATGAATATACAGAAACATCTTGCTCAATCTTTAGTATAAAAGCTTCCAGTTGGATTAATGGCAATCTCTTTATTTTTAGTATATACCAGTGAAGACTACCATCCTAACTAAAGCAAATATCTTTAATTAAAAAATGTTTTGTTTATGTGAAATAATATCACATATAGTCAAATGGAAAAGTCCTAAGAGAAGGAGATATCGCTGTTGACCAAAAGTACTCTATTTTATAACATATTGAGACACCAATAAAACATATCATCTATTTGAACACATAAAAAAAATATACTTTTGAAATTTAAAAAGCATTTGCCATCTTGATATCTCCTCTAGATAATAGACAACAATATGCACAGATTCACAATTTTGATAATTATAGTTAATTGCAACAATTTCTTATATTGCTGCACAAAAGTCGCTCAGTGCTGAATTTTTGATCTTTCGCGACCAGAAGAGAGTTACAATCAGAATTCGCTATTCAATTGCTATAATTCCCATAAATATTTTCACACCCGTAAATGTCAAATGTAGAAGAAAATCCTACTGGTACCAGATAGGACTCGTAAGAGTGTTTAACCACTGTTCGTAGCAAATAAAAATCAATACTGCACTGTAAATGACGTGGAAAACAATAAAATACATTAGATTTAATTGCACAACAGTCTCAAGCTCGCAAACCTGCAATGAAAAAATATTTTATTTGTCATTTCCGTGTTATATCAGTCTCGGGAATCAATAAGTTAATACATATCACGCTACCCACGTGGACTAGAACATTTTCTTCATTCATTTTTATTATTTTCTACCTTGCAGGATTGCGAGTCTGATCACATATCGGACCCCTAACCGCTAATTGATTGACATGTAATCTCCATCTTATACTGCTGTAATGATGACGGTCTCATTTACTATTGGCTGTGTCTAAATGGGTAGTTACGTCCTTGCTTAATTGATCATGTTCACGCTCTGAAATTCTGCATACGATTGCATGGTTTAGGGTTTTGGCTTTCAGCCCGTAACTTGGGGGCTTGTTCAATTGAATCGCTCTGTAATTGTAGCAAATTTCAAGCTCACAGACATACGGCGGGCTTGCAATTGAATGAGGCCCCAAGTATCAGTTCCTAGGGGAGTTAGTAACAACAAATTATTTTGCAGCTCCTTTTAAAGGTATGTCAAAATTCCCAGTTTTTACCTTTTCTAATCTAACACCTGCTGCTTATATCAGACACACACATTACATTAATTCATTCTATACACACACAGATTTTTTTTATTTAAAAATACAACTTGTTTTCCACACCCCCAGGGCTGCTTACATAGGCACAGTGTACCTACCAATAGAAACACTGCATTTGGGCATGAATTTAACCCTTTACTAACCTTCAAGTCAGCAGCAGCTCAATGCAAAGATCTTACTGAGCAATGTCTGGCTCCTCCTGCTTCCTTCTGCAGAGGACTACACATCCCATGATTCCTTCCTGCATAAGCTGCTATCACAGGTTGATACAATTAATACAATGTATAAGCTGCCTATAATTGGCCAAAACAAATTATGAATGTTATGCTAATTTTAGCTTGAATATGCAGGGTTATTAACTCTGAAAAGCAACTGATTGCAAACTAACAGCCTTATTAAATTGTGATTCGGACAATTGAATACGACTCTATATAAGCATATTTTTTTACAGAAGTTTTTAGTTAGTGAAGACCTTGATTTTGGATAGAAGTTCACTAACTAAAAACTTCTGCAAAAAACATATGCTATGTGCTTATATAGAGCCCTATTCAATTGGCTGAATCACAATTTAATAAGGCTGTAGATATTTAGCAAATATCAGTGAGTTTGTTAATGTTTAATTTAGTATTTTTTCATGCAATTTTTTTTTTCATACACTGATAATTCTCCTCTATCAGATGCATACATAATCCACGGAATTTAATCATGCCTTTACGATATAAATTTGTTTTGTTTTTTTACACTGCAGATTGCTTTTATATTTGCTAAAAATACCAGGCAAAAAATACCAGTCACATCATAGTGAAAACATTCATTTCCAGGCATTTTGGAAGAGCTGTGGAAAGCCGCCTTTTAATTAATAACATATTAATTATAATAATAATATTGATACATATTAAAATGAAAATAGCTTCTAGAATACAAAGAAAGGGAAGCCTATTTAATTGTTAAATCCCTTAAACATATATAGCAAAGGTACAGAACCTAATTACAGTAGCACAAACTAAAAGGCCATTGGCCGCAGCCTGGGGCAACGTGCACTCACATCTTTTTTTATTTCAAAGGAAGTCGGAAAATATGTTTCTCCTTCCTTTGAAGTTAATTGCAATTTAGTTATAGACTCAAATGACTATCTGCCATTGATTCTGTACTTTAAGTTTTGTGATCACTAATATTAAACTGTCTAGACTATGTAATACTGTGACTGATTGTCATTAAACTATTAGAATTTGCTTTGAAGAAATGAGATTATTGTATCAAATTTACTCCAGGAAGCAAAACTGTGGTTGCATCATAACCTATCTCAGACACACACAGAAGCTAATTGTACCATACAAAAAGCCTCTCTTGCTCTGGATGATCTTATCACATTTTAAGATTTTTTTTCCTCTAAATTTTTTTAAAGATGATAATCTGAAATATTTCATCTATTTTTATCTGACCTGCCAAATCATATCACACTTTATCCACATTACAAACAGAGCTATACAAACAGTATATGCGACAGATTGCGGCGCTGTCAGATCTAAGGGAGCAAGAAATAGGATATTATATAGAGTACCAGGCTCAACAGATCAATATTGTCATTTGTAACTTTAACTTATTTTTAATTGCATTTTGTTATATACAATTTCCATAAATAATTTCCAAAAGTTACCAAATATATTTTAATGCAACAATGGGAATAAAAAATAAAAAGTTTATTAAAACTCAATATGACAGAATAAAACAAGCTAAAGGCACCCAGCGATCACCTTTTTCTAAAGGGTATTTTGAAAAACTAATGGCCAAAATGGTTTTAGAAATTAAAAAATTAAGCATAGCCTTTGTATTTTATGTATTATTCCAAACTATTCCTTATTATTATTATTATTTTCTTTATCTGTAATGAGCCAACAGAGCCAACACATTCCGTAGCGATACACAGGGGTAAGTTCAAGTCAGAAACAATATTAACACAATGGAAAACAATGGAGAGCCCTGACTTTTAGCCACATTCAATTCGAAACCCGTATGTGCAACGTGAGACCCGCAATGGCTGCGAGCTTGTAATTTTGCAGATTTACGGTACTTTTAAATTAGAACATGATGCGAGTTACGGGCTTGAAAGGCAAACCCGTAAACCATTTTTCGCTTGTTGGATGTGGGACCGTGATCAATTAGTCAAACTAATTAGTTACAGGTTTAGATGGAAACAGAGATCGTCAGAATTACGTCACTGAAAAATGGAGGTGGGTTTTCAAAGTCTTACGGGTTCAATTACGAGTTACGATCGGACCCACATTCCAGATATAATGCAATACTGATAAAGCCGTAAATATGCTATTCTATCGCATGCGAGTTCCATTATATGTATTAACACATTGATTGCTGGGATCGATATAACACGGAAAATAAAAATTAAAGTATTTTGTGAGCTTGTGAATGTTGTGCTACTAAATCTAAGACCTAACATCACTTTCCCTTTTAATAACAGTACAGTAGTGTGTGTATATGTGCATTTACAGTGATACGGATTGGCCTTTACCCCCCTTGCGGGTCCTCTCTAGCACTCGTTGGCTTCTTGGCTCCATTTGCGAGTTACGGGGTTGAACGCCAGTGATGTTGATGCAATTTAATAGCGCAATTGGAATGTAGCAGTTACGGGCTTGACAGATCAAGTCGAATTCTCACGTCCCGTAGGGTTTTCTCGCTCCTACCCGCAAGTCGTCGACTGGCTGGTTTACAAGGCCAATTTAAGTCTTGCGGGCTACATGACGAGCTACAATTTTGCACATTAGGGGAATTTAATGTGGCTGTTTGTGCTTAAAATATACAACGATGCTGTCCATAAAGCACCAACACAAGATTGAAAACTTGCAAACTTATAATCTAAAGCAGGGGTGAGCAAGTCAGGTCCTGGAGAGTACCACACAGGCCTGTATTTGAGGATATCCTTTCTGCGCATAGGTGAGTCAATCAGTATGACTGAAGAAGCGATTGACTCACTTGTACACACCCGTGATATCCTCAAATTCTGGCCTTTGTGGGGCTCTCCAGGACTGAACTTGTCCAACCCCTGTCTAAAGGATACCTTACAGAGATATTCTTTTATATTCTCAAAGAGGGTGTACCTTTTTAAACTAATGAACTTTCCATTACTGCTACTAAAAGTTCTGTCACTTCCTGCCAGATCCCCATTGTGTAGACTGATGCCATCAAAGTCTCCTTCAACTTTAGGAGGTTGGTTACCAGAAACCAAAATGGCAGACCCCATAGCAGCAAAATGTCATATAAAAGGCAATATATTACAGTCTGCATCATTTTAATTTGTATTCCCTATTTTTATTCAAAATAGTATATTTGGCACTTTACATTTCTTGATTCTACTATTTGGCTCTGGGTTCCCTGGTGGTCTAGTGTTTAGGATTCAGTGCTTTTATCTCTGCAACCTGAATTTGATTCCAGTCAGGGAACCAAAAGGTCACACCACCCTGAAGCCATGCATGGGCATGGTCGGTACTTGGATGGGAGACCAGCTAGGAATACCAGGAACTTTATGCTGTGGCCCACTGGAGAAGCAACTGGCAACCCACTCCAGTATCTCTGCCATGAAAACCAAGTGGATCAGCATGAACATGAACGTAAAGATGTGCCTGGTGTGTTACGGTCCATGAGGTCACAGAGAGTTGGACATGACTGAATGACACAACAACAACAACAACAGTATTAGGCTACCCTATACACTTTTATGCCATAAACAAACAGTCTTACACTTCCTGAATATTCAAAGTTTCTTCCCACCTCAGGAAGTTGATCTGCTGAAAATAAAATGGTAGGTTAAAAAACAGCATAATTGCATTTAAAAGATAATAAATTAGGGGTTATAATATTTTGTTTACATTGTAAAACACATGCAGAATATTTTAGGTGTAGGGAGATTATAGCACCTCAAACGTGAGATAAACTATTAATTTCAAAGTGCTTGTGTAATTGAAATATTAAAGATGTGATACACAATAAAGTGTATCTAGTAGTTAAATAGATAAAGTAATGTGTACTTTGTAAATGGCTAAACATATACAGTGCCTTGCAAAAGTATTCACCCCCATTGACTTTTTACCTATTTTGTTACATTACTGCCTTAAATTCAATGTTTTGTTAATCTGAATTTTATGTGATGGATCAGAACACAATAGTCTAAGTTGGTGAAGTGAAATTAGATAAAATATAATATATATATATATATATATATATATATATATATATATATATAAAACTATTTTTTAGAAATAGAAAACACAAAATTGGCATGTGCGCAACCAATTACCTTCAGAAGTCACATAATTAGTGAAATTATGTCCACCTGTGTGCATTACATATACACACCTTTTTTAAAAGGCGACAGAGGCTGCAACACTTAAGCAAGAGGCACCACTAACCAAACACTGCCATAAGGACCAAGGAACTTTCCAAACAAGTAAGAGACAATGTTGTTGAGAAGTACAAGTCAGGGTTAGGTTATAAAACAAATCCAAATCTTTAATGATCCCCAGGAGCACCATCAAATCTATCATAACTAAATGGAAAGAATGGAAAGAACATGGCACAACAGCAAACCTGCCAATTGACGGCCGCACACCAAAACTCATGGACCGGGCAAGGAGGGCATTAATCAGTGAGGTAGCAAAGATACCTAAGGTAACCCTGGAGGTCGTGCAGAGTTCCACTGCAGAGACTGGAGTATCTGTACATAGGACGACAATAAGCCGTACGCTCCATAGAGTTGGGCTTTATGGCAGAGTGGCCAGAAGAAAGCCATTACTTTCAGCAAAAAAACTAAATGGCCCGTTTTGAGTTTGCGAACAGGCATGTGGGAGACACCCAAAATGTATGGAGAAAGGTGCTCTGGTCTGATGAGACTAAAATTTAACTTTTAGACCATCGAAAAAAATGCTATGTCTGGCACAAACTGAACACATCACATCACCCAAAGAACACCATCCCCACAGTGAAACATGGTGGTGGCTGCATCATGCTGTGGGGATGTTTTTCAGCAGCCAGGACTGGGAAACTGGTCAGAGTTGAGGGACAGATGGATGGTGCTAAATACATATATATAGATATTCTTGAGCAAAACCTGTACCACTCTGTGCGTGATTTGAGGCTAGGCGGAGGTTCACCTTCCAGCAGGACAATGACCCCCAACACACTGCTAAAGCAACACTTGAGTGGTTTAAAGGGAAACATGTAAATGTGTTGGAATGGCCTAGTCACAGCCCAGACCTCAATCCAATAGAAAATCTGTGGTCAGACTTAAAGATTGCTGTTCACAAGCGCAAACCATCCAACTTGAAGGAGCTGGAGCAGTTTTGCAAGGAGGAATGGGCAAAAATCTGAGTGGTAAGATGTGGCATGCTCATAGAGACTTATCCAAAGCGACTTGGAGCTGTGATTGCAGCCAAAAGGTGGCTCTACAAAGTATTGACTTTAGAGGAGTGAATAGTTATGCACATTGACTTTTTCTGTTATTTTGTCCTATTTGTTGTTTGCTTCACAATAGAAAAAAAAAATATTCAAAGTTGTGGGCATGTTCTGTAAATTAAATGATGCAAATCCTCAAACAATCCGTGTTAATTCCAGGTTGTGAGGCAACAAAACACGAAAAATGCCAAGGGAGGTGAATACTTTTGCAAGGCACTGTAACTCTTAAAGTTATAATATTAATATGTAAGTTCAAAATGAGTGACAAAATAATAACAATTTGCATATAAATAGTGACAAAGATAAAATAAGAAATTACTAAGGGGTGTCTGAACATTTAAAGAGGAAACTATATTTTAAATTGACTTGCTTACTAAAAAAGTAAAAAATAATGATTAAAAGATAACAATAGGATTCATACATAAAACATAAGGGAGTGAAAAGACAGGATTATAGCAAGAAAAAAAATATTAAATTGAGTGCATTTTTAGTGCAAGCTCAGTGCATTTACAGAAAAAGCTCATATTTTTTTGTTGGATGTAGTCTATTAAAAACAGTATGCAGTTTAAAATAATTGAAAGTTAATATTTTTCTAACTTTTGACTGTGTCGGTTTCCCCTGACGCAGAGCTGCTTATCTCCTGCTATCTGTAGCTATAAATGGGTGTGGTCAGCTTTGCCTGGAAGCTGGACTAAAAAAAATGTCTGACCAGTCACAATCTGGTTCAAACTGAGCATGCTCAGAAAAGGGGATGGGGCTATGATGGTTCATGCACTATGGCTGGATGTTTCCATATAAAGGAGTTGCAGGCAGGTTACAATACAGCTTTACCTGTGTGTAGGACATGGGGTGAATCCGATTATGTGACAGGGCGGGCCCATTGACATCATAGCTCAGCCTGCTTCAAAGCTCAATGATGATCCAGCCCCCAGGCAGAGCTGTGCCCCCAGGGAGCTGGAAAAAAGGTAGCTCTGCTTAAGGAGAAAACAGACTATTTAAAAAGAAGTTTAAAAAAGATATTAACTTGTGTTTATTTTAAACTCCTTACTGTTTTAATAGTCTAGTGGTCCTATAATACTCTGATCAGTCTACATTTGTTATTAAATGAGATGGACAGACATATAGATCACTGAATAGATTTCTTTAAACAATACTTTTAAAATATGCAGCCAGTAAGGTACACATTTATTATCATCTGTTATGATGACATGCTTGCTGAGGGTTTTGATCAATCTAGTGCTCTATACACTTCCCTTGAAGATGTAATGTAGCATACCGGTTGTTCTTACAAGTGATATGCAATATTACAGCATCAGTACTTTAATAAGCTTACCAACTACATGGCTTGGCTCATCTTTAAGAGAAGTGTTCACATTATCACCTCAGCAGACGGTCTTCTCAATGCACTTTTTTCAATGGATTGGGATAAAAATTCTTCCTATTTTGCCTGATACTCAGGATTTTAATAAAAATATTTATTTTTAAAATTGTATTTGTGTGAAGTTTATCTACTGCCTACAATGCTTAAAATAATATTGATTGTTGATGAACCAAGGGAAGACTAAGAGATAACAGACAAATGCCAAGAAAATATATTTTGGAGGGCAATAGTATTGTGTCAGGTCCAAGGTTGTCTACTGAAACTGCTTTATTTTTTTGTTGTCATCTTGCTTTGTGCGTCATCATGGCCAGATTACCCATTAGGCCAACTAGGCAGCCTACCAAAGGTGCTTCCCTGTGAGGGGCACCACTTTATTAAAAAAAATGGTTCCTGGCTTTAAAAAATGAAATGCTGCAGTTCATTGACTGGCTACTATGGGGTAATCACCTAGAACAAGAGAGTTACAATGGGAAAAGGAACTTACATGCACAGAAAAGGCAAAAATGGGTCAGTGCGTACCTTGCATACTAACTTGCAGGGGCTCCTCCACTTCACCGCCTAGGGGCTCCAAAAAGGTAGATGAAGCACTGGGCATCATGGTGGATGTTTTTAAGCTAAAATGCATCATTTGGAAACAAAACAATAGTATATTCAACCATAATATTGCTTCTCATACTCTTCTTCCAAGACTACACAGAGGAAGAATCCTTTTATAGTAAAATCTTACATTAGAGAAATCACTCCTTGCACTTCTCATTTGTCTCCTTTACTCACAAATAATTATTTTTACAATCAAATTCTACACATTTCCAATTTCATATTTTCTGCAGGTTTGTTTAAAGGCCAGTAGTTTGAGTAAAATTGCACATGTCAAGTAAGTAACAAGCTAATAACATTAGCATATGTGTTATAAACATATTTTTTTTAGAACAAAATGCAGAATGCTTATGCATAGATACTGCCATCTTGTCTGATTTAATTACTAAAGCACCTATCTGTAGAGAGAGGGAAGAAGAAAAGATGAGGACATTTGTTAAATAATTTGACATGCTGAATTTGACACCTTCTCCCTTCACATGCAGATACAAAGATAAATACATAAATGCAATCACTGTCCTCTAGAAATATAAACCACTATTTCAAACACACACAACCTTTACCAACATGTCTTGGATGCCTCCAGGGACCAGTACAGTCATTAAAAAAAATTTTTTTGTAAGAACAAGCTTTGCGACTCTTTCTCTGCCTAATTATGCTTTTCGTCAGACTCACATTTCTTGAACATATATTTTTTATTGCACAGTGGTGTTCAATATACTGTATCTTGCAGTGATATGACACAACAACACAACAGTCAATTGATAAGCTAACAGGACAGAATCATATGAAAATATTTCCTGTCGATTTTATGTTAATTAGGAGGCTTTGGGAAATAAATAAAACAATGCATCTGTGTTTTTTCTTCCTTATTTTACTATATCAGTCAACTAATGTGAACCAGCGCCCATCCTCTTTACCATACATACTGAAGGCAATAAAAACATGTATTTGTCTAGGATTTATACTAATAATTAAAAGTCATTCTGTTCATTATTTTTAATACCAAACGTGAAGCAATCTGTACAAAGTTTTACGTTTCATGGAATAATTATATTAAATGGCTTAACACACAATAGTATAGACATCAGCATAAATAAATGGCATAATTAAATGGTCTTATGCAGTTGTTTTCAATATTTTACACAAATTAGCAATAATCATTTTCGATAACACTTTGAGGCACACCATTGTCATTCTCTTTTTTCAGTAGACAATTTTGACGCATTAGATTGTTGAAGGGTATTTGATTGAATTACTGAAGGTTCACAGTAATGACAATACAGCCCTGGGAAGGTAACTGAAGAGAAAACAAGATTACACAGGTCCAACAATTCAGAATGAAATCATCAGTCTAATGATCCGTAATCCTATGCACTCTATTGTTAAAGAAATTAATTCTGCTTCACAGTGACATTTTGTCATAGCTGATGGAACTCAGAACTATGTTAATATGACATACAGGAAGAATGCACATTTGGTGATCAAATTTGGCTAAATTGTGTTTTCATTAAGAGCAGTAAAAATTATACCTCTAACGATTAGAGTAGGATTGGAAAATACATTTTCAAGAATATGACATGTGTATTTAGAAGGTTAAAGGTCTGCTATAGTTCCAAAACGGGTTTTTTGATTCATGCAAAACATTATTTTTGCATGAGAAAGTGTAAATCACATTCGAAAACCCTCATCCTCCTTTTACTAAAGCAATCATACTGCATTAGCATTGATATAGAATATATCCTGCTAGATGTTATATATAGCAGTATATGTTATATATAAATAGGTGAACATTAGTTTTATAATTCTTTTAAAATGTAAAATATACTGCCACAGTGGGTTGAAACCTATGATACTGAATGTAAGCATTGTGGGTAGTAAAATATTTTGGACCACTGTTAAGTATAACCACCATGCGCCTAACATAAACCCCTTACTACCCTAACTACTAGCACAGATATCTTTATGAACCCCTATTGGTGCTATCCCCCATGGGGATCTAAAAGGATCACATGTTTAAGACATACAAATAATATATAAAATGAGGGCACCGAACATGCAAGTGCCTGTTTATCGATTGATGAAGAGGGCATTGTGTATCATCCTTGTCGTCAAGGTGTTGTGGTTTTTGTTAATTCATTTGGTGATATTATTATTCTCTTGAATTGTCATATTTTATATATTTGCTAATTTTTCATTATCTGAAATCTTACTACATGATATATATAAGCTTTAGTCTCATAAAATAAGCAGAACTGTATTGTATTGAAAGATATTTATTATAATGAATAAAAATTATATCAAAACAGTTTCTTTCAAAATAACAATCAATATGGTATAATAATTATGACAGATATAATATCAAGGTATATCAAATGATAAAGAATTGATTATTAACACATTGTCCACGTATTCATATACAAGACATGAGCAATATGCCTAATACATAAGATATGGCAATTATGATATTAAAGTTGGTTTGATGATTTTTGGTATTTTCACAAATATCTACTCACTAACATACCATACCATTTGAAAATTATACAACTTCTGCAGTCTAATTATAATATTTTATAAATACAAAAAGAAAATGTATATTTCCAATACAATTAGGTACTAAATCAAAATTTATTGGATTACTACAACATCTGTAAATTGTACGTCGACTTACAAGTTACAAGATTATGGTGATATAATTATATCAGATAAATATTGATATAGCAATCTACTTTATAGTAAAGTAACTAAATATTTCCATATTTGTAATGAAAATAAATATAGAAAAACTGATATGATACCCAAATGCAATGTCTTGTGCATGTCTGAACCTTTTTCTTTGTTTCAAAATAATTTCCTGCCCCTTGTATGTCAGTGTATAAATTATTTTATGATTGAGCTGTGAAAGTTTCTTTATAGCTACTGGTGTATACATCTTGAATATTGATGTGTTTTGGGAGTGTCCCAATAGTATGTGCTAGGAGTATGTAATGATTATGTCCAAAATGTGTATCTGGATGTCTGTCCTCAAAGAAGTGTGTGTTCTTAGGACTCCCTGCCATCTCCTTCTCTGCCATCTCCCTTATCTTGAATCCTAGTGAATCTCTCCTGTGTTCCTTCTCTGTTTTTTTTTCTCTTGAATAGGGAGAGTCTTAAATAGGTCACTAGCTATTTTGGGAAGCACACTACGTTATTTTCCTAGTCACTACTAATTTTTAAATACAATGGCTATGATGACACAGCTGTACCAAGAAAGGTTAAAAGATACTTGAGTATAATTTTATATAAATATCTGATATTTGGAAATAAAATCCTTGTCTCGTCATTGTTTTAAGTCAAAACTGAAATTACAATGTCTGTTATAGACAATTATGGTAGAATATCTGGCCCTAAACTTAATCTAGAAAAGACAGAGGCTCTAAGCTTAGGCATCACCCAATCCGACATAGAAACCCTGAAGTCACAACACAATTTTATCTGGCCTGAACACCACTTAAAATACTTTACGCCTAAATTCTCAGACCTATATAAGGCAAACTATCCCCCCATGTATATAAGGTTAGAGGAGGACATGTAGAGGTGGATACAATATTAACTTTCATGGACTGGCTGCATAGTAGCCACCAAAATGAATATTTTGCCGAAGATCTTATATCTTTTCAGAACTCTCTCTTTTCCCATCCCCTCAAAAGAATTAGATAGGTTTCAGAATAGTATGTTTCGATTTATTTGGAAAAATAAAAAGCCCTGTATCTCTAAAAGAATAATGTACAGGCACAAGAGTAGAGAGAGGCTCTCATGCCCACATTTAAGGAACTACTTTAAAGCTGCCAGTCTAGCCCAGTTACCTTTGGCACATTCTACTAAGCCAAATGTCCCCTCATAGTTGGGATAAGATAATTTGGGTCCCGGAAAGATTGTGTCCTTTTAGATCACACCAAAACCCAACGATAAATCTAACCTTAACTTCTTGGGGATGGGCTAGAACCAAATGTCGACTTGATTTGGATATCTCTCCTCTGTTGTCGGTTCTCTCCTTTCCTCAAGTCTTTGCAGACTCCAGCGTAGTTTCCAAACATTGGTGGATCTCTCGAGGCCTAGATAGGTTTGGCTCATGGTTTACTGATGACCATCTTATGACCTATGATCAATTTTGCTTAAATCATAATCTACCTCAGTTTTTTATAATTATTTAAAAATAAAAAGCTGGGCCAATGAAATGTTGATAAACTGTGGGGCCCCTAAGTCCTCTTGGATTTCACTAATTTGTAAAAAATCTCCCACTCTCCAAGGGTATAGTAGGGACACTTTATGACATCTTTACAAATATAGCTACTGACGAGAAGCCCAAATTCATGATTAGATGGGAGGAAGATTTGGGAGCGGAGTGGGAGCGGGATAAATGGATAGAGTCCTGCTCAAATTTAAGCATTGGATCATTTAATTATTCCCACTTGGAAACACCCCCTAAGGTCCTATAGAGAGTCTACTGTACACCTGGTAAGCTACAAATTAACCCCCGTGAAAGCAACAAATGTTTTAGAGAGTGTCAACAGATAGGGACCATATTCACAAGTGGTGGTCTTGCTCGCTAGCCCAAAATATGTGGTGATTCAAACCAATATAGAATCTTGCCTTCTGGGGGTCCGTATCAAAAACGTATCCTCAGCTTAGTGTCCCACTAACTTGATTCTAGAGGTTCAGTACAAACTAAGGAGGTGAGGACTCGAGGCAGAGGTGGCTTGATTCTGGATTTCTCTTACAAAAGAGAGTCTGGAAGGGAAGTAATTACTTTGGTAAGAGAATCCAAGGCTACTTAATCAAAGTGCATACTTAGGTCTTAATATAAGAGCTAGAGATTTCACTCAAAAATGTATGTGAGCTAAATCTCAAGACTTAGATTAGTTTTTCTCTGTTATTATTATCTGTGTATATTTGTTTAGTTTATACGATTGTTTATTTCTTTTTTTGTTTTGTTCTACAGATATTGTTATTGTTTATTAATAATCAAAAACATAAAATGAAAATGCTTGGTCAGCTCAGGTAGTGAAATATTTTATTGTGAAAAATAAAACATGGAATATATAATTCAAGATGAACTGGTCAAAATACTAGAAGACGATGCTGTGAAAGTTTTGCTTGTATTATGCCAACAAATTTTGAAATCTTAACAATGGCCAGTAAAACTGGAAAAGGTCAGTCTATATACCAATCCCCAAAAGGTAGTGCCAAACAATTATCGAACAATTGCACTCATTTCACATGCCTGTAAAGTAATGCTTAAGATCCTGCAAGCTCAGCTCCAACAATATATGGACCAAGAACTACCAGATGTGCAAGCAGAGATCATATTGCCAATGTCCAATGGATAATAGAGAAAGCCAGAGAGTTCCAGAAAAACATTTACCTCTGTTTCATAAACTATTCTAAAGCCTTTGACTGTGTGGATCACAACAACATGTTACAAGTTCTTATAAAGATTGGGGTACCAACCCATCTCATTCGTCTCCTGGGGAACCTGTATGTGGACCAAGAAGCCATGGTTAGAACCGAACATGGAACAAACGATTGGTTCAAGATAGGGAAAGGAGTGCAACAAAGGTGTATATTGTCACCTTATTTATTCAGCGTATATGCTGAATACATCGTGTGCAAGGCTGAACGGGAAGAATCCAAAGCCAGAATTATTGTTGTTGGGAAAATATCACCAACCTCAGATATGAGGATGATTCTATTCTGAAGGCTGAACACAAGGAAGAACTAAAGGGCCTTTTGATGAGGGTGAAAGAAGAGAGTGCAAAAGCTCATTTGCTGCTCAACATTAAAAAGAGATGGTGAAAAAGTGGAGGCAGTGACGGATATTATTTTCCTAGGCTCCAAGATCTCTTCAGATGGTGACTGCATACATGAAAATAAAATAATTTGCAACTGGGGAGGAAACCTATGGCAAGTCTGGATAACCTATTAAAAAGTAAAGGTCTGCATGCTTAAAACTATGGTATTCACAGTAGTAACATAAGGATGTGAGAGATGAACCATAAGGAGTGTAAAACTGCATTTATGGCCGGGATGGACATTATGAATATAATGTTATGCCCTGTGGCCTATGGAGTGCTTCGTCTGTTCATATCGTTTTATTAATGACATTTTTTTGTGACTGGTTATACACATTTTTGGTGGTCTATTTGGATAATATATCAATTTTCTCACCAAAATAAGTAAATATCAAAATTCATGAGAGAAAAAGCTATATGTATAACTGAAGAAATGCTGTTTTGAGGTATCCACAGAACCCTTCCTGGGTTATATCCTGTCTTCTAATTCAATCAAAATGGATCCAGTTAAAGTAGCAGCAGTATTAGAGTGGCATCTACTAACCAATCTCAAGTGTTTTTTTAAGTGGATTGTCAAACATTTTAGGGGATAATCCATAATTTTCAGGTCCAAAAGCTTGAGAGGCTTTCAGAACTAAGTTGTTTATGTCTGCAGTAGATTTCTGCGGGGGTTGGAGCAGGAGAAATACTGTCACAAAGGAGAACCTTTGTGAGCCGACCCCAACCATGTGCCTTTATGTCTAAAAAAATCTTGTCTGCAGAAAGGAATTTTGAAGTAAAAATTAATTATTGGTCATTAAGTTAGCTGTGGACGAAAAGTGACATATATTGTTAGGGTTTTCAACACCAACTCTGATTCTCATAGACCACAAAAATGTGCACTTCCTAGAGTCTGCTCAATGCTTAAATGCTCAACAGGTCCAGTGGTCCCCTTTCTTTTCAAGGTTTAACTTTGTCATCAGTTACTGTGATGGTCCTAAGAACTGTAAAGCAGATGCTCTTTCATAGGCCCGGGAATCTATAAGTACGCCATCTACAAAAATCTTGTCTCTTACAAGATTTCTGGACTCCTTTTCTATTCTCCTGCTCCACAAGATCTCTTATACTTAATCTGAGATATCTCAGGAATAAATACTACACAGAGGATGACTGTTTGCACCTCCATCCTATTGTAAAGAGGTCCTAGAACTATCTCACTCCTTCTGCTGATCTCCTCATGCTGGTGTCTGTAAAACTCTGCACATTCTATCCTGTTGTAGCAGTTTGTAACGGTAGCACGTCTTCATCGCGCATACTGAAGTTGCGCTGATGTATGGGCACCGACAATTGGGCAGTACACAAATGTGCGCTGGGTTAGACGCGCTCATGCGCAATAGGGCTCCCCTTCCAGCTTCCCTTCTCTCTCCCCCTGTATCTGTCACTGACAGCTCTATTAGAGAGACCCCTTAAACCTCTAGGAGCTCTCTGGGTGTTACAGCTCCTTACCAGGCCTGGCTGCGGCCCATAAGTCGGGGCACACAATTTGCCCGTGGTATGGGGGAAGTAATAAATGTGGATGGGAGGAGGGAGAGATGTGTGACAGAGAGGACAGAACAAGCGGTAGAAGAAGGGAGAGAAAACAGGCAGGGGTACAGGCAAGGGACAGAGGGTTTATTATAGACAGTGTAGGGGTTTTAGTATAGGGGTTTAAGGGATCTCTCTAATAGAGCTGCCAGTGACAGATACAGGGGGAGAGAGAAGGGAAGCTGGTAGGGGCGCGCTATTGCGCGTGAGTGCTTCTAGCCCAGCGCACATTTGTGTGGTGCCCAATTGTCTGCGCCCATACATCGGCGCAACATAAACACGCGCGTTGAAGATGGCGTGCCAATTGTAACACCTGTGCAAGATACAAAACAACCAAGTCTCTTCCATTTGGGTTTCTCCAATTGTTGGACATTCCAGCGCATCCATTGACTTTATTATTGACCTCCCTCCATGCAGAGGCAAATGGGTAGTAGTAGATTGGTTCTCCCATCAAGCCCATCTTGTGCCACTTTCTAAACTATCATTTGCCACTGATCGGGTAGATCCTTTTCTTCTGGAAATCTATAGACTACATTGAGTTTCCTAAGAAATCCTGTTGGACCGAGGAGTTCAATTTGTCTCCATTTTCTGGAGATCCATTATGCAGAGACTTGGTATACAACCAACATTTTAAACAGCGCACCACCCACGAACCAATGGACTCATTGAGAAAACCAATCAATGGCTAGAGCAATATATTATATGCTTCTGTTTTGTAGAACAGAATAACTGGGTTAAACTCCTACCCTGAAATTGCCCATAATAACGAACGGCATGATTCTTTACATACTAATCCATTTTATGTAGCTACAACCCACCTTGTTTGCATTTATCTACACAAGGGCATTATGAGCTTTTGAAGAGCTAGCACATCTATCGTGGGGAGCTGCATTTCTGGTCATTATGCTTAAAGACCACACAAATATGAGACACCTTAATAATGCTTGACAGCTCAACTCTTGACATGCTGCTGAGCTCTGCTTATGAAATGTAACTTCATAATTTCATACATGCCAGATTTCAAGTAATCTAAATCCAATGCATTGTCAATGTTACTGGTTATTCAGCCTGACATTGATACACACAGGCTTATTTTTTGTGCCACTTGCTTCATCTCTATACATGTTTTTTCTTGTTGACTACCACTACTCCAATGTAACATAATTCCTACCCTGTCTGTCACCCAGGAAAGCAGAAGGCTCTGGACATTCTAAATAGAATCTGCCACATGTCCCCCCAACCAAAACACCTTGTCCAGGTCCATGGTTTTGTATCAGATCTCAAATGATGACCATCTGGGTTTTAGAGGATCTTTTCTATAAATGATGCCATCACCTATTCCTTCAAGGAGTTGCCAGCAGAGCCTAAATTGGATATACTCTTCAAAAAGATCTTCAGGCTCCATAAGCCATTATCATTTATCCTATCTGGATTGTATACCAGTTAATGTCTCTCTTCTGGAGTGCATCATGTAACAAGTGGAGTGTCCCTTCACATATAATCCCTGGACCAATGGACTTCCTATATGTTTGAAACAATCAATGGAACAATATCTCCATTGATATACTGTGAAGCAACATAATACATGGGCTGAGTGGCTTCTTTTGGATAAACTTGAATGCAGAAATCACATGATTCTTTTTCTTCACCTATTACTGCCTCTGGAGAAATGACAGCAGTACAAAGAGTCCAAGTCTACAAGACTTGAATTCAGTCTCAATATCAATCCATCAGGTTGCTACAAATCCCAAAACCTTCATCCAGATACAAGCGGTCCATCAGAATAATGCAGAGGATTAACCAGGTAACCTATTTGTTACAGCTGCCACCTAGTATGAAGATATCTAACACCTTCCATGCCTCTCTATTAAACACATGGTTTTAAGTTCTACTGTATGTGTCATTCAGGTTGAACATATCATGTCCTCACAAATCCAGAGAGAGAGTGAAACATCTGGTCCTCTGGAAGGGCTACAGCCTAATAAATGGTCTTACATTCCCACACTTGATTTTCACTCTCCTCAGTAGATTCACTCCCTTTTTCCGCTCAAATCAGTTCTCTCATGTCTGGTAACTTTCTGGAAAGAGGTTAGTGTAAGGGTCTATCCACTTACATTGACTTCATCCATCAGCTTGGTGTTATGCATTTGCACAGAAGTTTTATGTTGGTCATATTCTATGAAATGTGCGTCAATACAGAGTAAAGCTTCACATTGTCAGTGTAGAGCTTTACATTGTAATTGGAAGCAAGGAAAATGGACAAAGACGCAGTCAGTGTCAAACATGGCAGAAATTACTAACACCTAAAAAAAAGGGTAACAATTTAATCCAATCTTGCCCTAGCATAGATGTGTGGTCAGTATGCTTCCAGCGGGATTTTTTTACCTGCTGGATTTTCTGGCATTGATCCTGAAATTTGACTGATAGTCTAACTGCTGTAGCCCATACTTTCTGATTGACGCTTTGTCTGACCTTCAGTTCATGAATTCTTTCTTGTCGCCGGGCCCTGGCTATGGATTGGATACAGACAACTCTCCTGGTATACAGGTGCAAGAAATGGTCCCTGTTCTCTACCTCTTTTCCCATGTGTGTATAAAATATAGACAGTTACCATAAGAGAAGGTGGATCCATTTATTTTCAAAGGATTTACGAATGTTGATTTTCAGTATTAGTATAATAGTTAAAGCAGTGACGAAGAAATTGCTGGACAACATGGTGCTCTTTAATATTCATGTCATGTGTGTGAAATAAATTAGGCTGGATATCCCTGTTTTATGTATTAGGCTTTTGTCCATTTTGTTGCTGCTGTTTGTTTATTGTATTTTTACATCAATGTGGCTTCCAGTGGGATACATAAACATTAGATGGATTAATAAGAAAACAAACACAGTGGTGCATAGATCTATTACCTTATGACAGCTATAGAATGAAAATAAATTGAGCTGTTGATTGTTTAATGTATAAAGAGCTACTCTACAGTAAGGGCCTCACTCAATTCGGGTACAGCCGTTTGTCTCAATTGAGTTGAGTGCCCAAGTAGCTCTACTCTTACGATGTGATTCTATTATGAGGGCCCGCAAGTTATGGCCCGATCTCGACAATTGGAAACCATGCCGTCAAAAGTAGCAGTTCCAGGCTTGAACATCAACGCCCGCGATCAAAACAGCCATGGAGACAGAGATCGTCATCATGACATCACTGAATCCAACCTCCAAGCCCTACGGGCTTGGAGGCCCGTGCAAGTTAGTAAAGTGGAAGGGGCAACACTGCTGCAGGGTTCCCACATGAGCCCCATGATACAGGGGTCCTGATCGGGACCCCCGCAGGGTCCCCAAATCAACCACTTGTCGCAGGGCTCCTGATCAGGACCCCTACAGCATTCAAAAGTTTAAACTTCCCACCGTGGCTCCATAAAGGGCCCGTAAAAAAGGGTCCATAAAGTTAACCCAATGCCGCGGGGGTACTGTCACAGCACCTAAAATTCCTACCTAACCCCGTAATAAAATCCCTACAGTACACAAAATAAAAAAGCTACATTACTGAAAAAACAAAAACAAAATTCACAGAAAATAAAAACAAATTACAGAAAATTAAAAAACCTATAGTACAAAAAATAAAAAAAAACAGATTATACATAAAATAGAAAACCCTACATTACACCAAAAAACAACCCTACATTACAAGTAAAAAAACAACCATCCTTCCTTAAATGATAAAAGGGTAAATCAGACCACTTTCCTTGCCAAAATGCCCCTCCAGCTATGCCCTGGTCTTCAGTTCTTCGTCCCAGACAGGGTCCTCCAAAACTGTCCACAGGTCCGGTCACACCTACAAAAAAAAGAAACATTACATTTAATACAAACAGACATACAACATGTAATATAATACATTTTGAATAGTCCACTTACCTGTCCAGAATGCCCCTCCAGCGATGCCCCGGTCTTCATCCAGTCGTCGCAGGCAGGGCTCCTCCAAAAAATATCCTGATGTTCTAAAAACTAAAAAAACGAGCTTAGCTCCTCCCTTGAGGAGCTCACCATCGCAAGTAGAGGTTCCAGCGGATGCTCCACCCAAAAAATAGAAATGGTGCCTTCCGATTGGCTGAAATCGATGTCAATCATATTTCAGCCAATCAGAAGGTGCAAATGTATGAGCCAATCAAAAATGGGATACACCCCTATATCAGTACCCCTGCTGATTTTGAACGTTTGTCCACTGACAAAGAAATTATGAGTCTATAATTTTAATGGTAGGTGGATTTTAACAGTGAGAGACAGAATAACAAAAAGAGAAACGCATGTCAAAAAATTTATAAATTGATTTGCAAGTCAATTAGGGAAATAAGTATTTGACCCTTTCGACTTAGTACTTGGTTGCAAAGCCCTTGTTGGCAATCACAGAGATCGGTAGTTGGCCACCAGGTTTGTACACATCTCAGGAGGGATTTTGGCCCACTCCTCTTTGCAGATCCTCTCCAAGTCATTAAGGTTTCAAAGCTGATGTTTGGGAACTCGAACCTTCAGCTCCCTCCACAGATTTTCTATGGGATTAAGGTCTGGAGACGGTGAGTTGAATTGATGCCAAAGAGCTTGATTTTGGTCTCATCTGACCAAAACACTTCCACTCAGTTCTCCTCTGAATCATTAAGATGTTCATTGGCATACTTCAGATGGGCCTCTCACTCCTTCCATGTGTCTCCCTCTTTCCCCATGCCTCTCCCTCTCCCCCATGTCTCCCTTTCCTCCCCCCTGCCTCCCTCTCCTCCATCTTTCCCCCACTCCCTTCATGTCTCTTCCATGTGTATCCCCCTGTCCCCTTGCCTTTCTCCCTCTCCCCATGTCTCCCCCTTTCCCTTAATGTCTCCCCTCTCCCTCCATGTCTCCCCTCTCCCTCCATGTCTCCCCTTTACCTCTCTCTCCCTCCATGTGTCTCTCTCTTTTCCCTTGCCTCTCTCCCCATGCCACTCCCTTTACATTCATGTCTCCCCCTCTCTCCAATGCCTACCTCTCCCCCCATGTCTCCCACTCTCCCACATGTTTCCCTCCTCTCTCATTGTCTCGCCTTTCTCTTTCTCCCTTTATGTGTCTCCCTTTTCCTCTTTGCCTCTCTTCCCCATGCCTCTCCCTCCATGTCTCCTTCACTCCCCCATGCCTCTCCCTTCCCCCATGTCTCCTTCTCTCCCCCATGCCTCTCTGTCTCCCATGCCTCTTCCTCTCCCCATGTCTCCCCCTCTCCCCATGCTTCCCTCTCCCCCATGTCTCCCCCTCTGCCTCCATGTCTCCCTTTCCCTTTCTCCCTCCTTGTGTTTCCCTTTTTCCCTTTGCCTCTCTTACCCATGCCTCTCCCTCCCTCCATGTCTCCTTCTCTCCCCCATGCCTCTCTGTCCCCCATGCCTCTCCCTCCCACCATGTCTCCCCTTCTCCCCCATGCTTCCCTCTCCCCCATGTCCCCCCTCTCTTTCCATGTCTCCCCCTTCCCTTTCTCCCTCGATGTGTCTCCCTTTTTCCCCTTGCCCCCCTTCCCCATGCCTCTCCCTCCAGTCATGTCTCCTCTGCCCTCATGCCTTTCTCTCCCTTCATGTCTTCTCTCCCCCCCCATGCCTCTGCCTCCCTCTATGTCTCCTCATCTCCCCAGGCTCCCTCTCCCCCTCTCCATCCATGCCTCTCCCCTCTCTCTTACTTACTGCCCTTCTCCATGCTGCTGGTCTGCTGGCTCTTCCCTTTGCTGTTTCCTCCCCCTGCCAGCAGAAACAAGCACCTCCAAAGAGGTGACACCCCGTGCACTCTTTTCCCCCGACGCAGCCCCCCTCCTACTCTACTGCATAGTGTGTTACCAATTATTTTCTTGGTGACATTGGTCCCAGCTGCCTTGAGATCATTTACAAGATCCTCCCATGTAGTTCTGTGCTGATTCCTTACCATTCTCATGATCATTGAAACTCCACGAGGTGAGATCTTGCATGGATCAAATACTTATTTCCCTCACTGACCTGCAAATCAATTTATAACTTTTTTGAGTTAGGGCGAAACGGACTATAGAGGGGGTACTTTACAGCACAAGTAAATTCTTGGAGATTTCCTGAAGGACCAGCACTTGGTGCAGCCTTACTATCATCCATATTGAGCTATGGCTGAGTCGCAAGTATCTATGCAAATATGATATGCCATTGGATATGGCATATCAACAATATTGATTAGTAAAAATAATATAGATTAGTACATATATATCATCTGGTGTATAGGCTGTGCCTCTGTGGGGTTCAATTGTGTCTTCGTTGGTTTCATATTTGTATCACTTTCATCGCTGTGCATATATATTTTTTATTTGTATATAGCAACTGGATATTGCTATGATTAAGCAATGTCATTGCTCTATATGAGGAATGTTTAACCAGGTTTCGAGCTGTAGGATATTGGTCCTTAGTTTTAGAGTCATATATTCATGCTGTTATAGATTAGATTGTATTGTACAGTGAGCATATTTATTTCAGTGTGCATATATGCTTTTTGCAGTGTGTATATATGTTCCAGAGGGGATACATTTTGGTACACAGTGGAATTGCTATTTAAACAAAATAGTTGGCTTAATTTGTTTGGTTATTGTGCATTTATCCCATACATTAAAGTTGCGTAGTTAAAATATACCTACCATTAAAATTATAGACTGGTAATTTCTTTGTCATTAGACAAATGTTCAAAATCAGCAGGGGATCAAATACTTTTTCCCCCCCACTGTATACAACATACCCCTAAAATGCCCCAATGGTGAAGGTTCATGATGAATTAATAGTAATAGGAACAATAGCTTGTGAATACCATGATGGCCATGAAGGGGATGTGATGCTATTTTTTTTTTTTTTAAATATTAACTTCTGATACATTTCCTTTTGCCATTAAAGTTTATTTTCCTTTTAATAGGATTGTTTGGGTGGACTGTTGAAGTGTAAGTTTAGGAGTAAAGTAGACAGTTTGAGGATACATATCAGGGACTTTGGGCTGCTTGAGGAATTATAAATTCCTGTAAAACATTTTAAGCAACTATTTTATAAATAATTATGATATAATCCAGTGATAGTGTTTTATTTTTAATAAGAAACAGGTAAAAAGATAGTGTTAATTAGATTGTCCTCTGTAAAGTGTAAGAATTGTTCTAATTAATTAGTTTACATAATTTACATAAATTATGATTTACCTAAATATGAGGTTATTAAATGGTAATATTAACCTTAATGGGACTATTCAGCCTTCTAAAAAAAATTCTATAATACATAAAGGTAGTTTTTTTAAACTGATATAATCTGCCACTGAGTGAATACAAGAGACATCTTACATTTGCAGGTTGTTTCTTTTAGTAAAGAAAGTTACTAGGGCTCACTTTGCATAAACTTTCAAGTTGTCACTGTGACAACAGAGCTCTATTTATATCTGAGCACTGCAATCTCACTAATATGGTCTCAAATGCTCAAAAAATTTAGTTAAAGTTGGAAAAGTTTTGAGCTTCATAGAAGACGATTTTAAAGAGTACTGAAATATATAAATGTATTTTTCTCATTCCTTTGTCTACAAGCTTGTTACTGATTCAGATATCCAAATGAAGACAATATGATTTAATATGGTATAAAACTTACAAGACCATTACATTAAAATGAATACAGAAATTAAGTGATTTAAGTTGAACTGTCTCAATAAATTAAGCAGAGTATCTAAAAGCACCCTCTAGTGCATAGATGGAAAAATGCAGGATACACACTGGTATAACTCACAATCTGAAGAAAACCATTATTTATCTACAGCTTTGTCTGTTTGTCTAAGACGTGAACTGGTTAAAATTCTATCCAATGTACTTTTGCTAAAAAAAAGTATTAACTAATTTCCAGAAACTTGCCAATCAGTTACAACTGATTTTGATTTTCAATACTCTAACTTAAATGTTAGCGACTTGCCCGTCAAAAAAAGCCCCTCTGAGCAGCTTTGTCTTTGTCATCTCGAGCCACACCTTGCTAACCTTTGTCGCTCATTGCAAGCCTCTCTGTGTACTTTATAGGCCTGGCACTTGAGCACCCTCGGCACTCATTGCGAGACTCTCTCCCTGTGTTACTACCTTGGATTGTGTCACTGGCTTTGATTAAGTGTTACTGCCTATGATTAAGTGTTACTGGCTTGAGTTGAATGTTACTTCCTTGTATTAAGTGTTACTGTTTTACGTTAAGTCTTAGTGCTTAGGACTGGTATTTACATCCTTCGGACGCCTTTTCCGTCCTTCGGCCTCGTTTTCGGTTTGTTTAATTTTTTTCAGCCGTCATTTTTTTTTTTTCGCTTTGCCGATTTCTGCCTGAAAAAAAAGCCAAAATATACCTCAATTTAACTTGCAACCTCACTCACAGGCTCCCTGGCATTCTCCCTGAGCTGTGTGTGAGCGTGTAAGTAAATTTGAGGCATATTTGTGTGTTTTTGCACTTTGGCGGTTTGGCCGCTAAATGCGTATTTTTGCTGGCCGTAATTTCTTGGCCATCGCAAAGTCCCAAGTCGTAAATGCCGCCAGTGGCGCTCATCTCCACCAGCGCAATGAGCGCCTTTGGCTCTCATTGCCTAAGTCCCACAACCCTCCGCGCTATTCATTGCGAGCCTCTCTGCCTGTGTTACTAGCTTGGGCTAAGTGTCAGTGGCTTTGATTAAGTGTGGTGCTCATTGCCTAAGTCCTGCGACCCGCGGCGCTCCTCATTGCGAGCCTCTCTCCCTGTGTTACAACCTGGGATAAGTGTCACTGCCTTTGATTAAGTGTTACTGCCTTGTAGTGTTACTGTTTTGCGTTAAGTCTTAGTGCTTAGGGCTGGTATTTACGCCCTTCAGCTGCCTTTTGCGTCCTTCCGCCTCGTTTTCGGTTTGTTTGACGCCATTTTTTTTCTTGATTCAGCGATTTTCAAACAAATCGAATGCAAATATATGTCTCAAATTAGCTTGCAACCTCACTCACATGCTCACTGGCACTCCCTCTGAGCTGTGAGTGAGTGTATAAGTTAATTTGAGGCATATTTGTGTGTTTTTGCAGTTTGGCGGTTCGGCCGTTAAATGCATATTTTTTCTCGGCCTTCGCTTAGTCCCAAGTCGTACAGGCTGTAATTTTGTGGGGGCGTCACTAAGTTGCGGTGAGCACTTCTGCGCTCTTTTTTTCGAAGTCCCACGTGTCCACCAGCGCGGGTCGCGGGATGAGCGCTCATTGCCTGAGTGCTGCCGGTCGTAGGAATGAGCGCCTATGGCACTCATCTCCACCAGCGCAATGAGCGCCTTTTGTGCTCATTGGCTGACCACAACTGCGGCCCTCGCTTCGTGAGGGCCGCAGTTGCGCGGGCTCCTCCTGCGAACCCGCAATTTTAACCTGGCGTTAGCAACAACTTTTGCCAAGCCCGCAATTATGGCAACTATATATGTGATATGTTTGTTTAAAAGCTCTCAGAAGCTTAGAAGCACAATTGTAACTTTAAGTCTGACTAAGGGCATAATTAATCAGGGGAAAAAAGCCATACAGCCATTTTTTTTTTTATTAGAAAATAATGCCCTGATATGTTAGTGGAAGATGTGCATGTGAGTGGAGCATTTACATTTCTGGGGAACTATGGATGCTTTGTCTGTTTCTGGGATAGTAAGGGGGAAGGAGGTGGTGTCAATTTCAATCATTTTATTATCAAAAGCTCCAGACTTCTGTTCCCTCCATTACCACCCCTTCATCCACTGATAACTGCAAGCACACACCCATCATCCCACTCTCGGGATGTGATGTAACAAGCACAAGATGGATTCCTGAATCCATCTGCTCAGTGCTAGGTCTAACCAACTATTTAGGAGACTGCCAGACAGCTGTTTCACCACATAAGTGACTTACTCATAGGCTTAGAATAGTTAGTTAGACCTAGCATACATTCAGCCGGGAGGTTCCATAATTTGTTTAATTTTTTTCAGCCGTCATTTTTTTTTTTTTGCTTTGCCGATCTCCGCCTGAAAAAAAAGACAAAATATACCTCAATTTAACTTGCAACCTCACTCACAGGCTCCCTGGCATTCTCCCTGAGATGTGTGTGAGCGTGTAAGTAAATTTGAGGCATATTTGTGTGTTTTTGCACTTTGGCGGTTTGGCCGCTAAATGCATATTTTTCCTGGCCGTAATTTCTTGGCCATCGCAAAGTCCCAAGTCGTAAATGCCGCCAGTGGCGCTCATCTCCACCAGTGCAATGAGCGCCTTTGGCTCTCATTGCCTAAGTCCCACAACCCTCCGCGCTCCTCATTGCGAGCCTCTCTGCTTGAATCCATCTGCTCATTGCTAGGTCTAACCAAATATTTAGGAGACTGCCCGACAGCTGTTTCACCACGTAAGTGGCTTACTCATAGGCTTAGAATAGTTAGTTAGACCTAGCATACATTCAGCCGGGAGGTTCCACAATTAGGGTATCTATATCTATATTCTGGATTGCTACCTTATCGTGGTGAAGTGGCTTGTGTACTTTGATGAAGCTATGAGTTATACCATGTAGGGTCAGCCAAGGTGGGCAGGTCATGGCAGAGAGGTCAGACAAATCATGGTCCACTGGAGAAGGAACTGGCAACCCACTCCACTATCTTTGCTAAGAAACATTTATGGACAGGCACAACCAGAGACATAACAATATGGCACCAGAAGATGAGCCCCTCAGGTCAGAGCGTGCCTACCACATTACTGAGGAAGAGCAGAGGGCAAGTACCATCAGATCTAATGAAGTGGTTGGGCCAAAGCCGAAAGGACACCAAGCTGCGGATGTGACTGGAGGGGAAAGGAAAGTCCAATGCTGCAAAGATTAATTCAGAATTGAAACCTGAAATGTTAGAACTATGAACCAAGGCAAGCTAGATGTGGTCAAGAATGAAATGACAAGGTTATGCAATGCAAGTTTGCAACATAATCCAGGAAAAAGCAACAAAGAATACCCCTAAAAGAAAGAAAATAAATAAGTTAAACTGGCTTTGAAAATAGCTTTGAAAATAGCCCAGGAAAAAAGGAAAGCAAAAGGTAATGAACATAAGAAAAGATTTGTCCAACTGAATGCAGAATTCCAGAGGATAGCAAGAAGAGACAAGGAGACATTCTACAATGAGTAATGTAAAGGGATTGAAGAAGATAACCGAATGGGTAAGTAAAGCGATCTCTTCTAGAAAATTGGGAACCTTAATGGCACCTTTCATGCAAAAGTGGGAGTGATAAAAGACAAAAATGGTAGGGACTTAACAGAAGAAGAACAGATAAAGAAGAGGTGGCAGGAATACACTGAAGATCCATATAGGAAGGATCTTAACAGCAGTGATGTGCCCTAGGATGTCTTGCTGATAATAAGGCTGCAGGAGTTGATGGAATCCCAATTTAACTATTCAAAATTCTACAGGATGATGCTGTGAAAGTGTTACTTGCCTTATGCAAACGCATTTGGAAAACTCAACAATGGCCATTAGACTGGAAAAGGTCAGTCTACATCCTAATCCCAAAAAAGGCAGTGCCAAAGAGTGCCCCAATTATCGAACAATTGCACTCATTTCACATGCCAGCAAGATAATGCTTAAGATTTTACAAGCTCGACCCCATCAATATATAGACCTGGAACTACCAGATGTGCAAGCCGGGTTCCACAGAGGAAGAGGCACAAGAGATCAAATTGCCAATATCCGATGGATAATAGAGAAATCAAGAGAGTTCAAGAAAAGCATTTACTTCTGCTTCGCCTTTGACTGTGTAGATCACAACTAAATGTGGTATGTTCTTAAAGAGATGGGAGTACCAGATCATCTCATCCTCCTGCTAAAGAATCTGTATGTCGACCAAGAGTCCACGGTCAGAACCGAACATGGGACAACAGAATTGTTCAAGATCGGAAAAGGAGTGCGACAAGGTTGTATATTGTCACCTTATTTATTGAACTTATTTGCCGAGTACATCATGCGTAAGGCTGGACTGGATGAACCCAAAGCTGGAATCAATATTGCTGGAAGGAATATCAACAACCGATGATACTACTCTGATGGCTAAAAGTGAGGAGGAACTAAAGGAATTATTAATGAGGGTAAAAGAAGAGAGTGCAAAAGTTGGCCTGTTGCTCAATGTTAAAAAGACGAAGATCATGGCAAATAGCAACCTCACTTCCTGGCAAATAGATGGGGAAGAAGTGGAGGGAGTGACAGATTTTATTTCCCTTGGATCCAATATCTCTGCAGATGGTGACTGTAGTCATGAAATAAAAAAAATGTTTGCATCTGGGGAGGAAAGCTATGGCAAGCTTGGACAAGCTAGTAAAAAGTAAAAACATTAAACTATCAATAAAGGTCCACATAGTTATATATGATATTCCCAGTAGTAACATACGGATGTGAGAGCTGGACCATAAAGAAATCTGAGCACCATAGAATTGACGCCTTTGAATTGTGGTGTTGGAGAAGATTGCTTAGAGCCCCTTGGACTGCAAGAAGATCCAATAAATCAATACTTCAGGAAATCAAGACAAACTGTTCACTAGAAGGTATGATCATGAGGCTAAAGCTCAAATATTTTGGCCATATTATGAGACGGCAGGATTCCCTAGAAAAGACTCTGATGCTGGGAAAGATTGAAGGCACAAGAAGAAGGGGACGACAGAGGCGGAGATGGATAGATGAGGTCACTGAAGCAATGAACATGAACTTGATGGAGCTCAAAGGGGCAGTGACTGAGAAATGCACTTGGCGTGCTGTGGTCCATAGAGTCACAGAGAGTTGGACGTGGCTGAATGACTAAACAACAACAACTATTGTGTCTGTTAGATGTTACATCCTTTGCGTTTTTAGATCCATCTAGTCCACACTTACTAACTTTCAGCGACAATTGAGTTGTTATTTTAATATTTGTTTTTATATCGCAGTCCACGGATTTTTTGTTATACTAAGGGCTACTACACTCTCTATATTTCAATCTTTTCTTGTTATCTGGGGTTATTCCTAAAGCAACATAGTTATTAGCAGACACTCCTAAAGATCGATATAATGTCTATTTTCTTCTGTTGTATTTACATTTTGCTGTCATGTTTGACAAGCATTGGCATGTAACTTATACATAAAGTAACAGATTGCAAGCCATTATTCCAAAATGCAAGACTCTCTTACGGTAGCCTGTATTAAGTACAACTGGATTATTGTCTCTTTTACCACACCATGGTAGGATAGGTTTCTAAATGATGAGTAGGGGGCTCCGGATTATCAGCCAGAGACCTACCACTAATTTACAAACGACATGTTGGAGATACCTATGGTAGGATATTGGAGAACAGCAGTCTCCATGCACCAACTGGCTTTTTAGTAATGGTATAAACAAAAAAATATATATTAATTATTTATTAATGTTTTTGAAACCAGACTTTTGATATCAATTTCCACTGGAATGTTAGAAAACCCATGTTTATTTTTTAACTCAACCATTGTGGGATCAAGTTTATTGTACCCAGATTAATTTATGTAATGCTCAAGAAAGCAATGGGTTTATTCATTGTATTATATTTTAGATATATAAAATTAAATCCTCTAATATTTGATCCAAAAGCAGATAGTAAACACATAATATGCAATACAATTAGCTTTAAACATGCAAATACAGCAGAATTCACTCTCCTCCAGGCCAGAGATATTATCTCTAAGAAAAGAGATTTTTATAGCTTAATGACTCGTATGTCGTATCCAGTGAAAGCAATTAATGTAATATTGTTAACTTTGTATACATATTTTTTGGAACAAGGACTCTTCCAAGCACTGCAAACCATTTTGATGTATTTGTATTTAACTATCAAAAATCTTATCAAAAGCTGTTATAAAGTAACGGTTACTTTTTAAACTTGTAAGGTGGCTGTGGTCATGTATTGATCAGTTCAGAAGAGCATATTGTAATGGGCAAGGTAAATATAGAAATAATGACAATCTTTAAATGCATAATACAGAGGCTATTAAGTCGAGTTTTACCCTCCGTGTCTGGTTGTGCCAATCCAAAAGCTTTTCATGGCAAAGATACTGGAGTGGGTTGCCAGTTCCTTCTTCAGTGAACCATGATTTGTCTGACCTCTTGGGTAACCCTACATGGTATAGCTCACAGCTTCATTGAAGTACACAAGACCCTTCATCAAAACAAGGTAGTGATCCAGAAGGGGAGCTTAGTCACATATATAGTTGTGAGCATGCAGGTTTTTGCTAATGCTGCCGGCTCACAAAAGTCGAAGGCGCTCCTTGCCAGCAACTGCGGACCTCACAAATTTTACAGACTTACGAGAAAAAAATACGAGACACAGAACCATTATGACCTCGCAAAAATACAACCTTAACGCCCGAAACTCGTGCACATGAAAACATTAAAAACACAATAAATACACACAACAAATACTTAAAAAGCTTACCCACAGCAAGGGGGGGCACCCAGGACCTCAGAAACTGAAGTTACACCTCAATTTCACTCGAAATACAAGAGTTTAGACACCCGAAAATCCCCTAAGCGAGAGAAAAAATGGCCACAGAAAAAAACGAAAACGAGGCTACAGGACTCTAAAGACGCAAAACACCACCAAACACCTACGGATTATCCGAAAAGGATGGACGCGATCCAAAAACAAGGACGCCAAATCAGCCACAGACGCGTACCACACATTTGTCGCCATTTTACAATACTAACTTACACAATGCGGAAGTACACAGCTACCCTAACGGATTTTCCTTGCGCACACTGTTTACACTACACACTGCACACATTGCTGACACTTACATAGCAGCTCCCCAGCAGTGAAAACACACATTGTATGCTGCAGCAACATCAAAACAGATTGCCAGCTCTTCAGCACAATGCTTCCTGCATTTATTACTTCGAAATAGGTAAAGTATATTGATGTATTATTTTCTTAATTATTTCATTAGCATTAGCAAAGAAAACAATCCTCATAGCACACAAACAACCAACAGCCTCGCAATGAGTGCCAAAGGCGCTCAGCGCGAGGCTCACAATAAGCGCCGAAGGATCTTGGAACAACAAAAACATTTAACGCCCTTACAATCTTATTGCCGTCATTTTTTGACAGGCAAGTCGCTAATATATAATAAGAAGCAATGCACTGTGCAATAAGAAACAACCATCAAGATAGACTTGCCATCAAGGGTAGAAGAGATTTTAAAGGACTTCTGTTCATTTAAACAGTCGTGTTAATACATTACAAAATGATTGAAAAGAGATTGAAAATAAATTATATTAGTTAAAGAATCACTAAAGCCAGAGTGAAAGATGTAATAAACAATGGGGTCCATGCACCTACAGTAGATAAATCAGTAAATTGAAAGAGACTTGAGAAAAAGTGTAAAGAAGAAATCTGATTTGACATTCAAAACAATGGGGATAAATTACATGGTTGTTCCACTCACTAAGCTGCCCTTTTATTTCCTGCAACATGTCAGGACGGAGGAAAAGACATACATCAGCTTGCTGCTTTTGGGTCTTTAAACCTCAAAGAGGAATAAAATAATTGTTTACTGCAATAAAGTAAGTTTATAAGCATGTTGAGGGCGCTTGTTGTTTCTGGTCCCCTCAGAACCTGACGGTTCATCCTCATAAGCTCAATAAATCATGGGGTGCAGCTGTGTGCTGTAAGAGCTAGTATGACATCATTTAAAAATAATTATTAAACAGTGAAAAAACTTTAAATGAAAAGGTTTTCTACATTTTCTACTTGATTGTGACTCTTCTACATGACGTGGCAGAGAAAAGTCCTCTTAAAGGACCACTGTAATATTCTAGCAAGAGGATGTTATTATTGCTCAAGGCATAATCAATATACATTATAAATAAATTATAATAGCAATATTCAATATAATATTAATTTACAAAGATTACAGTATCTGCCTCCTGCTGCATGTTTGTCTCCTCCCTGATTAAGGGGAGTGGAGGATTTGGCTGAGAGACACATCTTTTAAGAACAATTATATATGATAAGAAAATAAACAATCAATTGACCAACAGCAAAAGCTCATTGCCCAGGTAAACCTCTAGCACAAAAAGTCTCCAGCCAATGGAGATTATAGTGTTGGTGGTAAACATTGTGTCTGAAAATTTAGCAGCGACCTGGTAGACACAGCCACCTCCCTTGTTTGACCTTATAATGGGTGGATAACAGCAGAGGCTGAATGTGAACTTCGATGGTAAGATTAATATCAGATATGACATAAATATGAATTGTATTAATGATCAATGGCTAATTAAAACATTAAGTTCATGTTGTTTGTGTTCTTAGGGCATTACAGAGTCCTATGTCTCACCGTAGCAATTGAAAAATAATTAGTGTCTGTACTTGATCTTGCAGGAGATAGCACAAGACGCATTTCAACTTGTCAAAAAAAACATTCACTGTTACTCATAAATCACGAAAAAAAATGACAAAAATTCTATACATTACAACAAAAAAAGAAGAAATGTCCGGAAAAGAGGGACTGAAGGGTTTGTTTGACCCCTGTTCTCTCCCTTGGAAGGGCTTCTTTGAATTGTTTATGAGTCGGCCAAGCAGTACTACAAATTGCTCTGTCAATAAACATCAAGGATTAAAATTCAGGGAGGAACTCAAGTCCTGGATTACTAAAGAGAGAATCTGCACCAGGTCAAAGCGAGGGTTGATAACCACAGAGATTAAAGGTTTTTCTGTGATCTGGAATTTAAATGAAAGTTAAATGAAAGGCGTCTGTCAAAATATTGAATCCCCAGTGCACTTATTATTGTTAAATCAAGACCTTGACATATTCAAAAGACAGATTTGTTCCTTTCCATTAAAAAAAAAAAAAGGATTTATGCATTATTTTATTTCTCTATGTGCGGATTTTTTTTCTCCAAAGATAGATGCTGTTGTCCTGTTAAAGGACCACTGCACAATAAAAAAATATATATGTTTGAAAACTTTGAGAGTGATCATGGGCGTAGGAGTCCCCAAAAATCTTGCACATAATACAACCCTTCTCCCAGGACCGGAAACAGGGGCGGATCTACTCCTGGCGCAAAGCACTGGGGGGAGCGTTGGGTTAGGGGGCATTGCTGCAGTGCCCCTAAAAAACTTTTTTTCTTATTTCTTTGTTCAAATTCTCAATGCCCCTGGCCCCCAATATACATACTATCTATATACATTTCTATTTATATTTGTATATATACATATATATATATATGTCTATGTGCCAATGTATTGAGAGAGACACATTGCTCCATAGTGGCCAAATCTGGTAATGCATGATAAAGTGTTATTTTGCTATTTTTTTGTTTCCCCTATTCGTTTATTTTGGGGGGAGATTTGGCACGTTACAAATAAATAGTGATTCAAAAAAAGAAAACAAAAGATGTCCCTTTAACACAGTGCACACCCCAAAAATCTAATCTCAATATAGAGAATAACAGTTAAACTTAGCTTTTAATAATACAGTTAAAATACCACTTGATAATATTATAAATAGTGGATATAAATCACTAGGACACTTGATTATAAAGATTTTCATCATCCCTGAATATCCTCTGGATATGTGATAATAAGGGAGTAAAGTGCTAAGTGCTATAGTAAAAAATGATAACCAAAATGGATGAATCTAAATGGTGCACCTTAATAAAGTGACTGGTGAATAAAGTGATATCTCACATATTAATAATAAATGTATAATATTATAATGTGCTTAGTGTCGCTATATACAGCAATGGACTTGTAAGGAGGAATAAAGTTACTATTTGCAGTCCTATAGATAAATATTGGAGGTCCAAAACCTATTGATCATGTCTCGAGGAGCACCGATGATTTAACGATTAGGTCAAAGTTAACACGTACATTTTTAATAAATAATAGTCGTTCATCACCCATTCCTATTAATATGTGGATGTTAACTTTGACCTAATCGTTTAAATATAGGTGCTCCTCGAGACATGATCAATGGGTTTTGGACGTCCAATATTTATCTATAGGACTCTTGGACGTGCAACTAGTAACTTTATTCATCCTTACAAGTCCATTGCTGTAAATAAGCGACACTAAGCACATTATAATATTATACATTTATTATTAAAATGTGAGATATCAATTCATTCACCAGTCACTTTATTAATGTGCTCCATTTAGATTCATCCATTTTGGTTTTCATTTTTTACTAAAGCACTTAGCTCTTTACTCCCTTATTATCACATATCAAGAGGATATTCAGGGATGATGAAAATCTTTATAATCAAGCCATATATAGTGTCCTAGTAATTTATATCCACACCTTATAATATTATCAACGTGGCATCAGGTTGTAAACTTTGGTATTTTAACTGTATTATTAAAAGCCAAGTTTTACTGTTATTCTCTATATTGAGATTAGATTTTTGGGGGTGTGCACCCTGTTAAATGGTCATCTTTTGTTTTCTTTTTGAATCACTATACGACTATCATATCCCTGGTAGCACCCCTAACAAATATTACCCAGGTTCTCACACCTTGAGCCACTTTATGTCTTGCGTGTTTATTGTACAGGAATTACAAATAAAAGTGAAATAATAATTAATAAGACGCATCAAAATAGATTTTTTTTTTATATCAGATCAGATTTTCAAATATAGCAATTATAAGCTCAATGTGTGTATATATATATATATATATATATATATATATATATATATATATATAAATAGAAATTTGAGCAGGAAATAAGTTTTCATCAACTTATTTCTAGACATTCAAATAGAATCACTAATGTACTATTCCTTATTTGTACTACTGTACTTTTTACGGTGGAGAGCTTCTATCACTCTTAGCCCACCATATGTGAAATAATTGCTGCATAGAACTACTCTCTACAACGATCCCCACACAAACCAGGCACTCACACCATACTGAGAATTGGCAGTAACCGTGAAACAGTACTGTATGTGGTTAAGTGACCTGGTTTGTGAAAAATCCATCCGTTGCTATGTCTAAAACTGTGAAATACAGTAAGCATATGCTTAAAAGGAGCCATGTTTAAAAGGGTTTGGATTGACAGAGTGATGGTGCATTATGTGGCCTCATTTGCATGTCCCGCCCAGTTTTCCCACATTGCAGTGCATATACTGTAGTTCTGAGAAATTTGAGCAGGAAATAAGTTTTCATCAACTTATTTCTAGACATTCAAATAGAATCACTAATGTACTATTCCTTATTTGTACTACGGTACTTTGTACGGTGGAGGGCTTCTATCACTCTTAGCCCACCATATGTGAAACAATGGCTATATATATATATATATATATATATATATATATATTTATTGCTTTCTACACATATTTTGCCTATTATGAAGTTTGGAAGTCACTCTTTAATTAAGGATATATTTTGAAGATAATATCCTTAATTAGAATAGACGGTGGAGATTGTAAATATAATTAGAATAGACGGTGGAGATTGTAAACCGATCAACATTGCACAAATTAATTTCATAATCAAGTTCTATTAACTGACTTAACAAGATGACAAACATACAAACTGTACATAGTTCTAGAGAAGCAATAGATGATTTAATTTTCATAAAAAATAAATGTAGTGGAAACACCTTATATGGTCACCTCTCAGACTGGTGTAATGGAACAAATTACCTTCATACCCTAACACAGAGGCTGAGGATTTTTGCCTTGAGACACTGAGCCTTAGGGGTGAGTTATGCTGGGTTAGGAGAGTGGCGCCTGTTTTCTACAGCTAACAGCAATACAGGCTACATATGTCATGTCTGACACGGAGGAATGTACAATTAATTTTGATCTGAGAACATCCCCCTTATTACTCAACCCTGGTGTTCACAGCATCAGAGATCAAAGGAAAAAACTCAGGCAAACAACAAATGAAATGAATATGCCAGTCATGTGAGGAGTGCAGTATATAAATAGCCACAAGGACATACATATCCAATGTATAATGTTCTTATTTCTTAGCCACCATGTCATGTGTGTTGTGTATTGTTATGTATGCACAAACAATTCATTCTGTTGTCGCTATTGTCTCTAGTAACTTTAAATACCCAGTTATCTTCCCTACTCAATAATGTGTGAAGTAGTTAATGAGCCATTAGCATTAGCTTTCGCTGTACTGAATAGACAGTGATACATAATTAATAATGTGTTGATGTCGCATCATATTGATTAGCTGTCTAAGACTTCCTAAATGTTGTCATGTGGAGCTCAGGAGTTACCGATAGTTGATGGAATACGATATTACAGCGAATTACAACCCACGTTCCTGGAAATGTAAGTTACTCAAGTATGATTAAAGGTAATCTATATAGTGTTATTTATATAGCTAAATTTGATAATGAGCAAAATGTTTTAGAAAGTAATAAAATAAAAAATAAAAACACAACCTTTACATTTGAAAAAGTTATACATAATTGCATAGCTCAATTTTCTTATCTGAGCTGATGCTGATTGTTGCTTTCTAAGGAGGGTGTGCCTTTGTAAATTAATGAGATTACATTAGTGCTAATTAAAGAACAGGAAAACCTTTAGCTATCATATTCATATTAGTTCAATTCAGTTAAATTCTTCCTCTGCTTAGAAATTTTACTCCAGGCTCTGGAAGCAGAAACAACAATGGCAGCTTCCACTGAACCGTATTTGCATTCAAAACCAAAAAAAAAATAATAGATGCTGTGTTGTATTTTTTTTTTTTTTTTGTATTTCCATGCATAGTTCTGAAAAAAAAGAAAAACTTAAATATCGGATTATAGTGGTCTTTCAAACTTCACCCTTCAGTCTAACAGCAGATGCAATGAAGAAAGCTATAGCAGCACTTGTGAGTTGCATCATTCACGGGAGAAGAGAGAGGTGTGGTCCCTGCCTCTGATTAGCCAAAACTAATTATGAATTTAGCTGAGATTGTTAGGGTGGTAACTCTCAAACACAACTGCTAGCAAACTCAAGAGATTTTGCAAACTTTATGGTAAATGTAATGTTTATCTTGGTATTTTTTCATGCAAAAAAATGGTTTACACCACTGATTCTCCTCTATCAAATACATTCATAATCCATGAAACCTAAATATGCCTTTAATAGGTTAGTTCTATGGCCATGATAATCCACTCTGAGAGCAACCTATTTTAGCTACTTGTGGCCTTCACAGGGAGAAATAACCTCAGACTTATGTTTCACCCATAGTTGGACCTCATCCGTAGGATATAGGTGGTAACTCCCTAAAGCAAAGTAAGCAAGGAGTCCACGTCTGGAGCCCCTATCACCCATATGGAGACTAAGACCTAAGGGCCATTTGCATATGCAACAACAGAAATAGAGGTTCTCAATCCGAGAACAAACTAACCTTTTTTAGGGGGGTCCAGACGTGGACTCCTTGCTCACTGTACCTTAGAGAGTTATCAGCTACGCCCTACTGATGGAGCCCAACTAAGGCCGAAACATATGTCTGGGGTTTGCTGTTTCTCAGGTTCTGGGTAGAATTGAATCGTTATTTGCAGCTTGATCACTCTGCTGAGTGAGACCAGACTGATATATTACAGAATATTTTTTTCCTGTAAAAAGCACAAGTGAGCTAAAAGAGTTAATGGATTATCATGCCATAGAAATAACCTATTAAGGTTACTTCATCTCTGACTGAGCACTTCTATTTCTGTTATAAAATAAACATAACATAAAAAAAGAGAAAATTGGGGCATAACGACTATTTATTCCAATTTGTTTCCAGAATTTCATGATGGTCATTTAATAATGTTAATATAAAAAAATATTAAGAGAGAAAATGCTGTTTACCCTAGAGAAAAGAGGGAGGCTCAGATGTATGTAAAATTCTATCCATGTGTTTATTGCACAGAAAACACTATGGGATCAGGTGGCGCTCTACAAATAAGGTATAATCATCCACTATAATAGTTGACAGTTGTGAGCAATGCCTGTGAGATGCGTTCTGCGCAGGCGTTACTGACAAGCTGTTGACCCAAAATCCTGGGATATTGAGCATGTGCAGTTGCGTTGAATAAGTGCATGCTATGGCGCATGCGCAGCAAAGCTGAGAGGGAAAGAGGGAGGCAGAGGGAGGGAGGGAAAGAGAGAGGAGGCAGAGATGGAGGGAAAGAGAGAGACAGGGAGAGAAAGATAGAGAGGCATAGAGGGAGGAAAACAGAAAGGAGGCAGAGAGAGAGGGGGAAAGAGAGAGGGAAAGAGGCAGAGACAGAAAGAGAGGAGATGGAGAGAGAGGGGAAAAGAGAGATTATTTTAGTAGACACTGCTTGTGCCTGAAGGATACTAGGTTGTGTCCTACACACTTCCTGCTGACTAAGGGTGATTTGACCAATTGAATAGGGCTCTAAATAAGCACATAGTATATATTTTATAAAGAAGTTTTTAGTTAGTGAAAAACTTGCTTTTGAATAGATGTTTACTAACTAAAAACGTCTTTAAAAAAAATATGTTGTGTGCTTATTTAGAGCCCTATTCAATTGGCCAAATTGCAATTTAATAAGGGACTAAGAAACTAAATGGGAGTGTTCTGCCAGTTTTTACTATCTATTCAAGATTGAAAAGAAGGGCAGGGATTTTTTAATACAATGGTGGATACAGATAAGATTTCAGTACAGGACAACTTACAGTTCCCTCCCATAGTCACAGTAGAGCTACTTGCAAGTATATGTGTTTCACAAGTTTGTCCTGCTCTGTAACTGCCCCTTGAGCTTTGAAAATGAGGTATGACTGTCATGGCAGCTTCCATGCACTAGCAGAGTCAGCTAAAATTAAGATTTTCTCTGAGATTTTTGTTGGCATTTTTGGAGTGTAAGAGACTAATGAAAATCAAAATAGATGACTGATCACTGAAGCTGCTTAATGGGTAATGCATTCACCCATACACTCTTTCACTACACACATAACCTGGCATTACACATCCCTCAGGCTCCAAACCAAGACATAGTGCTGACAACATGAAGATGAGCCTGTCAAAATATATTTCCCCCCATAAATGTCTGTATACTCTTTCCTTACAAATATGTTAATGTTGTAAGTGTATTACTACAGCAATCCTTAAATTTATTTCACTTGCTATAGTCTGTCATGCAATAAAAATCATGCCATTTCCATTCGAGTGTAAACACAGACAAAATAGTCTTTATTTCATATCAAAGTCTGGTGAAATAATACAAAGACTTTACTTCATAGTGAAAAATAGTTACTAATTGCTTTCAGTGTTTTTCATATTAGTTGTTCCACAAAGGTTTATTCGCCAAATGTGTATTAAACAAGCCATTTATTAATATATGTATCCTCTCTTTCTATAATCATCATGAGCCCTGAAAAGAAACTGGATAAAAACTTTCAAATTAGTTTTTTATTACAAAATGAAAATGAATACCTTAATAAATCATTCAAAATCCATTAAACTGGATCATTGCCTTTCTCTTTGAATGCCACTATCATGAACAGCTGAGAACATAAAACTGTTTCTTTTAATGTTCATCTACACTTTAAATATATTGTTCTCATCCACTCTGAGGTCATACAGACATTGAGTTGGCAAATACCAATGATTTGGTTAGTGAATGCCTTAAAATAGAATATAGTGCCCCCTAAACCCCACTTGCAGCTCCTTCTTTTTTCCTTTCTATATTTCAGATCATAAGTTTATGTGTGTATATATATATATATATATATATATATATATATATATATATATAAAATTCTCTGGTTCCAGAAACCCCCCTTTTCAACAGCCTCCAAAACGACTCTACACATGGACATCACCAGATATATACTTTGTAGCCAAAGATGGAGGAGCTCACTCAGCAAAAACAAGACCTAGAGCGGACTGCGACTCAGACCATGAGCTTCTTATTGCAAAGTTCAAAATTAAACTGAAGAAAAGAGAAAAAAACATAAGACCAAGTAGATATGAAATAAATAATATCCTTTGTGAATATGCAGTGGAAGTAAAGAATAGATTTACGGGCTAGACATGGAAGATAGAATGCCTGAAGAATCTTGGACCAACATTTGCAACATAATCCAAGAAACCGCAACAAAGAATATCCCTAAAAGAAAGAAAAGTAAGAAGTCAAACTCGCTGTCTGATGAGGCTTTGAAAGTAGCCCAGAAAAGAAGGAAAGCGAAAGGCAGTGTCCAACTGAATTAAGAATTCCAGACAAGACAAGGAGACATTCTACAATGAGCGATGTAAAGAGATTGAAGAAGATAATGAATGGGTAAATCAAGAGATCTCTCCAAGAAAATTGTGGACCTCAAATGCACCTTTCATGCCAAAATAGGCGTGATAAAAGATAAAAATGGTAGGATCAGATAAAAAAGAGTTGGCAGGAATACACTGAAGATCTATACAGGAAGAATCTTAACAGCAGTGATGTCCTCAATAGTTTGTCCAATGAGCTGGAGCCAGACATTTTGGAGAGCAAAGTGAGATGGGCCCTAGGATGTCTTGCTGATAAAAAGGACTGCAGGAGCAGATTAAATCCCAATTTAACTATTTAAAATTCTACAAGACGATGCTGTGAAAGTGTTGTTTGCTTTATACCAACACATTTGGAAAACTCAACAATGACCAATATACTGGAAAAGGTTAGTCTACATCCCAATCCTAAAAAAGGCAGTGCTCCAATTATCAAACAATTGCACTCATTCCACATGCCAGCAAGGTCATGCTTGAGATTCAATAATCTCCAACAACTCCAACAATATATATGGACCAGGAACTACCAGATGTGCAAGCCGGGGAAGTGGAACAAGGGATCAAATAGCTAATGTTCAATGGATAATAGAGAAAGCAAGAGACTTCCAGAAAAGCATTTACTTCTGCTTCATAGGCTATTCTAAAGCCTTTGGCTGTGTGGATCACAACAAAATGTGGCAAGTTCTTAAAGAGATGGGACTACCAGATTATCTCATTCTCCTCCTTAATACTCTGTATGTGGACCAAGAAGCCACGGTCAAAACTGAACATGGGACAACAGAATGGTTCAAGATCAGAAAAGGAGTGCAACAAGATTGTATATTGACACCTTATTTATTCAACTTATATGCAGAATACATCATGCGTAAGGCCAGGCTGGATGAATCCAAAGCCGATATCAATAATGACGGAAGAAATATCAACAACCTCAGATATGCGGATGATACTACTCTGATGGGTGAAAGTGAGAAAGGAACTAAAGGACCTACTGATGAGGGTGAAAGAGAGTGCAAAAGCTGACCTACTGCTCAACGTTAAAAAGACAAAGATCATTGCCAACTCAATCCCAGCTCCTGTCAAATATATAGGGAAGAAATGAAGGCAGTGACATATTTTATTTTTCCTGGGGTCTAAGAACTCTGCAGCATGACTGTAGCCTGAAAAAAAAGATGTTTGCTTCTGGGGAGGAAAGCAATGGCAAGTCTGGATAAGCTATTAAAAAGTAATTAGACTATCAACAAATGTCAACAACTATGGGTTTCCCAGTAGTAAAATATGGATGTGAGAGCTGGACCACTAAGAAAGCTAAGCACTGTAGAATTGACGCCTTGGGATTGTGGTGTTAGATAAAACTGCTTAGAGTTGTATGGACTGCAAGAAGATCCAAACTGTTCACTGGAAGGTATGATCATAAGGTAAAGCTTAAATATTTTGGCCATATCATGAGAAGACAAGATTTCCTAGAGAAGACTGTGATACTGGGAAAGATTGAAGGCATGCAAAGAAGAGGACGACAGAGGTGAAGATGGATAGATGAGGTCAAGCAACGAACATGAGTTTGAGGGAGCTCAGAGGGATGGTGTGCCTGGAGTGCTGAGGTTCATAGGGTCATGGAGAGTCATACACAAGTAAACGACTAAACAACAAATGGTATGTCAGAAAGTGTCAAGTACACTTACAGCCAGAAAAATCACTGCATATAGAAATGTCTTTGCATATAAAAATATATTTCAATGTACTTAAGCCAACATGCTGCCCCCTGAAAATGTGCTGCCCTAGGCCTGAGTTTTGTGAGCCTAGGCAGAAACACACCATGTTAGGGAACATTACTTTTTTGCCACCACAAACACAAATCAGACTGCCTTTCTATTTAACACGTCAAAACAACTAACTAGTATTTGGGTATCATTAATTTCCATCATATTGCAGCACAAAAAACATATAAAAAAGAACTCTGACCCAGAAAAAGATTTACTCTTTCTGTGAAGCCAAAGTGTTATTATAATGCATACATCTTTTCCCTTTCAGGGGTAGGGATTAATTTTGCTACAAACATTCACATAAAGCACTGGCTGTCAGTACATCTGTCACACTAGCTGTCATAGTGAACTGGCCATTTTCAGAGTAGGACAATTTGCCCGGCCAGTCTGCACTGCTGACAGGCTGATCACTTGGTACAGCAAGGCAGGATGCCAGGACAAGCACAAAAACATGTCACGGTGAGCGTAAGTAGTTCTGACACATCAGCAACATAATTCATATTCTATGATGACATGAAAATTGGAAAATGGGTTAGTCCAGTGATACAAAACTACACAGCTTTTGAAAGTCAGAAGCAATCCTAAACACATTTTTTTCATGTTAAACCAATTTTTTTAGTTCACCATTAATTAACATTAAAAATACATGTGCAAACAGCAGCAAATGAAATCTTTAGCCAGAAAATATAATTTAAAAAAACAGTTTACCCAATTAATGGCCACTGCTGTACCCTTTCCCACCTCTCTTATTACTAAATGGAAGTAGAATATTTCAACAGTGATACAATTATTCAAGCCTTACAAAGAGAATAATCAATGTTATCACAGTTGAAATCTTCCACTTCCTTTCAGTAGTACTTAGGACAATGAGAGAGGTAAACTGTGTTAATGAGGTAAACTGTGTCTACAAATTATATTTTATGGCTAATATGGTTTAACATGAAATGTCTGTACACTGACCATCTAACTTCTTGGTTGCCTGCAATGTGAGAGATATAAGTGGTCCACACAAGTTGTCTATGGAAATAAACAGGTATGGCCTGCTTGAAGTATGTATAGAAATCTTTTCTGAATTCAAAGTTCCTCCCAGGTTTCTAATCCTGTTAGGAAGAGGACACAATGTATGTTACCATTAAAGAAAAATGTAATGCAATAATTAAAAATTAAATGCAACCTTTATTTTAAAGTATGATGCTACAGTAGTCCTTTAATTACAGCAGGAAGGATTCTTGGACATTGAAATTAAAGATGGTCTTAATGGGAGTGTGCATTACTTTATATATCTACTATAGGACCACTGTGGTGCAACATTTAAATAAGCCCCACACTTGAAAATAAGAAACATGATTTCAGTATGGAACTAAAAATACATCCTCTAATTTATTACTTGTACTATGTAATAATGCTGCTATGGAATCTACCATTTTAGTTTAGTTAGTAGAAGCATTGAATGGAAGCTCACTATTTTACAAGGACACACCCTTTTCAGAAAGAAGATGCAAGAAGCAGGCTTAGGCTCCCATTTAATTCCAAGCCCATAATTACCTTCATACAGGCTCTATGTCTGTGGGTTAGAAATGTGCTACAGTTACAGATGTACTTAATTGCCTTAAGCCCTCAAGTACAGGATCACAGGCACCACACGCAAACCATGAACCCATATGTAGCATTTCAGGGCTTGATCATGATCAATTAAGCAAGCTCGTAAATTACAATTTAGAGGGAGCCAATAGTAAATGAGACGGTCATCATGACATCAGTAAAACATGGAGTTTAAACTACAATTAATTTGTGTTTAGAAGTCCAATTTGCGATCGGATTTGCAATTCATAAATCTAGAAATCCATAATAATTAATAAATCATCTGTTCTAGAAAATGTGGGTAGCATGATATGTATTAACTCCCTGATTCCTGGGATCAATATAACATGGAATAAAACGTAAAAAAACCAAAACAAATTATTGCAGATTTGCAAGCTTGAGGCTGTTGTACAATCAATTTGAGTGCCTTCCATTGCTTTCCCAATATTTTAAGTACAGTTGTGCATGTTTATTTGCTTTTACAGTGTTACGAACAGGTGTTTAACCCACTTGCGAGTCCTATCTACTACTTGGAGAACATTTTGATACATTTGCCATTTACGGGTTTGAAGGCAATTGTGGGCTTGTTGAATTGTTGAAATTGAATATGGATTTTACGTCTTTAGCACTGGCAACATTTGTGGCCTTGAAACATCAAAGGAGGAGTTACGATTTTGACCACCGCAGTCATTTTGAGCCTGTAACTCGCAAATGGATTGCAAGTTGTAGCAAAATGTAGCTAATTAAATATCTGTAACTTTTACGGGCTCCATTACGGGCTCCAATTGGGATTTGGACCATTAAATAGGTGCCTTAGTACGTGAAATTAAAGTCTGCAGTAAAGAACAATTGTGTATGAAAGTGAAAAATGTAAAGTTTGTGTTTTTTTTTATTTCTAACCATGCTTTGCACATTATTATTATGATTAAAAAAAACATATAAAAAAGATCTGGACCACAGTGGTTCTTTAAGGTAATTTCAAAACACTTTGCCCATCATCAATGCTCAATATTCAAAAGTGAATATTGCAAAAATGTGACTCTCCAATCCTTTAATCTATTTAAATGTGATTGCAACAATGTTTTAATATCATGTGTTCAACACCCATCAGTTTTTCATTTTAGTTTGCAAATAATAAAATATTATACAAAGCAAATTGTGTCAATTTGTAATGTGGAATCATTTAGATATAATTCACATCATGGTCAAACATAACTAACTGATGTGGTTTCTCAATGTAAAATGCTGCTGCTGTAAAATAACCACATTTCATCAAATATGCACTTACATTTGTCTCCATACCCCATAATTTTCAGTTTAACTTGGTTATAAAATAACAATAACATTATTTAAAAATGTATTTGTGTCATAGTTTGCTAAAGCAAGCATCAGTCACCCAACAACCTCAGTGTTCAGCCTCTCTCCACAACTGGAGATCCTATTTATGGCAAAGCTGCAGGAAAAGACAGGATGCTTGGTTACATTAGAAGAGGAATTAGCAGGAGAAAAAAAGGGTAGTAGTGTCACTCTGTAAGGTTCCTATTCGGACCTAATGCTTGTCCAGTTCTGGAGCCCATATCTCCAAAAGCATATTAATATATAAGAACCAATTCAAGGGAAATAACTAAAATGATGTATGGTCTAATAAACAAAACTTATAAGGTAAGAATATTGTATATAGGTTAGAAGTGAGAAAAGAGGTGGGGTGACATGATGATACCGTCAAATATTTTTCAAGAAGTCTAGAATATGCATATGGCAATCCTGAGGATTTATTATGCCACAGCATTTTTTGGACATGAACCTGTTGTTTCTTACCTGACCTTTAAAGCTGTTCAGTGTTTCTATTTCCCTGCAAATTAAAATCATCAAAGTACCTTTTAGGAATGCTATGTGATACCCATTGGTAGTTTGATTTGGTAAACTACCAGTGGACCAACCAAAGTGTCCTATTATATAGGGTCTTGTTCTTCATTTCTGTTTGGGGTCCAAGCTATTTTTGTTGAGATCAAAGTCAGATTTGCACCTTGGCATATGTTCCTCAGGTGTCTGTTATATTAAATATGTGCTATAGACACATATTATGATAAACCAGTTTGTGTTCTATAGCCCAGGATAGTGCTGAAATGTGTACAGGTAGACCTTGCTTAAACCAACCCATTTTAGCACTTGGCCCGTAATTCCCTGTTTAACGCTCTATTCACTATAATGCTGTTTTTTTCTGCCGAATACCGTTTAATGCTCCGCATCGTCATAACCTGGTTGGAAGAGAGCCTCAGCAAAGAGGAGGAAAAGTCCTAACCTGGATGCCAAAGAAAGAGCCAAATTGACAGATTCAACCAATCATGTTCCTTTGATTCTCATCATGGAGTTGTTAATGACCAATAAAATCGACAGTAATCCCCTATTCATGGAAGCTTAATGATATGCTCCTCTCAAATCAAACCTTTAGGGAACAGATCTTAACCAATACTTCTCAGCTAATTTGACCCAAGTAATGGATATAGGTTGGGTTTGGGTAGCACACAAAGCCTTCATTAGAGGCTCTTGCATTAAAGTTTCTGCTATCTATAAGAAGCAACAAAAAGCAAGGGAAGTTGAGATTAGAACATCACTTTCAGCTTTAGAAAAATCTAATCAGGTCATTCCCTCAACCCAACGCCATAAACAAATAGACACCTTACTGGCAGAATTAGATTTAATATTTTCCTCCCTGAAAAAGTTTTGAGATGGACGGGCCATACATTTTACACAAAGGCTAATAAGCCAGATTCTCTATTGCCTAGAAAACTGACGCTGTCCCATTCCAAAAATGTTAACATCAAAATTCTCTTGGGGAACACTACATACAGTATAGCCCTAATGAAATTAAAGAAACTTTCACCGCTTTTTTTCAAAATCTTCTTTCTTCCCCACTGAACCCATACGCCACCCAACTTGCCTCCTTTCTAGAGTCCTATGATTTTCCACATATCTCTACTCAAGAGAGATCACTTGAATTCTTCAATTACTACAGAAGCGCTTCTAGAGACTATTAAAAAACTGAAACTAGGCAAAGCTCCAGGTCCAGACGAATTTTCTAATCTTTATTATAAGATACGCAGGAATTTTGGCTCCTCATTTGGTGATCTTATTCAATGCAATTTTAGAAGGTCATAAGATTCCACCCGAACGTAACCAGGCTGACATGGTCTTTTTCCCTAAAGAAGGCCGTGATCCCCTAGAAGTTAAAAACTATAGACCTATATCGCTACTAAATGGTGATGTCAAAATTCTTGCTAAACTAATGGCTGACAGAATCTTTTGATCAGAATCTTTTGACTCTCTAGAGTGGCCCTATTTAAGGGCTATATTGACGAAATTTGGCCTCACTGGATGATCTATGAATTTGATTAATACTTATTATAAATCCCCCCAAGCAGTATTAAAACTCCCAGGTGAGACCAAGGCTTCCTTTACCATTGAAAGGGGTACCAGACAGGGCTGCCCTCTATCCCCTTTACTCTTTGCTTTGGCCATTGAACCGTTAGCCCAGGCCATTAGATCAAACCTAGATATCAAAGGCATAAATTTAGGCCATCATCACTTTAAGTGTGCCTTATTTGCGGATGATGTCCTCTGCACCCTGACAGTTTCCTGCACTTCGGCCCCTGTCCCCTTCCACTCATTAGAATCCTTTAGCAAATTATCTGGGCTCCATATCAATATAGATAAAACAGAAGCTCTAAATATCTCCTTACCCCCTCTGACTTAGCCTTCTTACAACAACACTTTAATTTTAATTGGCCTTCTAACCACATCAAATATTTGGGTGTGAACCTCACATGTAACACTGCAAACCTGCATAAATCCAACTACACTGTCCTCTACAAAACACTATACCAAAATTTACTGTCATGGGCAAAATATCCTATCTCCTGGTTAGGATGCATTCACTCTTTTAAAATGAACCTTCTTCCCCGCCTTATGTATTTATTTTGTTCCCTTCCGATTGCTCTGAATTACACAGACTTAGATAGGTTCCAAAGCCAAAATTTTGAATTTATATGGCAGAAAAAATCCCACTGCATTACTAAATCAACTATTGACTATTGACATGCTTGGGCAAAGTGGGTAGTCCATATTTAAAACAATCCTTATCTATTTGGTCTTGGGTTGTCAACAAATTTTTGATTTGATTCCGAAATATCCCACTCCTACCCCCATAATACCCAAACCTAGATTTCCTGATTCTCTTCCTGCGGCCTCTCTATTATGGTGGAAATCTTGTAATCTCCTGAGAGTTAACTCCTGGTATAGGGCTAATGCTACCTTAACATTCACACAATTAAAAGAGGAATTCAATATCCCCATCCAGGAACACTGTACATTTTGTATATTTAAATAATTCCTCTCCGCTCTAGAACACACCCTAGGGAAACCTTTATCAAATTGGTTTACCAGGTTATGCCTCTCTGTCCCTATTACAAAAGGTATTTTGGGTATCATATACAATACTTTTATTTCTCTTTCCGCCACCATTCAGCCAAAATATATTCAGAAAAGGGAAGAAGATTTAACTTGTAGCTGGCATTCAGAGACCTGGCAGAACTCTTGGCGTAATCTAACCAGAGGATCTCTCTGTAGTAATATTTTGGAGACCTCCATTAAAGTGCTTCATAGGAATTATATCACCCCGGATAAATTATTTAGGTGGAAACGCTCCCCTAATCCTTGCCAGGTACCTAGAACTTTTTTTCACACTTGGTGGGCTTGCCCCCATGTACAACGGCTTTGGAACAAAGTTTTCCATCTAGCCTCAGCTATATTTGACACGCTTATCACAGCTAAAGCAGGCATAGGCCTCTTAGGGAACTTTGCTCCCTCATTATCAAAAAAGTCAGAATAAACTCCTCCAGTACGTAATGTTGGCTACAAAGAGCCACAAAGCCAGGCAATGGAAATCTCCCATTCTTACATTACAATCGGTCATCAACAAGATGAATTACATTGCGGTGAATGAAAGGCTAACCCTTGCCTTTTTGACAGCAACTAATGAATTAGCCATATCTGGGTCTTTCCTGTTTAAAATGATAAGCCTCACAAAACTGACATTGAGTATTCATGTCCCCACAATTATGAACCTCTACTGCTAAATACTTGAGTAAAGGACAATTTGCAAAGCATATATCAGTTTCAGTTTGTAATTCATCATTTGAAATGTCATGTGATGTTTCAGGAACAGGTTCTAAATGCTTTGTTTTTTTGTGGCTTTTTTTGGTGTATCTTTTATTTTTGCAGGGGATAGTCTTTTGCTTGCAATTCTTTTGCGTTCTTTTTCTCGTTGAATTTCCTTCTGCTCCGGTGTCTGCTGGTTTGCCCATCTTTCTTGTCGTTCTCTAGCTTGACGTCTCATCTTTTCTTGTTTGGTCTCGTTATCAGCCATCTTAATTTGTAAAAGAAAATAATGTATCATTAGTTTAGTTTGAGATGGTAAGTTGGTTTATGAAATCTTTTATTTGCAACAGTTTGTTTGTATGTGATTGTAGTTAATTGTAGCTGAACTTTCTTGGTTAAATAAGTGTGTTTTATTTTTTTGCTCTTACTTTTTCTCTTGTAGGTTGTAATTTTTCCCTTAGATGCATAGCACACTCAAGGTAATTGCGTTATAGCTTATTGTAGATGTAGTAGGTTTATAGTATTAATTGAAATTTAGTTTTTGTTTTGTTTGTTAATTGCTTTTTATGTTGTAGTTTTAGCTTAAAGGCATAGTAGCGGGCAAAAAATTGTCGTAATATATTGCTCTTTCTTCATTTAGACCTTCCCACTGGAGGGGATAGGCCTTTGTGGTTGTATTTACTTCAACTTTAACACTATCCCCTTATATTTTACAGTATAATGTTAGCCTTATTTTGCTTTCATATAGTATTGCGATATTATTCTCCAACTGTGCCAAAGCTGTCACTTGGCCTTTATCTTGATTTATTTTTATTCTGTTACCTAATAAAAATCTACAGTAATTGTATTTTTTTTGTACTGTATTACAAAATTGAAAAGCAAAAGCATTTTCTCAATGTCAATATGCAGGTGCTGGAGCACAAGTCAGCTCAACATCTTCTGTGACAAAGATAACTTTATCCAGGAGCTATGCCTTGGAGGAAATGGAGAATTGTCTTTCCATCTAAAAAATAGACAGACAGACATATATATCTATATATAACACTTAGGAACCTGGAAGGAAGCCCTTTCATAGAAATACATTATTCTTTAGAAATTATTTAGGTGCAGAAGTACACATTTTAGAAGCCCTATAGCTATATCCATGTCCAAATCTCTCTCTTTCTCTCTATCTCGTTCTCTCTCTCTCTCCCTCTCTCTATTAAATAGTCTAATCAGATGAAAATAATCCATAAACTTTGCAGTGAATTCATAAACATGACCGTTCCAAATGAATGAATTACAATATATTATTAAATGTAACTAGAAAGACTTCAGTGGGTTAGAGATCATTTCAAAGTTCTTATAAGCATCTGTTTCTTGTATGCTGTGCAGGCACTGTATCGGAGTGTGTTGCAAGCTACTGATTGACAGATTGGTTGATAGACAGACAGACCAATAACCACAGCGTCATTTAACTCATGGGGCAAAAAGTGATAGAAGTCCTCCCGTACTGAGTGCAGTAAAAAATAGTACATTTGTGTGCACAATTCGACGTGTAAAAATAAGATAATAAACTTATTTCCTGCTTAGAATCTCAAGAAACAGTTTTTACATTGCACTCTGGGAAGTAAGTATATTCAAATTAGTCCACAATGCATTTTCACTCTTTGATCCAATAACATTTTACATTCATAGCATGAGTTACGAACCAGTTCCACAATGATGAGATCCGATAAGATCAAAACAGTAACTGTCTGTGGGTATATTTCCTATGCTATGCATGATACCTGTGTTATAACAGCAGGTATATGTTAAAATGAGCCATGGTATTTAAAATGGTATTAGATTAAAGAGTGAAATGCATTGTGGAATATTTTGCATGTATCCACCCAGTTGATGGGCAAATGCTTGAGGTTCTTGGCAGGAAATACTTGTATTTTTACACATGTGTAAAATGTGTACGGAAATGTACTATTTTTTTTTTACAAAATTCTATATTTTAGTAATATAGTATTCATCTGTCCCTTTAGGAATGGATTATTACCGAATATAGAGGCTCCATGTATATTTACATTATCAGCCTTATTAAATTGTGATTCTGCAAATTTAAAAGGGCTCTATTTAAGCACATAGCATATATTTTTTTACAGAAGTTTTTAGTTAGTGAAGACCTTGCTTTTGGATAGAAGTTCACTAACTAAAAACTTCTGTAAATAAAATATGCTATGTGCCCAAATAGAGCGGAATCACAATTTAATAAGGCTATATACAGTATATACACAGTGGAGGAGCTACTGAGCTAATACCCCCCTCGGCCCCTGCAGCCTTCCTAAGCCCTTATATATATATATATATATATATATATATATATATATATATATATATATAATATTTAATATATTTATGGTATATATAGGTATATAGATAGTATATATAGATAGTATATATAGATAGAGTATATATAGGTAGATAATATATATATATATATATATATATATAGATAGATAGATAGATAGATAGATAGATAGATAGATAGATACTGTAGATAGATATATAGATATGTAGCTGTATATATGTAACTGTGTATATAAATATATATATATATATATATATATATATATAGAGCAAAAAGAAAGAAAAAGGAATTTTATTAGACATAAAGCCTAAATAATTAGTATGCCGCATACAAGAGGGATGTGTACCTAGCTTAATTTATTAAAGATAATAAAACGTACTTGCAACCTATTTTCTTTCTTTTTGCTGTAATTAATATAGGTGTTCATGCACCAAGGGATTTTTAATGTATAATTTTTGTTTATATTTATATATATGAATATATATATATATATTATAGTTTATTTATAATGCGCCAACATATTACATAGCGCTATATATATATATATATATATATATATATATTTATATATATATATATATATATATATATATATATATATATATATATAAAATGTGTCTAAAATTGCAAGCTTCTCACCATCATGCATCAATTCCTCGATACTTTTTGCATTTTATAAATAATTCCTAGCATTTAGAGCAATGTTTGTATGTCAATGCAGAAGAGAATTACCTATCATTCCCAGATGAGGAGTATTCAAACACATTTCCTGAGGCCTCTTTATCCAATCCTTTATGTCTTTATCCAAGACGAGGATCGTGTTACGATGCCAACAGGTACTAGTAATTGAATCACTGGCAGTGAAAGTTAACTTTCCTAGTGTTTCACCTCGGTATTATTCAGCACTTGCCCTCCCTTTTTTGAAGTGATAATAACAATGCTGAAAGCTTTTGTCAAGACCATATAGAGAAAAAACAATGTTAGAACGCATCACTCATTGCAGCTGTGGTGGTCTTATTAACGGTAACGTGAGAAAAACAAGCAAACACAATGTTCTCTACGGAGCAAATTGGAAATGATACAACAGGCGATGGATAGAGCTAGCAGTGTTTCTTAATATTATGTATCCTGTTCAGTATATTTCACCAACACATATTTTGTAGAGTGGTCTGTCATCTTGGTATCAGGATTAAATTTTTTCTTAAGAGAAAGCTTCATGGCACAAAATATCAATAGTTTATTTAGGAAATACACAAATTGACTATGGGATGCTTTGGGCTAAACCGTTGGGTTTGCATGAATGGTCAGGATTGACACAATACATTATTAAGCTATGTTATATGGTGACTTCTCAATGAATTATTTCCATTTTACAAATATGTGGCATAAACCTAGCTAGACCAATGTATGCCAGAAACACACAAATTCTTTTTACTGGTGTAATCCTGACTGCTGTATATTTGAACGTATCTTTTTTAATTATCCAACTCTTGCAAAGCCTCTATTTATAAACATGTTGGCTATACTGGTTTCTGGCACTTCCAATGTAACAAGGGAATTGCAAAATAAGAATTTGTGAGTATAAATCTAAAACAGTCATTTAGGTGTCACATCCCAGGGGTGAGAGGACCAGCTTCACCAGAAAACCTCCTGCCTTCTGCCACAGTGACCACCCATGAATTGTGAGTTTCACCACCAGAACACCAATTTGAATCGGGAACATCTCCCAGGAGAACTCAGGAAATCACAAGTTACAGGCTCAGCCCAAAGGTTACTAACTTATTAAAAACAATACAATTATTTTATATCCCATTGTCTAGGAGAGACCATCATTCAGGAAGGAGCACACACCATTCGATTAGTGTATCATACAGAGAGTCCATAACTTCAGGGGCTGTGACAGTCCGGCTATGGGCCACAAAGGGACCTTGCTTGTGGGGTTCTGGGGAGTCCCACCCTGACCCCAAAAGTCAGATATGACATTAGGGTTTACAGTGTAGGTTTGGCTTTAATAATGTTAGGAAATAAATAAAGTACAAACACTCTTGGCATGAGCATAGAGGTGCCATGAACATTTTTGAACAGTCCATTGAGATTGATTGAAAAAAATATAAATGTTATGCTAATTTTAAAAGATGGACTATAAACAGAGATGTAAAGATTTCAGATCTATATAAGAATGGTAAATAGTGTGCTTTTGAAGAAATACAAGTTTCTTTGAACCTCTCTCATCTGGAATTATCTAAAAATAAGTGGTGAAGATGGGTTATAATTTAAAAAATTTACGTCAGGAATCGCTATTCACTTCAGTGGGAAAAATATGTAATTTAGACCTTAGTTATAAAGTATTAATAAAAAAAGTATTAAGAGGTGAAAAATAAAAGTTTAATAAATGGGAAAATATTTTGAGTTTACATATTTCAAAGAAGGAGTGGTTTAAAATCTTAAATTCGTCCAAGACATCTTTAGATTGTTTAATTCACTGGGATCATTATTTAAAAATGTTACATTTTGCTTACTATGATCCATATACACTATATGAAAAAAAAATTATACCAAATGATAAATGCAGGAGGGAATGACATGTACAAGCGAATGTCATTCATGTTTTTTAAGGATGCCATAAATTGGAATAATTATGGCAAACATGTAATTATGTTCTGAATCAAGTTACAGGATGTGAGATTTTATTAACTCCTGGTATGATCCTATTACTTAATCTGCCTTCAAATAATTTTTCTCAAGACCAGAAGAAATTTATTATGCTTATAATAGTGTCCTTTAAATTAAAAATAGACAATTTCACTATATGAAGTAACACCCATTTTCCTCCAATATTTCACTATTTTATTCAGTTAGTGGCTGAAAAAAAGGAGTAATGAATTTGTTAAATCTAGAAAATGTAATAAAATATAGACTAATTGTTTTTTATAGACATTTTTAATTAATGGTTTTGATCCTCGAGTTATTTTGAAATCTCACATTCACTTAAGATTAACATAATACATTTCCTTGACTAATTGTTTTTTTTTTTCTATTTTTATGGAGCGTTTTTTCTAAAAACTGTCAAAAATTTTAAAAAAAGATGCCATGAACATTGGAGAAACTCCAGTAAGGTCATATACTTATTCAGAGGAAAAAGTAAAAAAAATAGTTTTAAGTAGGAAACTCATATTTAAGAGATGAAGTGGTTTAAAATCTTAAATTTGACATCATTTAAACAGTTTGCTACATGCTGCTTACTGTGACCCATATACACTATATAAAAGAAATGTGACACAAATGATACATTTTGGAGGGAATGTCATGTACAAGCGAATATCATTCATGTTTTAAAGGGATGCCATAAACTGGAAAAATGGATAAGAAATTATTTTAAAATAATGTCCTTTCATTTAAATAGCAAAACATTGGATGAAAATTAATGTTCCTTCATATAGTGAAATCATCTATTTTATTCAGACAATGACTGAAAAAGAAAAAGGAGTAATGAATCTGTTAAATCCGCTAGAAAAAATAAATATATATATAGAATTATTGGTTTCAGTTTTTATAGAGGTTTTCTAATTAATGATTTTGCTCCTCAAGTTTTCTGAAAATCTTACATAAGATTAGTTTAAATGAGGATTAATTTATTTCCTTGACTAATTATTTGTTTTTCTTCTTTTCTTACTTTTTCAAATCTGTGAAAATTTTAAATTAAAAAAGATATGCCATGAATATAGTAGAAACCCAAGTAAAGTAATTTGGCTATTGTCCTTTTGTTGCAAATTATTGTTAAAACTTCATCAGAGGAGAAAAATAAACATTTTAGTAAGTTGGAAACTCTTTTGAGTTAACATATTTCAGAGATGGAGTGGTTTAAACATTTAAATTTGACCAAGAAGTCTTTACATTGAGGTTTCAAAAGAGATAAGAAAATGGACAAATTAGATTGTCCAAAACATTGGTATTTGTTAAATTCTGTTTCAATTATACAATTATGCACAGACACAAGTAACTGTCTAAAAATCCTGTTTCATAAGTAAAATAATGCAATGTGTAACAGTTAAGTGTAATTTCAGTTTTTCATTTTATGTGTGATATGAACTTTTATTTTACAGTCACTTTATGAAATCTTGTAATTCCATGGTGGTATTATGTATAACGCAATACGAAATTGAGAGCTGTAGACAGTCTGCTTCAAGGCTTGCACCATTTCATGAGGGCAGCTCAACCCAAAATGTAATAATTAAACCTGAAGTGTATTTCCCGCTCTCCACTCAGTTTCTTAGATACATTATCCAAGCAATTTGCTTGGAAGGCTTTCAAAACAAAATCAACATACCCATAATGAAATGGAAACATAGACTTTAAATTTTACAAACTAGGTTCCAATAAAGTACATTTTATCAAAGCAATTTACTGTTGGCCTAATGCCAGAAACCCACTCTTTCCAATGGAAATGTGGCATCAGCAACATAAAACTAGTTTAAATTCACGTATTTATCTAATTAATCATTTAACAAACAAACATAATTACATCTTAGAGGCATTTTAATCACAAATCAAGTTTTTTCAGCTTGATTTATTGTTCTTTTTTGAGAATCCCAACCTTTGAATTTAGACTTTGCTTGCTGTACATTCTGAATCTAAGGTAGACATTAGAAATAATAAAATCAATTAAATGATTATTTATACACAGGGGAGCCTTAAAATATGGTATATTTAAAACTATAGGTAATAACACAAGCTTTATCATTTGAATATTATTAAAATGCATTTGCCTAGAGTAAACTTATTTTTTTTACCTGTCAATCAGCCTATCTGACCCATGAAGGACAGATTGTTATCTATTGCTAATAATTGCAAATTACCCTTGTGGTTCTGAATCTATTATTTTCATGTGAAAAAAAAAAGACTGGAAATGCTCAGACGCCATGGAGCAATTTATCTAAAATACCTAGTTATTTCATGGTATCTGAGTATGCCCAAAAAATAAATTTTCTGTAATTTTAAGTTGATAAAGAACTTGTTATTATCTATTATTTTAAATATTATTTGGAACCATTGCTATGTCACTTTCAGGTATGATTAGGGAAAGCCCAATTCACTAATAATTCAAACTTTGAGTTGATTATGTTTAAAAAGAAGCAAAATATTTTTACAATCAATTTTTGTATATAATATGCCAATGATATATGTCAGGAAATTAGTTACAAATTCAATTATCATAGAGTGAAAAACTAATATCATTAACAGCTATTGCTCTAACCAAGAGCTAAAAGCAATGCTTCCATTTATATAAAAATTTGAATCACCTACCCAGTTTGAAAAATGGATTCAGCAGTTGTAAGTCCCGCCCATAAATTTACAATTTGCTTAAAAATTAATTTATAAATAAAAATATAGAATTTTTTAAAATAATATATTTCTGAAATTTTCATGTTGTTTGCAACTTAATACTCCTTTCAATGGCACTTTAACCAAAAAGGTTCAGTTTTATAACTTTTTAGTAGTAAATTTTACATTTACTAGATCTCAGTTTTTTGAGTAGTATATTATTCTCAAGGTCCAAATAATATAATGTTTGGGTAATACCGTACAAACTATTATCCATTATATCTTATGCAACACTTTTATATATACTTGTTTGGATATAGCAGTTGTTGTTAAATAACGTTTCAACAAAGGCATTTTAATCATCTAAATTGAGTGATAATTTGAGTCTTTAATTTTAGTCGTGGCAAAGGTTAGTTGAGATCGTCTTGCTCAAGTGATTTTTAGACAACTTGCCTGAAGAGATACAGAACAGGTCAAAAAACTTAAGAGAGAATTATTGGAGAATACTGTAGACATATACCTGTTGATTGATGATACTCCAGGATACCATTCAAGTAAAGGGTCTGAACTTCTTTTGCATCAAAAGTGGACAGAATTTGTTTCTAAAATGACACCACAAAGGTTCCGGTTATTACAGAAATGAAATGTATACATTTAAATAAATATATTTACAATGTATTTATTTTTATTTATTTATTCCAGATTTATATAGCATCCAAATTCTTTCAATTGTTAAGATGATTTATGACAATATAGCTCCCAGTTTTAGACTGCATTGAAGGGTTAATGACATTACCTATTTAATCAAACATATACAAGATTTGCCTGTTACTAAATATTTTGGGCCTCATTCAATTGCAATTTGGCCAATTGAATAGGGCTCTAAATAAGCACAAGACATATATTTTTTAAAGAACTTTTTAGTTAGTAAACATCTATCCAAAAGCACAGTTTTTACTAACTAAAAACTTCTTTAAAAAATATATGTTATGTGCTTATTTAGAGCCCTATTCAATTGCCCAAACTACAATTGAATGAGGGCCTGTGAGTGAGAGTGATAGATTGAGGTTGGAAGTCAAGTATAAGTTGTTTATAAGGGCCTCACTATATTACTCCCCTTTTTCTATGGTCATTAATTAATTGTTACAGTGGGACGTGATAACGAAGAAGCATGCTTAAAATACTCAACTTTCAAGCTCAGTTATTTAACATTCCCAATTAAAAAGTTTAATAAAATAATAATGTTATTTAGAATGAAAATAAATAATACAGCCTTCAATTTATTACCTTTTATATGCTATTATTCTGCAGTGGAATATACCATTTTAAGTTCTGCTGATTTATTTCACAGGTGGTATGGAGACTGTCAATGCTGAGGAAGCTTCTATATTTACAGTGGGAATGTGGCAGCTAAACTGCCATTGCTTTAAAAAAAAAAAAAGAAACAACCTTCTCGAAAATAATAAGGTTGCACACAGTAATGAATCTTACAAAATAGTTTTAAAAATGTTAAGAAGATTGTGCTTTCTAAAGACATTTTTAGCCATTATTTTAGTTTACAGAGTATAAAACTAACAATAATCACTTACAATAATAATGATAATTATGATAATATGACCAGATTGAACTTTGAGAATATATTGTACATCCACAATCTTTAGAAAGCTTGTGCGAACAGTAGACAACACTTCATCAATATATTGGAATATTCTATATTTAAATATTGGCATTTTTTATACATTATATATAGACCCTAATAATTATATTTGTAAGCGTGTGGTACTTATATGAGTGGAATATAGCAAGGGGAAAGAGGGGTTGTAACTAGGGTGTTGTGAAGCTAAAATTTGGATGGGCCTAGAGCAGCATAAGGGTTCCCTGGTGGTGCAGTGGTTAGGATTTGGTGCCTACATCACTGCAGCCTGGGTTTGATTCCAGTCAGGGAACCAAGTGGTCACACCACACTGAAGCCAAGCAGGGTTGGGCCTGGTCAGTGCTTGGGTGGGAGACCACTCAGGAATGCCAGGAGCTGTATGCTGTGGCCCACTGGAGAAGAAACTGGCAACTCACTCCAGTATCTCTGCCATGAATGCCAAGTGGATCAGCATGGTGTGTTGTGGTCTGTGAGGTCATGGTGAGTCAGACATGACTGAACAACACAAACACACAGGGCAGCACAAAAACTCATTTACTTTTCTTCTTTAGCAATATACTTTCCACCTGCTAGGTATGAATACAGCCATCTTTCAAAAAACATTTTACTTGACTTTCTTATTGATTTTCTTAGTCTGGTTGCATCAGGAATTACAAGATATATCTATTACACTTAACAGTGTCCTTATACAAAGAGGTCTGGTCTCAAATAATTCCTTGGACATTACTCAGCTGTTAGCTGGACTCTTGTATAATTTGCACGGTGAGTGAGGGTAATTGATTACCCCTTGTACACACCCTCTTCTTTGTGTGCCCCAAAGGACTAAGTAACATTTCTCTGTACCTGGGCTGTATCAGCTCAAATCCCCTATTCTATAGCAATATTAGATTATCTTTGTAACAATGGCGGTGGGATCCAATGTCATGTAGCTCTTTATATGCTCACATCTGTCATCTGGCCACCAGTTAATTATAGTGTATTACACTTTTGTGAGCTCTCCAATTTACAAATGTTCTTATTTACTGTTTGTGTATTTTATCCAGATTAAGGCATCGTACAGACACCTTTTCACTCTTATTTATGTGTTCACATCACGTCTTCTGATTTCATTGTAAATAATAAATTTAGACTTTTTAAAGAAAACAATAATGTTAAGAGATTTTGGATTTTGAAAGCTGTAGTCATATATTTAACTATTCTTCTAAAAAACTACACTTAGATCTTTCCCCTTATGACTGCGCCAATGGTGGCAACAGCAGTTGCACCAAGGAGCTGCTAGATGGCGCTGCGGAAATTGTGCACAGTTTGCAAACGCTGCTAAGATCATATACAATTTCCAAGCTTAAACCTTTACCTTAACCCTAACCCTTACCCTAACCCCCTCCCCCTTACCCTAAGATATGGGCAGAAAAAAATTGGCAGCACCATCTAGAGGATGCTCACTGCTGCTGCCTGTGCTGGCGGCCCGACGGCGCACTCATAATAGGAAAGGACTCTACACTCAAAATTGTTATTGAATGTAAAACAAATACAACCTCTTTTATACTACCTTTTATATATAATTATGCTGCTGTGGGATCCATTTTTGGTTTCTGCTGGATCAACTTCCTGACAAAGGATGAGGATTGTTTTTAAATGTATATATATATTTTATATATATATATATATATATATATATATATATATATATATATACATACAGGTTATACAGGTTAATGCAGAGAAGAAGTTTCTATCAGCAAAGTGGGTATGTGACAGATACAACTGTTAGTGCTTTCACTAGGCGTAAAGGAAAGTTTATAAGGGTGCACCCTCCTGAGGAAATAGCAGCAGAATAAACTGAGAAAATAATAATTGCTTGTAAAGGTTCTGGTTATTGATTTATTTTTCTTTATATATACATTTTAAAACATGTTATCCATTATCAAGTTTAGTTTAAAAAAAAAAAAAAAACATACGGGAAACAAGAAATTACTACATTGTTCCTTTAAAGGATCACTAAAGGCTATTTATTATAATTATTCTTTACTGTGAGAATCCATTGGCCTGGTCGAGGCGCTTGTCTCAGATGCTTTCTCAACAGTCAGGGACCTTGTAAAATTAAAATATTTGTCTTAGCCCTTTTGAAAGCACTGGCATTAAGCACTGCCATATTTGCATTGTAGCAGTTGCAGCTGAAAGATTATGCGCGTTCAAGGTTTCCTACAGCCGGCAGGTCCAATAAAATTGACTCCGCAATTTAATAAGGTCATTAAGGGGGGTTGGGAGTTAGCTGAAAGACAGATCCAAAGGGTTTTATAATATATAAGAGAATAGACAAATATTCCTAGGCTGCCCACAGCAAAAACTTGTTCCAAAAGGAAGCTACTGTGCCACAGCAAGGGCCTCATTCAATTGTGATTTGGCCAGTTGAATACGGCTTTAAATAAGCACATAACATATTTTTTTAAAGATGTTTTTAGTTAGGAACCATCTATACAAAAGAAAGGTTTTCACTAACTAAAAACTTCTTTAAAAAAATATGTTATGTGCTTATTTAGAGCCCTATTCAATTGGCCAAATTACAATTGAATGAGGGCCTTTGTGTCTAAAACTTTTGCAGTTGCCTGCTTGACAAGTCCATTTCCACCATTGATCTTATGGTAGATTCCAACAGTGGCCAAGTCTGAACTGTTAAAAGTAAGTTTAATGTTGAATATTGCTTTTATAAATCTTTAAATATGAATTTTATTAAAGGACCACTGTACAAATACTAAAAAAGGAGCCATGTTTGGAATGGTGTTGGATTAAAAAATGTAGCTTTTGTGGGCACATTTGCATGTCTCTGCCTAGGTTCCCAGAATGCAGTCCAATAACTGTTTTGCTTGTTTTTTTACCTTATTTTAGACATTCAAATGTGAACACAATTTTACCATTTATTTACTATATATATATATATATATATATATATATATATATATATATATATATATATACACTAGAGACTTGCCCGTCAAAAATGAAGGCATTAAAATTTGAAGGCTGGCAATGCTGTTTGCCACAGAATGTGAGGCTTTCCCTCCTCTACTTTACGGGTCTCGATATTAACACCTTCGCCTCTCATTGCAGGTTGCAGCATGTGCTGCGCGCATGCGTAAACCCGTAACTTTGCGAGCCATGTGTCTCTTTCCCCCTCTCTCTCCCCAGTGTCTCTTTTCCCCCTCTCCCTGCCCTGTTTTCTTTCCTTATCTACCTCCCCAGTGTCTCTTTCCCCCTCTCTCACCCCTGTGTCTCTTTCCCCACCACTCCCTCCCCTGTCTCTTTCCACCCTCTCCCTCCCCTTACTCATTCCATTTACTGGTGTGAAACCATTTGCAGGCTTGGGAAATTGATCAATTTCCCCAACGCCGAAATGTGTTTCCGATTTGCGGCCTTGAAAAAAAATTACGACTTTACGACCACCATTTTTTTTCTTGCTTAGCTGTTTTCAGACCTCCAAAAACTGCCAATTGAATAACAAATTAGCTTTCAACCTCCCTTGAGGGTTGTGAGTTTATTTTGTAATCAATTGGCAACTTTTAATGCCCCCCAAACGGCTTCCGAGTTACGGGCTTGAAATAAATGGCGTCCGTTAAAGACCTAATTTTTTCAAAGCCTTGCGGGCATCTTGATGAGTGCCAAAGGCCTACAGCATTCGGCGCTTATTGAGTGCCTTCTTCCAAGCCTTGGGGCCTTGTGATGAGCGCCAAAGACCTACAGCATTCGGGGCTCATTGCGTGCCTTTTTCCAAGCCTTGGGGCCTTGTGATGAGTGCCAAAGACCTACAGCATTCAGGGCTCATTGCGTGCCTTTTTCCAAGCCTTGGGGCCTTGTGATGAGTGCCAAAGACCTACAGCATTCAGGGCTCATTGCGTGCCTTTTTCCAAGCCTTGCAGGCATCTTGATGAGCGCCAAAGGCCTACAGCATTTAAAGCTCATTATGTGCCTTTTTCCAAGTGTTGTGGGGCTCGCGATGAGTGCCATAGGCCTACTTTTGGGCCTGTGAGGTGGAAGGGGTGTGCTGTTGATTTCAATCTTATCCATTTATTTAAAAAAGCCCCTAAACGCCCCATAATCCAGCTCTCAGGAAGTGATGTAACAAACATACAAGTGATTCTGGTTCTCATAAACAGAGTCTTCAATAATTCAGATTTTTCTAAAAAATATTTGATGTCCATGTCTGTGATCACAATGTAACACCTAATACTATTGGAGTAATAAAAAATACAAAATAGGTAAAATGTAGCATAATGACCCCTGTCCTTGGGTTACATACAGTGCTCACAACTTCCATCACATTCTTGGCCTTCCCAAGCACAAATGTCACAATGTAAACAGATTATAAGGAGATTATTAAGAATGACTTTACTAACCTATAATCACCCGGCTGCTGACCTGTGAAATGATCCCCTTATAATTACTATTGGTAAACCTGAGTTCTTAGTGACATCCAGGGCTATGTAGCCCATGCGTCTTCCTTAAGGGATTAATTAGAGAGTTTCTGAGAAGGAATGCTGATCACAGAGGTCATATAGGTCAGCACAACTGAAAGTGACAGAACAGGAAGAGCACATATAGTTCTTACTAATGCAGGATAACGCATCTGATGGCGGTTGTGAAATTAATTAATATATTGTTTCTGTTTTAATCAAAGTATATGAATATTCCTTAGCATTTCATTCATACACTTGTGTATATAGGTAATAATAATACAATTATATAGAGCTTTTCTCCCAGAAAGGACTCAGAAGCACCTTATTATGTTCATAACAAGACTTTATAAGTGGCCTAATTGCTTATTTAATTTTTATTTTTCCTCATCCCATTTAGAATTATGCACCCCCACACCCACTTACATGAGCGCACCACACCCCAGTTATTACTCCTCATATCCCCTTGCTATATAGCCCAAATCATAGGTTTATGGGTATGTAGGTATATAAGAAAGTGTCACTTACAAATAGAAATATCACTAATATAGGGTTTTCTGTGCCTTGTTGTTTAGTCATTCAGTCATGTCCGACTCTCCGTGATCCCATGGACTGCAGCGCGCCAGGCACAACCATTGTGCTTATCTATAAGGTTATCCTGACAATGGGCCTCATTCAATTGCGATTTGGCCAATTGAATAGGGCTCTAAATAAGCACATAACATATTTTTTTTAAAGAACTTTTTAGTTAGTATAAACCTTGCTTTTGGATAGATTTTTACTAACTAAAAACTTATTTAAAAAAAATATGTTATGTGCTTATTTAGAGCCCTATTCAATTGACCAAATCGCAATTGAATGAGGCCCAAAGATACTAGAGTGAGCCACCAGTTACTTCTCAGATTTGTCTGACCTCTCTCCTATGACCTACCCTTCTTTGGTGACCCTACATGGTATAGCTCACAGCTTCATTGAAGTATACAAGCTCCTTCACTACGACAAGGTAGAAGTCCAGAAGGGGTTTTTGTGCCTATGCAATCATTATTCTACTGTACTGCACCGGCATCTTCAGGTGACCTGCTGCCCCCTGAAAAGTGCTGCCTTAGGCCTAGGCCTAGTGATCATTATTAGTTACCACAATTATTACTTAGTAATTTGTCATTGTAACGTTACAAAAAGGGTGCTAGATAAGAAGAGCAGCCTTTTTAAAGACCACTGAAGACTCATATTTACAATATGCTCTATTGATAAAATACAAAGAGCCTCATTCAATTGCGATTTGACTATTTGAATAGGGCTCTAAATAAGCACATAGCATATTTTATTTACAGAAGTTTTTAGTTAGTGAACTTCTATCCAAAAGCAGCATCCTCACTAACTAAAAACTTCTGTAAGAAAAATATGCTATGTGCTTAAATAGAGCCCTATTCAATTGGCCAAATCGCAATCGAATAAGGCCCAAAGTGTTTTAAAATAAATGATTGCAGCTTTTAATGTGTAAACTATTGAATTCAATTATTTATTTATTTTTTTTATGACAGATTGGGTGTTTGTTACTAAAATGATTAGAAACCAGGGAGGATCGGGAGGAGCTGTGGATTCAGATAAGATTGCCTCTCCAAATAACACATTTAGCAAAAGAACTCATTGGAAGAGTAAGGGCCTCATTCAATTGCGATTTGGCCAATTGAATAGGGCTTTATATAAGCACAGAGCATATTTTTTTACAGAAGTTTTTAGTTAGTGAACTTCTATCCAACTAAAAACTTCTGTAAAAAAAATATGCTCTGTGCTTATATAGAGCCTTATTCAATTGACCAAATCGCAATTGAATGAGGCCGTAAGACTCCATAGGACAATCACCCCCCTCAAACTATAAAAATACTAGGACACTCATTCAGTTGCAATTTGGCCAATTGAATAGGGCTCTAAATAAGCACATAGCATATTTTTTTAAAGAAGTTTTTAGTTAGTAAACATCTATCCAAAATCAAGGTTTTTTGTAAATAAAAACTTCTTTAAAAAAATGCTATGTGCTTATTTAGGCCCGTCATTCAATTGCGATTTGGCCAATTGAATAGTGCTCTAAATAAGCACATAACATATATTTTTTAAAGAAGTTTTTTGTTAGCAAGCATCTATCCAAAAGAAAGGTTTTCACTAACTAAAAACTTCTTTAATAAAAATATGCTATGTGCTTCTTTAGGGCCCTATTCAATTGCCCACATCGTAATTGAATGAGGCCCTAAGTAAAAACTTCTTTAAAAAAATATGTTATGTCCTTATTTAGACCCCTATTCAGTTGGCCAAATTGCAATTGAATGAGGGCCTAGCAGTCTAAGATAAAACCCCACGTGACACAGGCAGAGTCATTTAAATATTAATTATATTATTATTAACTTTTAAAAATGCTTTCATGTTCCTGTCTTCAATATCTGCTAATGTTTTTATTTTGTTACATACTCCACAAGCATGTGAGGTTTTTCCACAACTATGACCCTCATTCAATTGCAATTTGGCCCATTGAATAGGTCTATAAAAAGGCACATAACATATTTTTTTTAAATAACTTTTTAGTTAGTGAACATCTATCCAAAAGCAAGGTCTTCACAAACTAAAAACTTCTTTTAAAACATATGCTCTGTGCTTATATAGAGCCCTATTCATATGGCCGAATCGCAATTGAATGAGGCCCTAGAAGTAGTAAGGGCAAATGCAGAAACCCGATAATGCCTCAAATATGTATCAGGCTATCCTGAAGACTGATTACGCCAAATGTTTTAAGTAGATACAATAGGGCGATATGATGGGACTATTTTTACTTACATATTAACATTTATGTTTCTTTATTCTATGTTATTATTTTATGTTGTTTCATAGAAAGATTTTAGTAATGTGGCTATCTTCCTTTTTTAAAGATTCAATATTAACTACACATAATTGATTATCTTTATCTATAAGTGTAGGGTAGTTGAATTTGTTAAAGGGACATTGAACCATGTTTCCTTTGTTGCATTAGAAAGAGGGGATCTGATAAAGTAACACTGTGTGTTTTCTTTTTTCAAATGATGGTCTCAAAGCAGAAAATGTTAAACTCATCTGCGGTCTCGTCCCTGTAAGCCAATGAGCAGTAATATAAATGCCATACTTACCAATGATATCTACAGACATATATATGTTTTGCTCATTTCCTGTTAGTTTTAATGAAGTTTAAACAGTCTGTACTTAATATTTTTTCATATAAAACACAATTATTTATTTATTTTAAATGTTCTAAAAGTTTTTGCCCATTAGCAAGTAAAGTTCTTTATTAGAGTATACTATAAATATGACACTGGTCCTTCACAGAGATCATGTCAGTATCTTACATACAAATCCATACCAATTAACAAATGATAAAGCACTTTAAATGCAGTCCATGTTTGGTAAGTGGATCAGAAAGACTGATGCAAGTAAAAATTGTAAGTTTAAACTGTAAAATGAAAAAATATACATGTTTGAAATGTTTGAGTAACTAATTAAGTATGGATAAGCTTGTAAAGCTAGTTTTTAATTAGAACTTTTTTTGATGCACCTGCTGGACTTTGGAGGCATCCATGATACTTTGGTGAAAGCTGTGTTTGTGAGATGGGCATTTATATTTCTGGGCCTGTGAGGGGGAAGGGGTGTGGTATCACTTCCAATTACATCCAACTATCTAACAAAGATTATTGACCTCTCCCTGTCCCCTCCTACTCCCTGTCCCCTCCTCTCCTACCTCTCCCTCCACATCCTTATGATCCAGCCCTTAGGAAGTGATATAACTAAAACAAATTGGATTCATCTATTAATACACAGAAATTATGATTATCACAAAAAAATATTTTTATATCAATGGCGTACACATCTCCCAATGTTTTTAGTTTTTCTTAAATTTTGTTAAGTCGTTCAGTTGTATCTGAGTCTCCATGACCCAATGTAACACAGCACACCAAGCATTATGTCTCTGGTGCTGCTTACTCATACAGTTTTCTTGACAAAGATGCTGCAGTGTGTGCCAGTTCCTTCTCCAGGTGATTGAGATTTGCCTCAATATATTCCCAACATATTCCATAGCGCTATGACCTGCCCATCTTGGGGGACCCTAAATGGTATAGCTCACAGCTTCATTGAAGTACACAAGCCCCCTTCATCACGACAAGGTAGCGATCCATAAGGAATCTTGAATTACCGTACATTAGTCCTTTAATGTAAGAAATGTAATATTTTATAATAGCATTATTTTTTCTAATAATTATGACCTACAGTTTTAGTTATACCATGTTTGGAACCTCCATTATGACCTTTTAATACTGTTGTCTTGAACTCTTTCTAACCCTAGAATGCTCTTCTTAAGGTGTGGTTGCCAAAACTGTATACTAAGATCCAGGTGATGTCTCTTCAAGCATTTAATTAGGGGTAACATTAGTGTCAACCATTGCATTCATGCACCTTTCTATACATGATAATATCTTATCTTATCTTTATATATATAAAATGCACTTACAGCTGTCTTAGGTCCTCATTCAATTGCGATTTGGCCAATTGAATAGGGCTCTACATAAGCACATAGCATATTTTTTTACAGAAGTTTTTAGTTAGTGAAGACCTTGCTTTTGGATAGAAGTTCACTAACTAAAAACTTCTGTAAAAAAAATATGCTATGTGCTTATATAGAGCCCTATTCAATTGGGAAAATCGCAATTGAATGAGGCCCTTATAGAGTACAGCTTCCGTATTGCACTCTTTGGGCCTCATTCATTTGCGATTTAACCAATTGAATAGGGCTCTATATAAGCACAGAGCATATTTTTTTACAGAAGTTTTTAGTTAGTGAAGATCTTGCTTTTGGATAGAAGTTAACTAACTAAAAACGTCTTTAAAAAAATATGCTCTGTGCTTATATTAAGCCCTATTCAACTGGCCAAATCACAATTGAATGAGGCCCTTTGTAAATTGGTATAGTTCTGTTTATACATAATGTCATATGTATCATCTTTCTTCTGACATATGTGCAATGCATTTTATTATAATAGTTGTTATTATTATTACTAGCGACTTGCCCGTCCAAAAATGACGGCAATAAAATTGTAAGCCAGGCAATGCTGTTTGCAACACAATGTAAGGCTTTTGGTCCTCTTAGTACCTTTGGCGCTCATTGCGAGCCTCTCCCCTGGTATAGTTTTGGTCTTTTGAGCTCCTTCGGTGCTCATTGCAAGCCCCGCACTGAGCGCCTTCGGCTTTCCCCTGGTCTACTTTTGGTTCTGTGAGCACCCTCGGCACTCATTGCTAGCCTCTCCTCTGGTATTTTTATATTTTATATATATTTTTTAACAATAATTAATTAATTAATTAATTAAATAATAAATTAATATACTTTACCTATTTGTAATTAATATATCCAGCAATCAATATCCTGAAGAGCTAACAATCTTTGGATTTTCCTCCAACATACTATATACATTTGGACTGTGGATGACATGAGGAGAAAGTGTCAGCAATGTGGCAAGTGTGCAGTGTAAATAGGCTGCGTGCACGAGGGCAAACCGTTTGTTTAGTTGTGTAAAGCATGGTAATGTTATTAGTTTCAAGTTAGTGTTGTAAAATGGCGGCGATTGTCTATGTGTAAGCGTACTTTGTAATAGGGTATTTTGTACCTCGTACATGCCCCGGTAAAAGTCTTATGTGCCTGGAGGTGTTTTGCGCGGTTAGGGGGTCGTGTAGCCACGTTTTGATTTTTTTCAGCAGCCGAAAGTCTGTAAATTCGACTTAAATTCACGTGCAACCTGACTCCCAGACATTCTGGCTGTGCCCCCGTGCTGTGTGTGATGTTTTTTTTGTGTGTGTTTTTCATGTTTTTGCTGTGCGCGGTTTGGCCGTTAACTTCGTATTTTTTGAACCGCAGATTTTTTTTTTTTTAAATCCCGCAAGTTGTATTTTTTTTTTTTTCTATGTCCCGCTTTCCTTTCCAAAGTGTTACGGGCCATAATTTTTGTAGCCGGGTCTCGCACTGTGAATTGTATAATTGAGCTTTCTGTTGATCTGTAGTCCCGCGGGGCATAGGTATGATGCTTAAGTCGTGCGGGGTCTCCACCAGCGCAGTGAGCGCATTTGGCGCTCCCTGCCTAAGTCGTGCGGGGTCGTAGGGATGAGCACCTACTGCGCTCATCTCCACCAGCGCAATGAGCACCTTTTGGCGCTCCTTGCCTGGCCGCAACCGCGTCCCTCACTTTGCAAGGGGCACAGGTGCAGCAGGCTCGATATACGAGCCCGCAGTTTTAACATTGCGTTACCAACATTTTTTTTACAAGCCTGCGCTGCTGAGAACTATATATGTGATTATTACATTTTAAGGGTTTTGAAATATCTAATGCATTTATAATGTCTATGGAAACACTGAGCCTGGTGCTGCCAATTTTGCGAATAGTGCTGCCCAGTGCATATAAGGCGCGCCGACAGAAGATGCCAAATCTTACTGGTAAGGTTGCCGGTTATATATTGATTTTAAACCTTAGATGCTAAGAACTGATTTCATAAATGCCATTTGGATGTTAGCTTCTTTATCACTGTGGCTATCCATTGGCAATTACCCTTCAAATCCTTATTGTGGCTTACTGTATTTTCGATTTCACTCCACTTTGGAAGCTCTGATTGTTTCCAATATTTAACTAAAAGAGACTTTATTATCAATAGAATATAAGAAATTTAATATTTTTCATGAGGTACTATTGTATCCAGACCACAATGAAGTAAAACAACCTGAGGAGTGCAAGGAATCTCCTTGCCCACCAATTTGTATAGCTTGTCTCCAAAAGGTGCTTATCTTTTTGCACTCCCACCAAATGTGTATATTTGTACCCAACTTCTCACAGCGTTTCCAACAAAGTGGTGAGTTTTTCAAGTCAATTCTGTTCATAGCTATCGGAGTAAGATACCAGCGCTGGACAACCTTAAAAAATAATTCTAGATATATAGCCTTGAAAGAGGCTAAATATCTTGGCCCAAGAATTAATATCTATTATTTGTTGTAGATCTATTTCCCAGTCTGAAATTGTTTTAGATTTAATAAATGGGATAGTATTAGTGATTATTTTCCTAATCTTAGAAGGGGAATGTGCATCTGAACCTTTAATCAGAAACTCTTCCATTTCATATTTTTTGCCCATATTTACAAGTCTATAGCCACTGATCTATACTTCCGCCACATGGATTTATTTGTCCCATATTTTCTTTGAAATAGATCTAAATCCATTAGGGATTCTCCATTATATAGATACACAACCTGGTTTATCCCTGTTTTTTTAAAGATGTAATAATCAAATTATTTTGGGACGTAGATTAGGAATTTATGGGAGCAGCTAGAGAAGGTACATGAGATAGATGCATTTTAATTCTATTTTTATACCAGAACTTAGAGAGATCAGGCCCCTAGGAAGTGTACTTTGATCAATTGGAAGCCATAATACATTTTGAATTGAAAAATCACCCATTAGATCATCTTCTCATTTTCTTCAGGCCGTCTTCCTATCTGGAAGGTTCTAACTAATCACGTGGTGTATTGCAATAGCATCGTGCAGTTCTTTGATCGAAGGAATTCCCAGTCCTCCCTTATCAATTTTTTTGTTGGATATATCTTTTTTTTATTCTCGCTTTTTTATTTACATATATAAGACAGTCTAGAACTTTTTTGTACTGATTTAATTACATATGAAGGTATTATTTGTGGTAGACATCTAAATAAGTAGGTTTTGGAATGATTGTCATTCTGATCACGACGATTCTTGCTATCCATGATAAATTTAGGTGGCTCCAATCATTTCAAATCTTTTTTGTTTTATCATTTTCTTCAAATTATGTTTAAACAAGTTCTTTAAACTGAAAGTAAATGTAATCCATAAGTGGGATACAGAATTGTATCTCCAATTGTAATTATACTGATCTGACATTGATTTTTTAAATCCATATTTATACCTCTACCTAAAATATCTGTTTTAGAGTAGTTAATCCTGAAATACGAAATTCCTCCAAATTCTGATAATATTTGGTGCAGTCTATCACATGAGCCTTCCGGATTGGTTAATGTCACCACAATGTCATCAGCGTACATTAAGATCTTATACTCACTATTTCCTATTTGTACCCCTCTAACATTCTCATCCATCCTAATTGTTAAAGTCAGTGGCTCTATGAAAGATAAAAATAAGAGGGGAGATAGAGGGCAGTGGGTTGCCCATTCTATCAACCTAACGATTAGGTTTCTTTAAGCCTCAGGATAGCCTTGTACTTGTCCCAAGAAGCATTAATTAAAGGACCAGTACAAGCTCCGCACAATCAAATGTTATCCAACAAATCACCAACATCAAAAAAATACATGTGCTAAGAACAGTAAATGTAGGATTTATAAGAATAAAAATGTGTTAAAAAGTTAACCTGATCCAAAGATGGTTGTCTGCTCACCCTTCACCACCTCCCAGAAGCTGAGCAGCCATGTTTCAGCAGTAAGAAATACATTATGCATGCAGATATGCCAGCAGTAGGGTGAGCATGCTAGACATATGAAGATCTTGTATTTTTTGTAAGACAGACTCCTAGCCTTCTGACTAATGTAGGATGATAGGATTATCTTCAATTAACATTGTGAATCTATAGACGATAACAAGATTTCACACTTGCATGACAGGCTGCTATTGTGTTATATGAAAGCATCTCCTTTGGTCACCCATATACATTAATTCTTAGTCTAATTCTGTAGTTGTTTGATGGTCTAAGATATTTCTTTGTCTCATAGGTAAACATATTTTTAAACTAAATGAGACATTCTTTTTTATTGGAATAAAGTATAATTAATTACAAAACCAGGACAAATAAAGCATTTACATGGAAAAATAATAGTGTATAATAATTGTATATGGTATAAATACTATATTGCAATATAAAAAGGACAGTATGTTTCGTTAATAAATATGCCATACTGATTAAATTAATATACATGATATAGTGGGGATACAAATCTAGATACAATATTTACAGAAAACAGTGGTGTAAAATTTGGTAGACAATTTGCAACAGGGTGAAAGAGACTTCTTATAACGTTATATAGAGAGGGTGTTTAACAGCAACAGCATTGACGAAAATGTAGGGCACAGGTCCTTTATGCTAAAGAGAAAAAATGGGGTAAGAGATATAGAAAAATGTAAAGGGATTGTGTTGGTGTTTAGTTGTTTGGTCGAGTACAACTCTCTGTGCCAATCCATAAGGTTTTCAAGGCAAAGATACTGGAGTGGGTTGCCAGTTCCTTCTCAAGTGGACCAGGATTTGTCTGATATCTCTGCTATGACCTGCCCATCTTGGGTGACCCTGCATAGTATAGCTCACAGCTTCACTGAAGTACACACGCCCCTTCACCACAACAAGGTGGCGATCCAGAAAGACAAAGGGAATGTACTAGGTATGTCATATACCAATGTATTTATTTACTTTAAATGGTTTTGTTTTATTAAGTGCTTAACAGCTTGTTTTTACTGCCTAATATCACACAAATAGTCTGCGTATGCAGAAACAGACTTTATGGGCTGGATGTGCACTGTAGTGTCCTAGCCTATCAGAAAACATGCTGCTGAGAGAATACTAATAAATGAGCCATATGTGACTGCATAATGGTGTTTATTTGTGGAATAAAGTGTAATAAAGCAGCCAAATAGCAGAACAAAGTGATATTTGATAAATTAAACTGTTTAATGGAAAGATGTGGATTATCTCATTTACAGAATAATATTCATTTAAAAACTTAAAGCAGGACTCCAGAAATTCCGGGAGCCAGGTCGCCATAGCAACCACAAGATGCTTGCTAGGGCCTAGATTTCAGTATGCCTCTGCCATTCAGTTCTGCCTGGAAGCGGGCAGCTAGGAGTGGGTTAATGCTTCTGCAGATCATGGTATATTACTACGTTTTCAGCACCGTCCCCTCCAGCTGAGCCGACCTGTAGGAGGGAGGTGAGGAGTGAAAGCTGCCATTGTTGGTGCTAGAACAGCCAGCACCGACAAGTATACTGAGGCGATCATCCTATGCCAGCTAATCTAATCCAGGTGTCGGCACCCGGTATATGCTAATGATGTGACGTCACATGCGCGCCATGTCATTATCATTGGCTGGGCCAAGACACCGGAAGGAGCGGAGGCCGGAGCAGAAGCTGCAGATAGAGGTAAGTGAGTTGAAAGGGAGAGGGGCAGGTATTTGGAGGGGTGGGGTTTTAGAATGAGGAGGCGGGGTTTAGAATGAGGAGGGGGGTTTAGAATGAGGAGGGGGTTGAGGATGAGGAGGGGGGTGGAGGATGAGGAGGGAGGTTGAGGAGGGGGGTTGAGGTTGAGGAGGGAGGTTGAGGAGGGAGGTTGAGGAGGGGGTTGAGGATGGGGGGTTGAGGTTGAGGAGGGAAGTTGAGGAGGGGGTTGAGGATGGGGGGTTGAGGATGAGGGTGGGGGGTTGAGGTTGAGGAGGGAGGTTGAGGAGGGGGTTGATGATGAGGGGGGTGAAGGATGAGGAGGGAGGTTGAGGAGGGGGGTTGAGGTTGAGGAGGGAGGTTGAAGAGGGAGGTTGATGTTGAGGATGGGGGGTTGAGGATGAGGATGGGGGGGTTGAGGTTGATGAGGGAGGTTGAGGAGGGGGTTGAGAATGAGGAGGGGTGGAGGATGAGGAGGGAGATTGAGGAGGGGGGTTGAGGTTGAGGAGGGAGGTTGAGGTTGAGGAGGGAGGTTGAGGAGGGAGGTTGAGGAGGGGATTGAGGATGGGGGGGTTGAGTATGGGGGGTTGAGGTTGAGGAGGGAGGTTGAGGAGGGGGTTGAGGATGAGGAGGGGGGTTGAGTAGGGGGGTTGAGGAGGGAGGTTGAGGAGGGAGGTTGAGGATGAGGAGGGAGGTTGAGGATGAGGAGGGGGGTTGAGGTTGAGGAGGCGGTTGAGGATGAGGAGGGGGTTGAGGAGGTGGTTGAGGATGGGCGGGGGGGTTGAGGTTGAGGAGGGGGGTTGAGGATGAGGAGGGGGGTTGAGGAGGGAGGTTGAGGATGAGGAGGGAGGTTGAGGAGGGGGGTTGAGGAGGGGGTTGAGGAGAGAGGTTGAGAATGAGGAGGGGGGTTGAGGAGGGTGATAAGGGAGGGGGAAGAGACACAGGGGAGGGAGAGGGGAGAAGAGACACAGGGGAGAGAGAGGGGGGACACAAGAAAAGGGCACACAAGAGGGGGACACAGAGGGCACAAGAGGGACACAGGGGGCAGCACATTTCCCACCCTCGGCTTATACTCGAGTCACTCATTTTTCCCAGTATTTTGTGGTAAAATAGGTGCCTCGGCTTATACTCGGTCGGCTTATACTCGAGTATATACGGTATATATATTGTGAGCTCATTTGCATGCCCTTGACCAGTTTCCCTGGGTGCAGTGCAATAACTTTATTTCTTGGAATTCTGTGAAGGAATATGTTTTTGTAACTGATATTTAGACATTCAAATGTGAACACAAATGTACTGTTTATTTACTGTAAGGTGGAGGGATTCTATCCCTCTTTTACCCACTATAAGCTGAATGATATTATAGGTAATAGGCTTCTCCCAAAATCTAAAGTTAGAAACCAGCCCCACACTGATGAGATCCATTGAAAGATCAAAATGGTGCTGTCTGTGTGTAGGTTTCCTAACTAATGCATATTCCATCCTATGCTATGTTTTAAAGCTCTGTAATACAGTGAGCATATGCCTATTTGGAACCAGTTATAAAGTGGCATTTGGTTAAAGAGTAAAAATGCATTGTGGTCTCATTTAAATGTCCCTGCCCAGTTACCCACAGTGCTGTGCAATAACTGTATATCTTGGAATTGTACCCAGGGAATTGGTCTTTTTAACTTATCTTTAGACATTCAAATGTGAAAACAAAGGTACTATTTGTTTACTATATGTATATAAATATATATATACTAGAGTATTGCCCGTCAAAAAAATGACGGCAATGAAATTGTAAGTGAGCTAATGCTGTTTGGTGTATAATAATCCAATAAATAATACATTAATAAATTAATATACTTTACCTATTTTGAAGTAATATATGCAGAAAGCATTGTGTTGAAAAGCTGGCAATCTCTTGTGCTGTTGAGCTGCTGTGTAAGCGTGATGAATGTGTGCAGTGTAATAGTGTGCGCGCGCGAGGCAAATCCGTTAGCGTAGCTGTGTAGTTCCGCATTGTATACGTTATTGTTCTAAAATGGCGGCTAATGTGTGGTATGTGGCTGTGGCGGAATATCCGTAGCTGTTTTGTGGTGTTTTGCGAGTTTCTGGTGGTGTTTTGCGTGTTTACAGTCCTGTATCCTCGTTTTCGTTTTGTTTCTCTCGCTTAGGTGATTGTCAGGGGTTTAAACTCCAAAATTTGGTGTAACTTTAATTGCAGAGTTCCTAGGTGCACCACCTTGCTGTGGGTAAGCTTTTTATTTGTTTGTTGTGTGTATTTATTGTGTTTGTAATGTGTTTGGGGTCGCGCGGGTTGCGTCCTTGTTTTCAAATCTCGTATGCGGTTTTCGGCAATTCCGTAGGTGTTTGGTGGTGTTTTGCGTCTTTAGACTGCTGTAGCCTCGTTTTCTTCGGCGGCCATTTTTTCTCTCGCTTAGATAATTTTTTAGTGTCTAAACTCTTTTATTTTGAGTTAAATTGAGGTGTAACTTCAGTTTTTGAGGTCCTGGATGCTCCCTCTTGCTGTAGGTAAGCTTATTATGTATGTGTTGTGTGTATTTATTGCGGTTTTCATTTTTTCATGTCCGCGGGTTGCGGACGATTTTTGCGAGGTCGTAATTAGTCGTAACGTGTCTCGTACTTCTTTGCAAGGGCCGCAGGCTCGCTGTGCGAACCGGCAAGCATGAGCAACGGCTCGCATGCTCACAACTATGTATGAGATATATATATATATATATATATATATATATATATATATATATATATATAAAATAGTTTTTCCATAATCAAATGTAATGTAACTTCAATAGTACTCTCTCTTTGCATTACTTTTTTCTGTGCAGTACTCCTACAATTATTTTACTTTTCTTTGACCCCAAAGAAACCTAAACTTTTAAAGCAAGTCAATTTGCAAATGTCGCTACTTCCTATGTTCTGGTGTAGTATAACTAGCCATTTCTAATGTACTTTTAACCTTTGTTGCATAAATTAGCCTGTTTTGTGGTAAGTACCATTGCTCTTGTTAGTAAACCAAACAGTTCTCTTTGTCCATGTTGTTAATGGTTTGTTTGGATTAGAGTCTGTACATCCATTATCACCTTAGTATCTCGGCCTAGATAGCTGACTGAAATGTCATACATGTTGTGTACAGTTCTCAGTAACAAACTCATGAGATATCATAAAATGCCATTTTACTTGTTAGGCAACATCTGGCTCAAGTAACTTCTTCAATCAAACAAGGTAAATATAAACGTTCCTTCTTCTTTGTGCCTACACAATCCATAGGAAACAGTAGTCAGCTGAAGCCAAATCACATATGTAGCTCTTTAAAACTTAAAGGTAACTTGAAGGGAGTCAGACTGGACCAGCAGGCTCTGGTATCCTGCTGTGTGCCAGTCTCTGTCATTGTACTAGACCTCTGGGTACCAGACTTGCCACAGTTTTCTCAGCTCTATAGGAAAGTTGGCTTTGTTTGACTGCAAGCATCTGCAGACTGCTTTGACATATGATCTCCCCTCTCAGCATGGCCACTCATTAGACTGATTTTCACTTCAAAGTTTGTATTATCAGCCATCTCTAAAGGCAATTAGGAATGGGCGGCTTTGAGTATCAAGCACTTGGTGACACTAACTGACTCATCTTTATTGATTCTTTTGTTGGTGGAGACAGTGATTGAGTTGAATGATTGCAGCCTACCTGCCCCTTTGACTGGTAAATACTGTAGAAAAAAAAATGCTTTGTAATTAACTGACAGTTAATATAGGTTCTGTTTAGTGTTCAGTGGGGCACAATAGGAGGAAGTTACACAAAGACAACAAAGCAATGAAATCCCTTTGACAAGTTAAACTAGTCCAAGGTAACGGTGTAATTATCCTACTGTTAATAAAAGCACAGTTTAGTTTTACAATACCAAAATTATTTCTTATTTGTTAAACCGGTAGTAAAAACAATACATTCAATCTTTTGTCAACAAGGGAGGGATGTGTTGGGATCAACCAAAAAAAGGAGAACTTACTGGTCTTGAAAGGTTCCACCTTGAGTTACCCATTAAAGGTACCGCCATTATTGTACATTGATTCTCTTTTATAGGCTAAACATCCTCCGCCTTTTATACCTTTCAAGTTTCAACATAGGAGGTGAGGCAGCCTATTGATATATTGATTAGAGAAACAGTTTCTGGTGATCATCTATAAAGGAATCTTTTGTGATCTTATAAGACTTTAATTAAAGGGAACTACATCAAAGATCAGTTGGTTCCAAAGCTAGAACACCTCTCATGTTTACTCTTGGTAATATCCGTGAATCATATTGTTGTTACAGTCATGTTAAGGAAGCTCCACTTGCTGGTGTATATTGTATTGGCACAGAGCATACAATCACATATATAGTTGTGAGTGTACGAGTTGTTGCTAACGCTTGCGGGCTCGCGTAGCGAGCTGCGGCCCTCGCCAGCAACTGCGACCCTCGCAAACTTTACGCTGTAACGCAAACAACACGACACACCAACTGCGACCCTCGCAAACTTTCCATCGCAACGCAAACAACACGACACAGCAACTGCGACCCTCGCAAACTTTACCTCGCAACGCAAACAACATACGAGACACGTTACCACTCATTACGAACTCGCAAAAATCGCCCGCAACCCGCGAACATGAAAAAATTCAAAACACAATAAATACACACAGCACATACATAAAAAGCTTACCTACAGCAAGAGGAAGCATCCAGGACCTCAAAAAAGCAACTTACACCTTAATTTCACTCAAAATAAAAGAGTTTAGACACTAAAAAATTCTCTAAGCGAGAGAAAAAATGAGCGACGAACAAAACGAAAACGAGGCTACAGCAGTCTAAAGACGCAAAACACCACAAGAAACTCGCAAAACACCACAAAAGACCTACGGATATTCGGCTAAGACGCATACCACACATTAACCGCCATTTTACGACAATGCGGAACTACACAACTACGCTAACGGTTTGGTCTCGCGCACGCACACTATTACACTGCACACATTCAGCATGCTTACACAGCAGCTCCACAACACTGACGCTGCAGAAACATCAAAACAGATTGCCAGCTCTTCAACACAATGCTTCAAAATAGGTAAAGTATATTCATTTATTAATGTATTATATATTTCATTATTATACACCAAACAGCATTAGCTAACTTACAATTTCATTGCCGTCATTTTTTGACGGGCAATTCGCTAGTAACAAATAACAGTCAAATTAGGCAGTTTCCATCAAAATGTTCCTAATACCATATGTAAAAGAAAATCCTGAAAATGACTTTCCCTTCTTTCATTCTTTAGATTAATGTTCTTATTTTTTATTAGAGTCTACACTATACCTTCTTTTCTCTTTATTTCCACTTTGGCTGCAGCCAGTAACATGTTTCATCAATTTACAGTATAAAGGTAACAAGCCCCTAATCTCTCATCTAAGACATCTTCCTAATTGGATAGCCATGAATATTTCTGAGGGATATCTACTTAGAGCAAATGGTGCATTAATATATGAATAAGTAAATAGAGATGGAGACCCTGTATCTTCACATTACCAACCGAAGATAACAATTTAAATTAAAAAACGTAATCACAAAATATGACTTGTGTCCACGCCATATTTGAAAGCTAACGTACTCACTCGTGACTTCTCTGAGTATTTCATCTTTCCATTTTGAATTTAATTATATGGTTTCAAATATATTCATAAAATTAATGTTTTATTTTTGTCCCCAAGATTGCACATGGGATCTTACTGTCTATATTTGAGATGTATTGCATCATGATACATAAAGGGAATAACAGTTGTTCCCAAAGTGTTGTTTAATACTAGTAGGACTTGTAAGTTATGGTGTTACTCTATGGTATAGATTGTGACAAATATAAAATATTTAGCAAATATGCTCAACTTGGTTATAAATGTTCATTTTATAAAACATTCCTATTTTTTTTTTCATGTTTTAGTTTGCCACCAGAATTAAGCTCACTGACCACTGGAGGCTCACAGACTGGTAACCTCTGCTTTTGATAATTCAAGAAGTCTTCTATGAATATTGAAACATAAAAATAAAATAGCAATACATTGTAATTCTGGATTTGGAAACTATAGTGTGTGCTTGAGTCGCTCATTTGTGTCCAACTTTCCATGACCTCGTGGATCGTAACACACCATGCTGATCCACTTGGTTTTCATGGCAGATATACTGGAGTGGGCTGCCAGTTTGTTCTCCAGTGGGCCACAGCATACAGCTCCTGGTATTCCTAGGTGGTCTCCCAAACAAAGTACTGATTAGGCCCAACCTTGCATTGCTTCTGGGTGGTGCAATATATTGGTTCTCTGACTGGAATCGAACCCAGGTTGCAGCAGCGAAAGCAACAATCCTAACCACTGGACCACAAGGTAACCTGAAAACAATAGTACATTAGGGTCATTTAATACATATTTCACTAATCTGTTTTGGATATTTCAAGATATTTAATGTCACTGTACTCTAATCTATATCTTGCCTGAGAGCTGGGCCCATACTCCTAAATGGATACCAAGTTAAGTGAGCCTGGGGCAAAAGGGTGGTACATTTTCAGCCTTGTTTGTATTTCACTTCTCAGAATCTTTGGCTACAGTGGAAGTACTGTATGCTGAGAAAGTGCTGTGTATATACAGTGAAAGGGGTCTTTCAATCACCTTTCTATCCACAATATTAAAGTCAGAAGGGTGCAATTAGTATGGTAAACTAAGACTAGGCAGATAGATATAGAAACATAGATTTGATGTAATAAAAGAATCAACAGGCCTATCCATAATGCCCTTATGCTTATCCAAGACATGTTAGAATTAAATATAAATGTTTAGAAAGTAAGACCCCAGAACGCATAGCCAGTCTTTGGGTTTAAACAGAAGACAATGCACCCAAAGTCCTAGGATTTATTTGATGATTATTAGCTTAAAGTATACTATATATGGAATCACCACAAATGTATAACTTTACTGTGCCCTAAAAGCATACAGCCTTATTAAATTGCAATTCAGCAAATCTAAAGGACTATATATAAGCACAGAGCATATTTTTTTACAGAGATTTTTAGTTAGTGAACTTCTATCCAAAACAAGGTCTTCACTAACTAAAAAACTTATGTAAAAAAAAAATATGCTCTTATATAGAGCCCTTTAGATTTGCCGAATTGCAATTTAATAAGGCTGATAATTTCTAAAAGGAAAACACGCTGTGATACATTTACATATACTCTCTTTCAAATGCAGTAAATAAAAAAAAATCCCTTGAATAAGAATACAGAAAAAAACGAAAATACTAAATTCTTATAGAAGCAAAAGTAACAGTGACACTGATGTGACAGTAAAGCCAAGCAAGGATTTCATCTCTACAAGATAACACAAACAGTCTTAGCCACTTTCCTTGGATTCCACTTTCATTTTGGTTTTAATCTAATCTCTGTTAGCCAAATAATGATAAATGACTGTTTTCATTCAGGTTTCAAGGAAGGTATTTACTAGGCAAGTAATTTGTGCAACAAGATAAGAGAAACAAAGCAGATAAGCTTTTGTTGAGATAGCGGATTTAATAAAGTCCCAAAGCAGCCTGCAGGCCGCATGTACAAACCAGGCATTAGACTATGCTGAATATTCCATAACTCAGGAATAATGAGCAGACTAGGTGGGCGGAAATCTGGTTTGGCCACAGGATTCTTGGCACCTTAGTTGAACTATGACTTTTCCATGCCCCATTCCAAGATTCAACATAAGAACAAAAAAAACAAGTAACGACTTTAGCTTGTACCTTTAATTAAAACACCGCTTAAAATGGTACTACTCTTTAAAACACATAAAAATGTTCCATTTTGTTTACTTTATTACTTTTTTCTGCTGCTATCTCAAGAAGACCTACTGAAAGCACTGTCAGTTATAACTGCCTTATTCCCATTGTGCACATAACTTCTACATGCAAAGGCTCCTCCGACCACAGGAAATAGAACATCAGAAACCAAAATGGTAGAATGCAATGCAACGTAATCACTAATATAGTTTGTAAAGTGTGCAGAACGCTCCAGGGGAGCAAAGGTGTGTATAGAATACTGTACATCACGCAGTGCGCATGCGCGGTGCCACAGAGGGGCGCAAAGGGACAGAGAGGGGGAAGTGGGGAAAGAGACAGAGGGGGAAAGAGACACAGGGGAGGGGAAAGAGACACAGAGGAGGGAGGAGGGGTGGAAGAGACAGAGGGGAAAAGGGGAAAGAGACACAGGGGAGGAAGGAGGGGGGGAAAGAGACACAGATGAAAGGGGGAACGAGACAGGAGGGGAAAGGGGGGAAGACACACAGGGGAGGAAGGAGGGGGGAAAGGGACCCAGGGGAGGGAGAGGGGGGAAGAGGCACAGGAGCGGGAGATAAGGGGAAGAGACACAGGAGATGAGGGAAGAGACAAAGAGGAGGTTGAGAGGGAGGAAGAGACACAGTAGAGGGAGAGGGGGGAAGAGACACAGGGGAGGTAGAGGTGGTAAGAAAGACAGGGGAAGGAGAGAGAGAGACACAGGGGAGGGAGAGGGGGAGGAAAGAGACAGGGGGGAAAGGGGAGGAAAGAGACAGGTGGGAGGGTAGAGTGGAGGGAGAGGGGGAAAGAGATACAGGGAAAGGAGAGGGGGTAAGAAAGACAGGGGAAGGAGAGAGACACAGGGGAGGGAGAGGGGGAGGAAAGAGACAGGGGGGAAAGGGGAGGAAAGAGACAGGCGGGAGGGTAGAGTAAAGGGAGAGGGGGAAAGAGATACAGGGGAAGACGATGGGGGGGAAAATATATGTATTATCCTGTCATTTATAATGGACAACTAGTTTCAAATAAAAGGTAATACATTAGAGAATATATTTTTTATTTGGTCATTACCTTGTGCAGTTCTTCAAAGAGTTATAGAACTCTAGTGATACTTTAACAGTGCTGAGGACAGTGATCAAGCTGTAATGGTAAATTATCTGTTTATGCATATAACACAATCCCTGTTTGTTAAACTAAATTGAATGTAGTTAAATGACCACTGTAGTTTGGGAAAAACTGTATATGTTTGTGATATGGTAAGCTAACAAGCTATGTAAGCTGAAAATAAAATCTTTATTTTATCAGGCTCTGCTTGTTTATGAGAGCTTATATATTTATATCTTCCACATTTCCTGCTGGTTTCAATCCTGGACTGCTAATTTGTATTATCTATTCAGTAAAAGATAGTGGGAAGGGAATCTTTTCACTAATTTGCTGATTGGCAGATGCTTTATGCACATGGCATACACGGCTGATAATGTTGAAGCATAATTCGCAACACGCACATTTTTGTATAATCTAGTGGTTGTTTAAATTTAGCACTTTTTTTCCACTCCCCTCCTACATGTTAGACTAAAGGGCCAGATGATGTGTCAATGTCATGACATGGTGGTCAGTTGGGGGATATACCTTTAGAGAATTTTGCAATGTGGGATGTGTGCAGATTTGGGGAACACACACACACTGACTCATTAAATGAATGCAATGCATGATGTGATTTGTATCTCTTGTTCTTCAAAAATCCACTTTTTCAAAGACACCTATCGTCGATGGTCTAATCCAGGAGTGTCCAAACTCAGTCCTGCTGGGTTGCAGACAGGCCTGGATTTGAGGATTTCCTTTCTGTGCACAGGTGAGTCAATTGGGATGACTGAAGAAGCAATAGTCTCACCTGGGTGCTGAAGGGATATCCACAAATCCAGACCTGTGTGCGGCCCATCAGGACCAAGTTTGGACACCCCTGGTTTAATCAGTTCTAGTGATTATCCCACTAACTTCAGTCAATTTGCTTAACCATTATTGCCCCCGCTTCTAGCACACATAGAACCAGAGACTTTTAATAGGTCTAGTTTGGACTGTAAATAGGTTGAGCTTAGAGCATAGTAAGTACATCAGCCAAACCCATCAGGTTATTAGAAGTTATATTGGGCTAGTAAGATTCTCTACCTGAATATAGCTTTCACCCACCCCAACCCACCATAGAGGGTGGCTATGGAGATCATCTATCATCATAATTCATTTAATAGTGTGCATGGACAGCAAGTATTTCTGTAGCCGTTTCATTCACAAATAGTATTTATTCTAATGAAACAAAAATAAACTGGCAGGGATGCAAATTAACATTAAAAAAAAATAGCTGAGAAACTGGATTATTAATAGAGTTTTGCCTTTTCAAGGCATTGGGGTAGGGCCAAAGGAACTGGGGGAGATGGGGATATAGAGCAGTATGTCTTTCCCATGAAAGCTTTGACCCATACATAAAATGTATATATATTAGACTTATTATTATTTGGCACCCACAGGGATTGGTAGATGCTGGATAAAAGTTGTTTCTGGTTGCTTGAGAGTTACTATTAAAAAGGCCTAGATTAGCTGCACATAGGATGCTCTGCTAAGAATATTTGTTAGTGAGGGCTGTTCTAGCAGCAGCAGCTTTCACTCCTTACGAACACACAGGTACGTTTGGCTGGAGGGTGTGGTGCTGAACCCGGGGAATGTAACCCAACACGGCACTGGCTCAGTCACTCATGCCTGTCTGCTTCCAGGTAAAACTGAATTTCAGAGATGTACAGTGGATGAAAACTAGGTGCCTGTAAGCATTTTGTGGCATGACAACCTGGCTCCTGGCAGTCGTTGAGCCCTGTAAAAAAAATTTTTTTTTATTTAAACTATAGTATTTAATTTTTTTTTTCTGGTTGCTTGAGTGTTCTGGTTAATTGAGAGTCTCTACATATATATATATATATATATATATATATATATATATATATATATATATATATATACATATAATATAATATAGATCGTGCGCCCGACCGCGAGCATCACAGCGGCATCTAGTGGTCGGAATATACACTGGAGGGAACTGAGCGAGTGTGACTGCAGGGATCTAGCTCTGGTTGTAGAGTAGGTATGGCAGGAGAGTGAGTGTCTGTAACTGGTGCAGTGGATGTGGATATGGGAGAGTGATGGGAGGGAACAGGAGAAATGGGGGAAGACAGTTATATGACAGCGGAGAGGAGTATGACAGGTTGAGAGGAGCTAGGGACTGTGTCTGGAGAGTGTAGCGGTGTGTGACAGGTGGAAATGGGGGTCTGCATGAAAGTGTGTTAGGTGATGGAGGGCTCTGTATGACAGTGACAGTTGGAATGGGGTGACTGCATGACAGGGATTGTGTGACAAGTGAAATGGGGATGGGCACCCGCACACCCGCACCCCATTATGATCTCCTACACCCATCCCCCATTATGATGTCCTAAAAATTTGAATGTAAATGCAAAAAGCTTATCTGAATCGGCCAATGAACCAACAAGTCCCCGCGCCCCCCACCGGCCTGTCTCTCAGCTCCTGAACAGATAATAGAAATTAGCTGCACAACCTCTCAGACCCCAAGCCAACAGAAAGTGTGGAGTGTGATATCCCTCAGGCACAAGCAGAGTCTGCTAACAAATATATAGATTTTCAATTAAATGCTTTTATGCTCTTTTTCATTGTTCTTAGTCTTTACGTACATTATAAACATATGATTATTCCCTAAACTACAATGGTCCTTTAATGTAGTTTAAAGTACTTCCTCTCTTAGACCCAAGCCATTAGCTGAAATGGCTAATGTTTGTTTACCTAATGAAGCCAAACATCATACTGCTTGGGCTTCCTTCAGTATGATGTATGAGCCAAGGAAGCTCATACATCATACTGAAGGAATATATATGTATATATATATATATATATATATATATATATATATATATATATATATATGTATATATATGTATATATATATATATATATATATATATATATATATATATATATATTCTACACTCCTGACTTAATTAGGTTTTTAGTGTGGACATATGAAAATATGGCTTTTAAGATGTGCTGAAACCAGGCAAGATGGATGTGCTGAAACCAGGCAAGATGGATGTGCTGAAACCAGGCAAGATGGATTCTAGGTTTTCTCCAGAGTGGTTTCATATGTATCACTTATGCCACTGACAATGTTTTTAATGCAGATCAACAAAAGCAACCAATTGTCAGACCACTTCTAAAAAAAAAATGTTAGGTCCAGACTGCATGGCAAAGTGTAGACCTGCTTCAAATCTTCTCTTTTTAGGACAAGTTATTTAAAAATGTGTTGCAGTGCAGCTTGGAATTAATCTACAAAGAGACTTCTGAGGTCCAATGCATTAAGGGTTAATGGAATTTGAATAGAGCCACTGAAGAACTGCTATGGACTGGGTACCATTGTCCTCAGCTGGTTTAAATATTTTCTTACTGGTAGGTTGTAGAGAGATTATTCAAGTGCATCCTCTAAACTCATGCCCCATCAAGTTGAGTTCCACAAGGCTCTATTTATCTCCAATGCTGCATGTTTTATATATGGTACCACTTGGAGAGATCATCACAAGACATTCCCTCAAATACCCCTCTTATGCCAATGACACACATATTTATCTGACCTTTGAGCCAGATGCAATACATCCAACACATCCAACCAAACCTTTAATCCTAAAAGATGTCCAGAAGAGGTTAATGATTGGATTGCTAGGAAATGGCTGGTGATGAACCCCAAAAAAGACAGAGATAATCCTGATGAGTCCCTGTTGCTTCTCATGGTCAAACAGGAGTGGGTCTGCAGCTGTTAAAACCTGAACAAGTACACAACCTTGGCTTTGTTTGAGATTGTCGTCTGACACTAAAACAACAAGTGTCAGTTGGGATTAAATTCTTATTTCCCATCCGAGGAACATAACCAGAATAAAGCACTTACTCTAGAAGGCCTTTCCACTTTGGTACATATTGTCACAGCTGGTCTACTTCAACTGCCTGGTAAAAAGTTACATGACTTACTACTGATACAGAATAGTGATACCAGGGTATTAACAAATCAGCCTCATTCCTGCCACATAACAAATGTCCTCCGTGACAAACACTGGTTCCTTGTGAAAGACCTCATACCGTATTGGTCCAAATATAAGCCGCACCTTTTTTCCCGATTTTTGAGCTTGCGCGTTCGGGTGCGGCTTATATTCGCGACCGTGAAAAAAATCATTGCCGATTTGCGAACTTTGCTTGTTACGTGTGCGGCTTCTATTTACGAACGCAAAATTACTGCCGATTTGCTCGATTGCGAGTTAAGGGTGCCGATTTTTGTGCTTGAGACTGCGGTATTGAATAGCGATTTACGGCTTTAGTGATTCTAACATCCCGTAGGGCCTGTTTCTTGCAATGGCTGATCACTTTGAGAGTCTTTTTCTTTTTTGCTTATATTTGAGTACTATCTTTTTTCTATTTTTTCCCCTTGAACTTTACGGGTGCGGCTTATATTCGGACCAATACGGTATATGTCAAAGTTGGCCTGCTGACATATAAAGCTCTACGTGACAAAGTCCACAGCTATCTGAAGAAGTTCCTCACTCCTTATGTTCCAACTTGTGCTCTGAGATCTACATCTTAAAATCTACTAACCATCTCTAGATACTCTACACAAACCTCGGGATCCAGAAACTTGAAGATTACAGCACCAAGATTCTTGAATTCTCTGCCACACTCAACATGTGTCCCTAAACTTGATATTTTCATAAAAACAGAATGAAAAAAAAACTGTAATAATAATAAATAATGAAGACCAATCTCTTCACCCAGGCTTTTAAATAAGTTACAACTCTCTCTCCTTTTATTTTAAGCACTTTGAGTCCCTTCCAAAAAGTGCTATATATATATATATATATATATATATATATATATATATATATATATATATATATATATATATATTCTCATTATTATTAATTTTCTTAATCTACAGATGTTCTTTAAAAGTAAATATAAAAACTTTAAAAAGTTAAATGACATATTCACTGAGATCTAATCCTTAGGATATTGAGAGTATTCTGTATTCAGTTTTAGTTGCTGACAGATAACAAAAAAAGTGAAAAGAAATAGGCAGTAAAATGATGCAGTATTCACAGACAAATAGATGAAATGCTAACTATAGTTCCACCTTTATAATGAGATTTTAATGTGGAAGAGACACAATGACATTTCAGTATTTTTTCTCTCTCTTTTGTTAAACTGACATTCTTGTATTCTGGAACAATAAAGTCATACCATGGCTGTCAGTTATTACAATGAATAATAATAGCATATTGTATAAACCATGGAGGCCTGAATTCCAGGGCTTTTTCAGAATTTTACACATCATTTCATGGCTAATACTATAAGTAATATTAATTAGCCATAAATGAGAAATTTCATTTATTTTTAGAGCAATAGAAGATGGATTGATGTTGTTAGAAATTCTTTACAATAGACATATAATTGTATCTTGAATAATTCAATAATAAGTTATCAATGTGTGAGCTGATTCATCAGCGGTTCCCAGTCCAACAGAGGTCCATTACCTTCATTTTGATTATCCATGGAACAACTAGGATTACAAAAATATATTAAAAACATTTATAAAGGGAATATAATTCATAAACAAGCAGAGCAGATGTGCTTAGATATTAGATTTTATTCTTTACAAGAGTAATGTGGTGGGTTATAACTGTTAAGCAAGCTCAGAAAAGTAGTGATACAACAAAGGTCTAAGATATTGAAGAAAAGAACACATATAAATAAATAAATTAAATATAGTGTGTTTGATCAATATTAACCTGACTTGAAAGAAATGTGATTGTGAAACTTGTATCTGTGTTTGATTACCTAGTTTCACATTCAAATGATTAGGATGTGGGCGTACAAAGACTTATAAGGTCCCCGGCCTCTCTACATCATATAACAGGTCAGGAGAAGAAAACAATCCAGTTTTGTTTTACTAGTATCTTTGTCCATTATAGGTCACCCATTAGACATTACATATAATAGTTGTAGTAATTGCGAATTTGTCGCTAACGCTATGGTAAAAATTGCGACAAACTCGCAATTACCACAACTAGAACTGGCAAGCTGTGAGATGCGCATTGCGCGGCATAAGCGTGGCATTCGCGCCGGGAGCAGGAGGGAGGGGGAGGGAGAAAGGAAACACACAGGAGGGAGAGAGAGGCACAAAGGAGACACAGGGGAAGGAGAGGGAGGCACAAAGGAGAAACACAGAAGGGAGAGTGAGGCAGAAAGGAGACACACAGGAGGGAGAGGGAGGCAGAAAGGAGACACGGGGCTGGAGAGGGGGAGAAAGGAGACACACGGGAGGGAGAGGGAGGCAGAAAGGAGACACAGGGCGGGAGAGGGGGAGAAAGGAGACACACGGGAGGGAGAGTGGGGAGAAAGGAGACACAGGGGAGGGAGAGGGGGAGAAAGGAGACACACGGGAGGGAGAAAGGAAACACAGGGGATGGAGGGGGGAGAAAGGAGACACGGGGGACACAGGGAAGGGAGATGGGGAGAAACACAGTGGGGGAAGAGACACAAGGGAGGGAAAGGGGGAAAGAGTGCGGGAGAGACACAGGGAAGGGAGGGGGAAGAGACACAGGGGAGGGAGGGGGGAAGTGACACAGGGGAGGGAGTGTTAAAGAGACATAGGGGAGGGAGAAAGGAGACACAGAGGAGGGAGATAGGGGAAAGGAGACACATGGGGGAAGGAGACACAGTGGAGAGAGATGGGGGGAAGAGACACTGTGGAGGGAGATGGGGGAAGGAGACACAGGGGAGGGAGAGGGTGGGAAAAGACACAAGGGAGGGACAGGGGGGAAAGAGACACAGGGGTGAGGACCGCAGAGGGGGAGACGGTCGCAATGAGCTCCAAAGACACTCATTGCGAGGCCAGCAAGTGAGAGGGGTGGAGAGCCTCGCAATGTGTGGCAAACAGGATTGCCAGGCTTTAAAAGTTACAGCCTTGCATATGCGCACAGCATATGTAGGGCTGCAATGAACTGAAAAGCAGAAGGCACTCATCCTGAGGACAGTAAAGTAGAGGGGGGAGAGGCTCGCAATGAGCGTCAAAGGCACTCATCGCAATGTGTGGCAAACAGCATTGACAGGTTTAAAATTGTATTGCCGTCATCGCTAGTACAATAGAATTGGAAAGTTTACAATATGACCTTTAAAATTCATTGCAGAAAATGTAATCCCTTTAACAAAGCATTTTCTTTTGCGTACATTTAAAGCTAATAAGACTTCTACTGCAGGTTTCCCAAGGCTATATATTAAAGCCGTAAATTAAAATGTTTCGGTAATTTCTTCTTGGTATAAATGGACTACAATTAAGTCATCCATTGTGACCTTTTGTGGGAGGAGATGTTAACTAGTAACTAAAACTCAAAAAGTAAATAAAAAATGGAGTTGTATAACAATAGCATTTACAGTGCGGAGTAATTGGCTGTAATTATAGAACTCACTCAGTTTTTACATCTTGCTAAAAGCATTGAATATATGGTTTGTTTGTTTGTTTTTCTTGTTTTTGTCATTGTTCGTTGCAGCATTGATCCAAGGGTTCCGGCGCCACAATGTCTGCCACATCAATTGGAAATCTAAAGTGAACTTTAATCTTTAACTTTATTTATTTTATTCATTTTAGAAATATATTTCAAAATAAATTATACAAATATAGTTAAAGGCCGTTTATTTATCTGCTTGTAGGCCTGGAATCTGAGGGACGTTCTCGGATATTTTTTATTCAGCAAATTGTAAAGTCTTTGGAGTTGGGGCCTCAATTCTGTTGCACCAAGTTATATATTGTCTTAGGGCCTCATTCTATTATCGGCCGTAGGAGATGCGGGGCCGTAAGGACCGACCGCAAGCTATTCGCCTATTCTATTCCCTTCCGGCCGGGGATTCCGGCAGGCTTGCGGCCGGCGCCTTGCTATCCCTTGCGGCGTAAAGCCTTTGATCTTAAACGTCCGCAAGAGATTCGGCCGCAAGAAAATCCTGGTTGCTATTCAATTGCTCCAGGAACCCTCTCTGCAAGGCTAAAACCGAGCCGCAGCTTACTTGCAGCAAAAAGGTCCCGCAGGCACACAATTAGGCACATAATAAAGCCATAATAAAGCCATCCTGCACTCTGAGGAGACTCTAAAGTGATTGTAGGTGTTAGCATTAATAGCACAAAATTCCCCTACACTCAAATCCGTAAATAAATATTTTTTTAATTTATGTCACATATCCATGTAAAAAGTCCAGAGTGCTTGGAGCATCTCAGACCTGCCCACGCTGCGGCCGGAAAATAAACAGTTAATGTAATCTCGGATTTGGGCTGATGTGCAAGCTTGAGAGGGGGTTGCTATTAATCCTCATGTCCCCCATTATGATCCCTAGCATTTACAGAGCTTTACAGTGCCGTCTTGAATTTATTTTTGCATTTTCAGATTTCTGAGCTTACGGCCGGTTGCAAGATATATGGCCGGCCGTAAGGGGATAGCCTTGCGGCGCCGTATAATTGAATTGCAAGGTAACGGGAGCCCCGCAAGGAATCGCAGCTTTGTGGACGATTTACGGCCGATAATAGAATGAGGGCCTTAGTATACTGCATTGTCTTTGTATGTCTGAATATCTTAGTAGTTTGTTTTACTTTTGTAATGTGTGCTTAATGTACCCACTCCACTTTTTTGTACTGTTGTATATTGCACTATGGAAAATAAATTAATAAATAAATGAAGAGTAATTATAATGGACCTAGTGTTGAGAGTGAGAGAAGAGGCTGCAAAAGCTGGCATGCTGCTCAATGTTAAAATGACAAAGATCATGTAAAACAACAATCTCAGTTCCTGGCAAATAGATGGAGAAGAAGTGGAGGCAGTGACAAATTTTATTTTCCTGGGCTTCAATATCTCTTTGATGATGACTGCAGCCATTAAATTAAAAGAAGTTTGCTTCTGAGGAGGTAAGCTTTGGCAGGCTTGGATAAGCTAGTAAAAAGTAAATATATTACATTATCAACAGGGGTCTGCATAGTAAAAAGTATGGTATTTCCAGTAGTAACATACAGATGTGAGAGCTGGACCATAAAGAAGTCTGAGCGCTGTAGAATTGATGCCTATGAATTGTGGTGTTGGAGAAAACTGCTTAGAGTCCCTTGGACTGCAAGAAGATACAATACATTAGAACTTCAGGAAGCCAAGACAAACTGTTCACTAGAAGGTTTGATCATGAGGCTGAAGCTCAAATATTTTGGCCATGTGATCAGAAGACCGGATTCCCTAAAAGAAGACTCTGATGGTGAAAAAGATTGAAGGTACACAAAGAAGAGGACAGTAAAGGCAGAGATGGATAGGTGAAGTAATTGAAGCAATGAACTGGAGCTTGCCTTGCGTGCTCCAGTCCATGGGGTAAAGGTGAGTCGGATTAGATTGTAAGTGTGCGAGTTTTCAATATTGCAATGATCTTTCGGTAAAGCTCTATGGACACTGGATTCTAAGCTTAAAGACAGGGACCTCCATTTTTCGTAATGTGTTAATACTGCTGTTGTTTTGCCTTGATCACAATGCATGTATAGCGCTACGGAATATGTTGGCATGTTACAAATAAATGATAATAATAATTAATATTATATGTATATATGGAATGTCAGAAAGTGTGAAATATCACACTATATAGTCATTTCTATACATATTACAAATCTTCAGGCAGCCTGCTGCCCCCTGAGAATGTGCTGCCCTAGGCCTGGGCCTCGTAGGCCTAGACAGAAACATACCCTAGTTAGTTCTCAAGTACTACACAAATTCAAACCAGACCTAATATGGCAGCATTGGACATGCCATATCAGTGTTTGCCAGTTTTGTCTGCAATTTTTTGCCAAGACCGGGAATGTTTATTTTAAACGTATTAGAAAGAAAAATCTGAGTATGCCATTGATTTAAAATAAACAATCACTGGATTCTTGGTTTGTTTTTTTCTTCTCAAGTCCGGCGCAGAACCCTGCAATGTGAAGGAGACCTTAACTTCTTATTTATCCCATATTGTGATGGCTCACTTTAGTAAGTCTGTGAAATCAGATGCTAAGGACTGAAACCATGTTTGGCAGGAAAGTAGCTATAGTTTATTTTCTGTTGAGTCAGTAAAGTTACTGGCTTGATTGTCATTTGCCGTCTGTAAAGTATTCAGGGGGATGCCAGCAATTCTATGGCAAATTTCACAGCTGTGGGATCAGAAAGACTATGTAACACAAGGGCTACTATTTACAATACATAGTACGGGGCACGCTCTTCTGTTTTTGTTTAACACAATGAGACTTACTTAAATATCACAGTGCAACCACAGCGCAAAGCACAACTTAGCTGCCAAGCAGTTTGTTTTTTGTGTTTTTCCAGTTTTTCTCCAATTAGGATCACTTACTGATATCTTTATAGACTGATAGCTCTATGATATAATAATAGTTTATAATGTGTTTTGTGAGTAATACAATGAAATGAAGTTTCATAGTCAAATTGTGACACATTTAGTAAATTATAGCACAATATATTAGGTTTTCATACAGATATTCTGTTTAGTTTACATTTGAAAAGGGACTCTGATCTAATTTGCAGCTTCATGTAGAGCATTAAAAAAAAAAAAAAAAAAATATATATATATATATATATATATATATATATATATATATATATATATAACAGAATTTGCTAAAAAAAAATCCATAACATGCTCTCTTAAAGGCATGTTCAAGTTTCCTGGATTATGAATGCATTTGACAGAGGAGAATCAGTAGTGTATGAAAACATTTTTTGCATGAAAAAATACCAAAATAAATGTTAAGAAACCCAGTCTGATGTTTGCTAAATGTTTGCAAGAATTTGCTTTTGTGCATTAACACCCCTTGAAATTCTGCCAAAAATTTGCATAACATTCATAATTTGCTTGGCCAATCACAGGTAGCTAATACATTGTATCAATCTGAAAAGTCAGTTTATTCACCACAGAATCATGGAATGGGTAGTCCTGTTTTTACCCAGCAACAGGAAGCAAGGGGCAGCTCAGACACTGCTATATGAATCTCTGCATTGTGCTGCTGGCTTGACGGTTAGTAAAGGGTTAAAAACAGTACCCAAATGCAGTGTTTCTATTGGTAGGTTCACTGTGCCTATGCAAGCAGCTCTGGGGTTGTGAAAAACAAGTTTTATTTTTATATAAAATAAACCTGTATGTGTATAGAATGACTCAATGTAATGTGTGTTTCTGATATAAGCAGCAGGTGTTAGATTAGAAAAAGGTAAGAACAGGGAAAGTTAGATATACCTTTTACGGTTTTATAGTTTTTTTTTAAATGTGTCAGTGTTAGCTTATAAAGCACTCACACTGTTTGCTTACCTTGGGCCTCATTCAATTGCGATTTAGCCAATTGATGAGGGCCCTATATAAGCACAGAGCATATTTTTTACAGAAGTTTTTAGTTACTAACTAAAAACTTCTGTTAAAAAAATATGCTCTGTGCTTATATAGAGCCCTATTCAATTGGGAAAATCGCAATTGAATGAGGCCCCTTGAGTGTTATCAGCAGTTCATCTGCACCATAGATGTACTGAACTTTTGGGAACAAGATCTTGTGTCCTGAAAGATTGGGGAATGCACTATGGTCACTGGACTCTAAGCTCAAAGACCGGGCCCTCCATCCTTTACAACATATTAATACTGCTATTGTTTTTGCCTTGGTTTTAATCCAGGTATAGCGCTACGGAATATGTTGGCTCATTACAAATAAATGATGATAATAATAATTCACTCACCTGTAGACAGCAGGGATATTCTCAAATCCTGGCCTGTGTGGGCCTCTCCAGGACCAAATTTGCCAACCCCTGATCTAGAATATGCATCAATTTAAAAAAAATCACTTGGTTTTTAAATTCTATGTTTGATGCTGTAGATCAGCATTGATATATTCCTTGTCCCTTTAATCATAGGTTATTTACCCGTTTCTTAGAAATAAAATTCCATTAAAGGGATATATAAGTGAGCTGGATATTGAATGCATCTGATAGAGGGGAATTGGTAGTGTATGAAAACATGTGTTCTATAGAAAGGTTCAGTTTACTTACAAAGTTATTTGACAAAAGTCACATCCAGCTGTTCACACCCACATGACGTTTACATAAGCCGGGTACACACAGGAAATACAGCAGGGTACATATTTTGACCTTTCTGGTACAGAGCACAGGAAGTAACTGTTGCAGTTCTTGTACTAAACATACCAGAAGCCACTGAGGTGAAGAATGATACAATGTATTAGCCTGATTCTGAATTTTAATGTTATGCTAATTGAGGTGGAGTTTTCTAGGGGTGTACACGATAAAATGCAAATCCCCAAAAACAAATATGACATTTTGCTAACTTCAAGGTAAGCGTTTATTCTGGGATATTTTTATGCAAAAAATGTTTTTATACACTACTAATTCTCCTCTATCAGATGCATTCATAATCCAGCTCACTTACATGTACCTTTAACAGACTATGGCGGTCCCACTTTTTATATACAGGCTAAACCTGACAATGGGCAAAAAAATTTTAGAAAACAATAAAGTAAAATAAAAATAATATTTATGTTTGTAATTATTATCTATTACTTTTAATTGTGTGATTCCATTTTCTTTTCAGAGCTGATTATTTCTGCTAAATTCTCAGCTGCACGTATCTTTGTAAATTAATGAGCTTTCCATTACTCGTGCAGAAAGTACAGGCAGTTTTAGCTGTCACATTCGCATTGTGCAGGTCCAAGCTTCATCTGCATTCAATGTCTTCTCTTACTCCAGGAAGCAGTTCAGCAGAAACCAAAATGGCAGATTCCACTGCAGCATAATTACATATGTATGGTGAATCTTTTTATACATTCGAAAAACATGGTGCCTATTTTCAAATGTAGTCCTTCAATAGAGTACAGTTTACATATAGGATTACAGTTATGCTTTAATGCATATACATTTATGTAATGATAATTATTTTTGTAATTTAAACCTTGTGGTTATTTAAAAAGAAATCAAAGGCTGTCTATAGCAGCACGGCCTCAACTTGTACATAATACAGCTTGGATATATAGATGGGATTATACCGCATATAAACACATACTGTCTTCAGCACAAACTGCATAACATTTCAGCCTTGGCTTATACAGTACATTGTTGTTGTTGTTTAATCGTTCAGTCATGTCCGACTCTCTGTGAACCTATGGACCTCAGCACACCAGGCACATCTTACGTCTGGTTGTGCTCATCCATAAGGTTTTCTTGGCAAAGATGCTGGAGTGGAATGCCAGTTAGTCATCCAGTGGACTGTGATTTGTCTGACGTCTCTGTTATGATCTGGCCATCTTGGGTGACCGTAACTGGTATAGCTCACAGCTTCACTAAATTACACAAGCCCCTTCACCACGACATGGTAGTGATCCAGAAGAGGATACAGTACATACAGCACATCTATAAAGTTGATATGATATAAGGCATTGTTTACACTGCATTTCCCCCAAAAACCAAAGAGCCGACTTAAGAAAGCAGAGTAAAAATGGCAATCACCAAAAGACTCCATGACTATCAATCCTCTATCTCTATCCATTACCATTTCTCTCTGCCCCCAGACCTTCTTCCTGTTTCCCAATTTCTGTCAGCTCCAAACTAGCTATTTTTCATTTCAATATCCGAGTCTCCATCTCTTGTTGTCATGCCTTTCCATCCTGTCTCCATTCTCATTTCCCATCACTTTGTGATCTTCCATGTTTTATGCTCCTCTTTCTCTCAGCCTAATCCTCTGACATATTTTTTTCCATGTCACCTTCTCCCCTTTTATTTGTTCTCTCCCTCCATTCTATCTTTTTCACCTACCTTCCCATCTTCCTCATTTCTCTCCCATCTCTTTCCCCCTCTTTCGTCCCCTCAGTCTCTTCCTCCTCTCATGCCTGGTGATATAAGACACAAGCAAACAATAAAAAAGTTATGTTTTCCCAGCCGTGCATCCTGTTTTGCCGAGGTGTTTCTGGAGCTTCATCTCAATAGGATGATCGCCCCAGGCACCCATCTGTAACATGGCTTCTCGTAACCTCATTTCCTCAAAATCCATAATTATCAAACAAGGAACATTTTAAATATACACTTTGCATTGATTAAGCTCTGATAAATTTCCCTCTGTATTTTTAAACTAATTTTTCACTGTCCATTTGGGTACAGTCCTATCAGCTCTCTGGTCTTCCGGTATGAAGCTCCTCTCCTCTAATTCAACATCGGTAAGGTTCAATAACCATATAACTATTAGCAGCTCATTATATTTTGAACCCCACATGTTCCTTTGTAATATCAAAAAGTAAGCAAACATTATTTAAATTATGATTATCAATTTCCTCTGAGATATATCACAGTACTTCAAGAATTGTTGTTTAGTCATTCAGTTGTGTCCAACTATCCATGACCACAGCATGCCAGGCACATCTGTCAGCCACAGCCCCTCTGAATTCCCTCAAGCACATGTTCATTGCTTCAAATACTTAATTTATCCATCTGCCTTGCCTAGCACCACAGTCTTCTCTAGGGAATCCTGTCTTCTCATGACATGAACAAAATATTGGAGCTCCAGCCTCATGATCAAATCTTCCAGTGAACAGTTTGGCTTGATTTTCCCGTATGATGGATTGATTGGATCTTCTTGCAGTCCAAGGAACTCTAAGCACTTTTTTCTCCAACACCACAATTCAAAGGTGTCAAGAATTAGCAAACACCTTATTCAACAACCATTTCACCAAAATCTGTGTCAAGATTTTAGGATTAACAGGACAGCTTTAGGTGGACAGCATAACATTGGATTGGCCCTTTAATCTTTATATATACCAAAAAAGACTAAGAATAAGCATAGCACGAGAGGTGATGAGGCTGTCATTCACAGGAGAATTACCATTAGAGTCACAGGGCCTCATTCAATTGTGATTTGGCCAATTGATTCAGGCTCTATTTAAACACAGAGCATATTTTTTTACAGAAGTTTTTAGTTAGTGAAGACCTTTCTTTTAGATAGAAGTTCACTAACTAAAAACTTATGTAAAAAAATATGCTGTGTGCTTATATAGAGCCCTATTCAATTGGCCAAATCACAATTGAATCAGGCCCATAGTGAACAACTTGTACCCATAAGAAAGATTGAATTGTGTCCTTAATCTCACTCCTTTAAAACAAAATAAGACTCTATTCAGATTTACAATAGTTTATTTCTAAGATGGACAGGTATATATCATAATAGAACCCTGGGGATGTACCATAAAGACTTTATAATCTGGTTTATGGTACACAGAACAAATGTAAGTTATTTAAGGTCATATTCGCCTGATATTGGATTTTTCCATTTCAAAGTCCAAGACTCTAACCACAGGGATGCCTTTTCTCTCTAGATATTTACTCATCATCAGGCAATATTCTTGGCAGTGCCACAGCCTATGGACGGACCATGGGGTTTCATTTATTTTACTTTCCGAAAATATAAAACACATGTCAGCACGAAAACATGTTTTCGTATGTTTTGAAATAGTTTATCAGCCATAATATATATGTCACATTGATTTTTATGATAGTGCTTTGAAAGTTGTAACAACACCTCTTTTACATCACAAGTAATAACAGGGTGTGATCTTTTGAAGAAACTCTCTCAATTAATTAACCTCTTAGCCCAATTTCCTTTTGTCTGGAGCCAGCTGACATATGGAACCTTTAAGGAGTTCATTACAACTGAAGCTAGCGATGTTTGAGAAGCAATTGCACTGTTATATATATATTTAGCAGTAATCTGTTTTATATTCAGAGTTATTAGCAAAGGGGCCTTTTTAGATGGGCAAAGACAACTTAATAATAAAAGGGACTATTGTAGTGTCATATTTATAGTGTGCCCTGACGAAGAACTTAACTTGGAAATGGGAAAATGTTTTTAGAAATTAAAAAATACAAACGTTAATTATTAATTGCTATATTCAGGTTTTATTTATTGGATGGAGACACTCGCCTTCCTTTTTAACCGGATTAGTTATCTGTGAATATCGATAACATCTGATTTCAATTCTAGGGAAAGACTAATACTTGAATAGCCATTGGAGAACAGAAATAAATAAAAAAGCAATTTACAGTCGGGAAACACCTTACATTACTGATCAATTAGGAGCTAATTAGTATAGTATAGTATGCTAATTAGTATAGGAACATGTGAAGAGCTAAATTTAAGATTTTTTTTTCTAAAAATGATTATATGTTCATGGCTTACATATCTGCTAAATGTGTTACATATTTTAAAGTGGTCGTTTTAAGGAATATGGAGCACAATTTCTATTAATCAAATTTTAAACATTTTTTTTGCAACAAACCTTATATTTCAATTATTTTGCAAATGCAAATATGTTAGGACCTCCCTCTAAGTATACTTCTTGCAGTTCAGGGCTGTCTGGTTGAGAAACATCTAATACATTACAGGCCAACAATCATTACTCATAAATGTAATGAGACTATCAGCCCCCTTAAATTCGAAGCCCGTAGCGGCATCGGCACACCCGCAAAGGCTTTGGACTTGAAACTCGGCTGCGTTACATGGCTATCAAATTTAACCATGAGACACAAACCAGTAAACCATTCTTGTGAATGTTGGATGTGCGGCTGCTAACGTGATCAATTAGTCAGACTCCTAGTTACGGGTTTAGACGGAGCTAATGGCAAAAGAGATCATTATCATTACGTCACTGAAAAATGGAGGATAGATTTCAAAGCCTTACAGGTTTCAGTTACGAGTTAAGATCGGATCCGCATTCCAGAAATAATGCAATATTAATAAATTAGTAAATATGTTATTCAAGCCCATGCGAGTTCCATTATATGTATTAACACATTGATTGCCGGGATCAAAATAACACAGAAATTAAACAGAAATAAAAGTATTTTATATTGCAGATTTGCAAGCTTGAGAATGTTGTGCTATTCTAATACCTAACATCACTTTCCCTTTAATTATCAGTACAGTCGGGTGTGTATATTTGCATTTAAAGTGCTACGGATAGGACTTTAACCCCCTTGAGGGTCCTCTCTAGTACCCGTTGGCTCCATTTGCGGGTTACGGGGCTGAACACCAGTGGAGTCATAGCAATTTAATAGCGACTTTCCAATGTAACAGTTACGGGCTTGACAGATCAAAGGATTTGTCACCACAGAGTTCAGATATCATCATCCCGTAAGGTTTTTTGACACTTAACCAGCAAGTTGTTAGCGGTTTGCTTTATGGGGCCAATTTAATAGCCGCAATTTAATAGCCGTTGAGGGAATTCAATGTGGCTGTATGAGTAGTTCATCTGAACACCCTGTTATCTCAGTCATATTTGAATCTCTATGCAGTCTGAATACAGTGAGCTGACTAATACCCCAAAGTCAATCAGTTACCATTTGGAGATGTACAAGTGGAATATAATTTACCTTCTGTTCACCACTGCTCTAAAGTGATTGCCTGAACCTGTCAGGCCATTAATGACAATTTGTCAGAGGGAGGTCCTTCCATCCATACGGAAATATGAGTTTTTAACATTTACACTAATATGTCTGTTTTTCACTTACTTTTATTCAAATAAATAAAACAAATTAGACTGAAGTTTCTTGAAGGGACAAATCAAGTTTCCTATTGTTCCAGTACTGAAAACCATTAATCAAAATAAGGAAGTTTGCAACTTATTTTAGTAAGGGAAAAGTAAATCACATTTTTATATTTGCAATCAGAGATTTATTCTCTTCAGTTTGTCTCTGATAAATAAGGATAAATAAGGGAAGGATTTTTGATTACTGACAGTGTTCATTGAGTTCTCACCCCCCCAAAATAAAAATCATAATTAATAAAATAGATATTATCCCTATAACTCATATGGAATAACTTTTCATTATTACTAGAGCCTACAGAGACAGACTTTATAGACCCCTGTAATCATAACATTTAAAGGACTATTTTAATGGTCCAATAAATGGCTCTCTAAAGAATAGTTAGGTAAAGCTTGATAATAAAAATAAAACTACGGTACATTAAAACAATCAATTATCAACCATGCCCCTGGGCCATGGATCTCTTTACCCCCTGAATGAAGTATTGTGGATGGAGTGGAGCCAAAGGAGACAGTGGTGAAACCTGAGCTGTTAGCAATGTACTCAAAAACACTTGTACAGTAAGTACACTTGTACTGGTACAGGTGGTGGAGTACACCAGGGCCCTCCTCTGGGGGGGGCCCAGTGCTGTGCAAGTTTTTTGTTTTTAAATGCCTGCACCCTTTTCAGGTTTGAAATTGGTATGTGTCTGTTTAAATAAGAGCATTTCTACTGAAGCTCCAAGAAGTGGCAGTGTGGAGCAGTCCAGCACCCTGGGGATGTGTATCAGGAAAGAAAGTAAGAGAGCCAGGACTGCAAAGTGGCAGGGAAGTATAGGGGGGATGGGTTCTGTGAGGAAGGAAGAAAGGAGACATGTATGGGTACTATGTGAGGTTTGTGCTGAGAGGGGTTGGATGCTGTGCGGGGATGGATGGTGAGAGGGATGGCTGCTGACAAAGGCTGTGTGGGTATGGATGATAAGAGGGGTGGGTGCAGTGTGGGCATGATGTTTATATATGTATATATATATATTGGAAATGGGTCTTGGGGGTAAAGCAGCAATGGGTAAGGGCCTTGGTAAAGTTTGCTATTATGGGAAGGGGTCTTCGGGAAGGAAACAATTATATGAAGGGGTCTTGGGGAGGAGCACTGAGTGATTTGGTTCCAGCGGGGCTAGGTGCAAAACATATTTTACAGCTCAAAACTTTTTTTTTGCACCAGGGCCCTCCATTCTCTAGCTCTGCCACTGCTGCAAATGTTTTATGGAAATTGACATAGGTGTCCCCTCAATTTGAGCCACAATACTTCATAAGAGGGTGAAGAAATCCAGATATTTTACAGCCTGGGGGGCATGATTGAAAAATAGCAATTAATGTTTAAAAATACACAGTAAAAGTGTAATAATGTTTTTTCTTTTCATGTAAAGTCATGCCTAACTATTATTTAGAGAGCCCTTTAAGCAGTAAATGCCTTTTTTTAAACTTACACTGAAATTAGCTGTTTTTCCCATCGCATTTAGGCTGGAGCTCCTTTCATCTTTTCCAAACTGTGACATAATGTGGAATATATTTCTTGCATTATGCCACTTAATCTCTGCACATCTGCCAAAACTGTGCATGAAGTTGCAGTGTTATTTAGTCCCATGTTTACTGCTTACATTATGAAAGCTGGGCCATTAATGTAGTTAATGTAGCAAATGTGGTGGAATATCTCTGGAATGAGTTAGGTTGTTTAAATAGCATTGTAGATAATTGCTTAGAAAAACGTAGTAAAAGTTGACTAGAGGCTAACTGGGGGGGTCTATGGTACTGATTATAGCGAAGAAGCATGTTTTACTCTTGGCTAATATCAATATATGTGCCACTTATTTGGACTCACAGGGCCTCATTCAATTGCAATTTGGTCAATTGAATAGGGCTCTAAATAAGCACAGAGCATATATTTTTTCTGAAGACCCTGCTTTTGGATAGAAGTTCACTAACTAAAAACTTATTTACAAAAAATATGCTATGTGCTTATTTAGAGCCCTATTCATTTGGCCAAATCGCAATTGAATGAGGCCCTAAGCATATTATGTTTTCCCCTTGTTTCTATATGACTGCACATGCCAAACAGTCTACATTTCTTATCTTTTGAGATAGGGAATTTCCAAACATATTAAGATATATTGAAGCTGCCTTTCATAGATAAATAAATCTGTAATGTTCTTTTAAATGTATAATAGAAAATATTGCTGCTAAATGCAATGTTACAGCTATCTTAGCAGCAGCCACACAGCAATTTCCTCCCCCATCATTTAATACTTATCATCCAATTATGAGTTTTATCTGTGTGTCTATTTCATGTCTAAGACGATGGGCTCTTGGTTATATTCCTTGGGTGCTGTCAGATGTCTGACTTCAATGTTGGGCAGGAGACAGGGACTGATAGCAGTTCCTTTTGATCTTGTGTATGCAAAATCACTTATCCGGAAACAAAAGAGGGTTATGTGAGTGTAGGGGTAGGATGAGGATCAGCAGAAAACTCTTCAAATGCAACACTGACCATAACTCCCATTAAAGGAAAATATCCAACACAAAATAAATAGGCATGAAATTGCCTATTTTATGTTCTTTTTTTTTCTACAAAATTAAATGAATAATACAGAGAAGCTTTACTGTGTTCTGCGGACTTATTTCAATTATATCCAAGAGCATCTCAGCAATGTTCTGGTGTGATTTTACACTCATGTGATAAGATATTGGGCTACTTAGGGTAAAAATAAAAACTAAAATATAATACATACTTAATGGTAATTTGATGATAGCAACAGAAGAGGAAATGTACTTGGGAGTCAAATGATTTAGAAATAGGCAAAGAATAATACTACAAGGAAAACAATAATGATCCTTAGATGAATTGAAGAAGAATTAGAAAAAGAGAGATACTAATGCCACTCTATAGTCAGATCTCACCTAGAACACTTTGTTTATTTCTTGAGACTGCATCTCCAAAAGGTTATTGATAAATTAGAAAAAAAAATCAAAGGAGGGCGACTAAAAGAATGCATGGTCTTAAAGATATCAAAGTACTTTATACAGTTTAGGATGGAAGTATATTGCAGAAAAAAAGAGGAATGCAAGAAAAATAAATTGTAGTTTGAAATTGGAAGATATAAAGGTAATATATGATAATACTACATGGCATAGATTTTTAGTAGACATAGGGCCTCATTCAAATGCGATTTGGCCAATTGAATAGGGCTCTATATAAGCACAGAGCATATTTTTTTTACAGCAGTTTTTAGTTAGTGAACTTCTATCCAAAAGCAAGGTCTTCACTAACTAAAAACTGCTGTAAAAAAAAACATGCTCTGTGCTTATATAGATCCTTATTCAATTGGCCAAATCACATTTGAATGAGGCCCATATAGGGGCAAACATGTTAATGGAATTCAAGTATGCCTGGGATAGCATGAGGATATACTGACCCTCATTCAATTGCAATTTGGCCAAATGAATAGGGCTCTAAATAAGCACATAACTTTTTTTTTTAAAGAAGTTTTTAGTTGGTAAGCATCTACCTAAAAGCAAGGATTTCACTAATTGAAAACTTCTTTAAAAAATATGCTATGTGCTTATTTAGAGCCCGATTCAAATTGCAATTGAATGAGGCCCACTGAGGTTAAAATGATCCAAGCATTTAGATAGACACAGGGCCTCATTCAAATGTGATTCGGCCAATTGAATAGGGCTCTATATAAGCACAGAGCATATTTTTTTACCAACGTTTTTAGTTAGTGAAGACCTTGCTTTTGGATAGAAGTTTACTAACTTCTGTAGTAAAAATATGCTCTGTGCTTATATAGAGCCCTTTTCAATTGGCCAAATCACAATTGAATAAGGCCCCTTCATTTAGATAGAAGTTCACCAACTAAAAACTTCTGTAAAAAAATGCTGTGTGCTTATATAGGGCCCAATTCAATTGGCCAAATCACATTTGAATGAGGCCCACAATGCGTAGACTACATGGACATTTTGGTTTTTATCAGCCATTAAAACTGTGTTTTTATATGTAATCCTGGATTAGGTGTAGGATAAATCCGTTCCTGTGTGGCACAAGTGCTAAGATTTGACATCTACAACGGATTTGCACAACTCTTTAGTAATTATTGCCCTCTGTATTCATGTATAATTAATGCTGATTTGATTGCTTACATTAATGCATGCAGTCTTAGTGCCTCATTCAATTGCGATTTGGCCAATAGAATAGGGCTCTATATAAGCACAGATCATATTTTTTTTACAGAATTCTTTAGTTAGTGAAGACCTTGCTTTTAGGTAGAAGTTCATTAACTAAACACTTCTGTAAAAAAATATGTTCTGTGCTTATATAGAGCCCTATTCAATTGGCCAAATCGCAATTGAATGAGGCCGTTAGTTTGTTATATTTAAAGTCTGTCTGGTACTATGTTACACGGGTGTCTAGCGATTATACGTAAAGAGTAGAAACACTCAGATGCAGAATGCCATAAGAATACGTATAGGAAAAAACAAAACATTGTAAAATTGAGGAATGAGCATCTAAATGGCAGATGAGATTTAATATGAATAAATGTAACGTTATGCATCTGGGAAGGAAAAATAGCCATGCAATTTATAATCTTAATGGAGCTAATCTAGGGGTATCAGATATTGAAAGGGATTTGGGAGTGCTTGTGGACAACCACCTAGGTAACAGTGCTCAAAGCCAAGCAGCAGCTGCAAAGGCAAATAAAATATTAGCATGTATTAGGAAGGGTATAGAAGCAAGGGGAACAAATATAAGATAACTGCCACTATACAAATCTCTAGTACGCCCTCATTTGGAATATAGAGTACGATTTTGGGCATCACTACATAAAAAGGACATTTTAGAGCTGGAAAAGGTACAGAGGAGGGCAACAAAACTAATAAGGGGAATGGAGGGGCTAAGTTATGAAGAAAGACTAACCAAATTAAACTTATTTTCGGCTAGAAAAAAGGCGTCTAAGAGGAGATATGATTACCTTATATAAATACATCCAGGGTCAGTATAAAGATTTGTCAAGGGAGCTTTTTGTGCCAAGACTGAGGTTTTCAACTGACAAGAGGACATCCCTTGAGGTTAGAAGTAAAAAGATTCCACCTCAAAGAAAGAAAATGGTTCTTCACAGTAAGGGTGATTAATCTGTGGAATTCTCTACCAAAGGAGGTAGTGACAGCGGATTCGATAGATAACTTTAAAAGAGGGACTGGATTTATTTCTAATTAAAAAGGGAATTCAGGGTTATCATGGATAATTAGAGAGGCAGTATTGATCCAGGAAGAAATTTGATCGACCAGTATCTGGGGTCCGGAAGGAATTAATATATATTTTTTTCTTTGATTGGCTAAGTCTTGCTTGTTTTTTTTTTTAAATGTTTGCCTTCCTCTGAATTGATTAATAATAATAAAAATAAAAAAATTAACAACTAATTAATGAATAGTTAATCCGCATATTGCAGATTAGAGGAGATCTTAAAGGGTTGAACTTGATGGACTGAAAGTCTTTTTTCAACCTTAAATACGATGTAACTATGTAATAGAGCCAGTTATACAATCACAAACCTTAACTTCTACTTTACATAATTAGTAATATAGATATGGGATGGTCTCTTAATTTAGCATGCTGGACCAAGGGCAACTCCTAACTCACGCTCTGAAGATTCCAAGCTTATACATGCTGTCTGTACATGCATGCTAAGGGCCTCATTCAAATGCGATTCGGCCAATTGAATAGGGCTCTATATATGCACAGAAGTTTTTTAGTAAGTAAAGACCTTGCTTTTGGATAGAAGTACACAAACTAAAAACTTCTGTTAAAAATGCTATGTGCTTATATAGGGGCCTATTCGATTGACCAAATCACAATTGAATGGGGCCCTAAAGCATAATTTTATCAGGATGTGGGTGTACATTTTTTATTCTTTGTATCTAAACTCTGAAATTAACTGTAATTGTTTGCACTAGGAAGTGGTGGTGTGCTTCTTTCCCTATTCCTCTTATTTGGAAGGATTTAAACCTCTGGGGTTATCAGGTGCTCCCACCATCTCTTTTCATTATATGTCTTTAGGAAGATGTCACTGTAGCGGAACCCATCACTGTTTTACCCTGTTTTATGATTATTATGGTTAAAATATGATCCTACTATATGTATGTTGGTTGATGCTCTGCAGAATATTGTCCCAGACATTTGCAGCTACTTGGCATGGGAGATAATCCTGTTACAGCGACTCCGCATAAGATAAAGGAAGTCTATTGTATACAGTGTTTTCATTCTCAGATAAGAACAAAGAAGTGTAATTGAATCAATGTCTGATTGTATCAAAGTTGTCAGGGAGCCCCGGAGAGGTGTGACCCACCTATTGTTCTCTTTATGGGTATTGTGCGGCCAAATATGGGCATGTGTATTACCTGTGGGAAGAGATGGGTATAAATATTTCTGCAATAACAAAATAAAGTCAGTATTCATTTGACTCCCAAATTGTGTGTCGTCCAATATGGGAGGTCGGGAATGGTGAGACTGTAGTGCTTCTTGGGTATTTTACTGTATACCAGCGGAGATATTGGATTCGTGTTCCAGCTCCGTTACAGTCACTAACAAAATGATTTGAAGGCAAACTTAAAGGACCACTTTTTCCATGTTATTTTGAATAACTAAACTTAATATAGGCCCTTTTCTCCTAGAAAGTAGGAAAAACAAAAACATAGCTTTTACCAATTTTAAGTTTAATATACAACTAGCGAATTGCCCGTCAAAAAATGACGGCAATGAAATTGTAAGGTAGCTAATGCTGTTTGGTGTATAATAATGAAATATGTAATACATTAATAAATGAATATACTGTACCTATTTTGAAGCATTGTGATGAAGAGCTGGCAATCTGTGTTGATGTTGCTGCAGCATTAGTGGTGTGGAGCTGCTGTGTAAGCATGCTGAATGTGTGCACTGTGTGGTATGAATATCCGTAGGTGGTTTGTGGCGTTTTGCGAGTTTCTTGTGGTGTTTTGCGAGTTTGTTGTGGTGTTTTGCGAGTTTAGAGTGCTGTAGCCTCGTTTTCGTTTTGTTCGGCGGCCATTTTTTCTGTCGCTTAGATTTTTTTTTAGTCTCTAAACTCTTTTATTTCGAGTAAAATCGAGGTGTAAGTTGCATTTTTGAGGTCCTGGGTGCTCCCTCTTGGTGTAGGTAAGGTTTTTATGTATGTGCTGTGTGTATGTATTGTGTTTTACATTTTGTAATGTTCGCGAGTTGCGTCCGAGTGTTGCGAGGCCGTAATGTGTGTGAACGTGTGTTGTATGTTGTTTGCGAGTGTCGTAATGTGTGTGTCGTGCTGTTTGGGTTGCGACGTGAAGTTTGCGAGGGTCGCAGTTGCTGGCATGGAGCTTTGCGAGGTCCTCAGGTGCTGGCATGGAGCGCCTACGGCGCTCCATGCCAGCAACTGAGACCCTCGGCCAGTGCCCTCGCTTCGCGAGGGCCGCAGCGTTAGCAACAACTCGTACGCTCACAACTATATATGTGATTGTACATTCATGTGGAGTTCTATTTTCTGAGCTGATTGTGTATGCTTCTTTCCCAGGAGAGGGTATCCTTTTAAACTCATGGGTCCTCATTCAATTTGAATTTTGGCAATTGAATAGCGCTCTATATAAGCACATAACATATTTTTTTTAGCAAATTTTTTAGTTAGTGAAAACCTTGGTTTTGGATAGAAGTTCAGTAACTAAAAAGTTCTGTGAAAATGTTTTGTATGAGCTTATATAGAGCCCTATTCAATTGGGCAACTCGGAATTGAATGAGGCTCATGCAGTTTCCATTGGTACCCTAGAAATCATTTGCAGTGTTACCTGCAATGTTCCCATTGTGCAGATAGTAGCTTCCTCTGCATTCAAAGTCTGCTCTCATTTCAGGAAATTTATCAGCAGAAACCAAAATGGTTCATTCCATTACAACATAATTGCATATAAAAGGGTAATACATTATATTACCTTTTTTTATAATAAGAACATGTCCCCTATTTGCAAGTGTTGTTCTTAAAAGAGAATAATTTAAATATAGGACCACAGTGGTCCATTAACTCTTCTTTAAAAGAGGAGGTTATAAATCAGAGCCTTGGTGGCGATGGAAGCTGAAGAGTAATTGCTACTTGGGCTTGTCATATATAAGGGCAAGTAACAATAAAATACATTAAATTGTAATGTATTATTGACTCTTAAATACAATGGTGGCTTAAAGGGAAACTATGCCTGCATCATGTCAAATTTGAAGAAATGGTGATAGGAATGCAAGCCTGCATCTCATGACTGGTCACCCCAATAAGTGGTGCCTCAACTCAGCTATTGATTATATAGCAATATACAATATATACCTTACATACAATAGCATGTCCCCTCTGGTTGCCCAGCTTGTATCCCAGATATATACTGCAACTAAATTGGGTATCTATTTATAATGATTAATATGGTCACATACATATATATAACAAAACATACAGTACATATATTTAGGTTATGGCTTGTCAGTGCTAAACATGTCAATTATTATTTGTAGTTTTGGTGATTTACAGCAACTGACAATAATAATAACTTTGCACCAAAACAAATATTCCAGCGGTAAAATAAACAGCAGATTCCTACGAGTCATTCAGTTGTGTCCGACTCTGCGTGACACTATGGATTGTAGCATGCCAGGCACATCTTGTACCTGGATGTGCCTAACCATAAGGTTATCTTGACAAAGATACTGGAGGACTGCAATTTTTGTCTTACCTCTCTGCTATGACCTGCCCATCTTCGGAAACAATACATGGTATAGCTCACAGCTTCATTGAGAAACAAAAAAGCAATAAAAAGGAATTCTCCATCTCTATTTCATTGATGAGACTGACTGCACCCAAAAGAATAATACATGCTACCAATGGGTGGATGATCTATTGGAAGCAGAGTGGGGCTGTTCAGGGTCCAAGCATCGGTCACAATAATCACTAAATAACAATAACTAAAACAGAAATAATTCTAGAAGAACAAACATTTACATGGTTAAAAGGACCACTATGGCCATTTTTACATGTTTTTTTGAATGACTAAATGTTACAATGGGCACAAAGGTTCCAGAAAGCAAAAATAATTAATTAAATAAATAAACAGAGCCTTTATAGAAAAATATATACATTTCTTTTTCACAACGCCTTAATAATCTTTAACAATCCATTCCCATATAAAATTGTCTTCCATTGCTCATACATACCTCAAACACACCAAGCTTTCCTTAGTCTTTACGAAAAGTCATTAAGGGAAACAGTAGTGTCACAACTTTACACAAGATAACATTCTCGTCTTTAAGCATTCTTTACTTAATCGCGTCCCAAATCTACCATTTACATTTATCATGAGGTATCAATTTGGTATTCTCAAATTGATTTTCTAGTTCCCTAATATATCCATTTTATGAATTATTTCCCTCCATTGGGGTGGATTTTCTTGTTTCCACCGAGCAACTATTGTTGATTTGGCCACCATACATATCCAAATAATAAACGCCATTTCGTTTTTCTTAAATTCTGCCAGAAATATATGTAGTACACCCCTATAAACTGATGGGAAAATCTTTCTCTTGAATGAGTCAGATATAATTCGGAAACATTCCATCCACAATGGTTTAATAACCGGGCAATCCCACAAAACATGAAAATGATTACCAGTTCTACCACACCTTCTCCAACACAGTTTATCTTCGGTGGAATAAATTGTATTTAAATGGTTGATCTTGTCTGTTACTTTATCAGGGGGTGTGCACGTGTAAACTAATGAGCTTTGCATTAGAAAAGCACTGGTAGTTGTAGATGCTACATTCCCATTGTGGAGATAGAAACTTCCTGTATAGTCTCCTCCCATCTCAGCACCTATCCTGTTTTATGTGCGCCTTCGTATAAGCGCGCCCCCGACGACTCTAGGAAAGAGGCCGTGCTTGCGTCGCCATCTACCAGTGAAAAATTGGTAGTACATCCCAACCACCTAACCCTAACCCTCACTTCCTAACCCCCCGAACCCTAGCCCCTAACCCTAAACCCCTAACCACTTACCGGGCATAGTAGCTCATTTATAGCACTAGATAGGTGTTGGAACTACTCCTAGAGTAGTCAGTGGCGCAATGTTCCGGCGCGGTGAACACTAAACAGGATAGGACCCCATCTCAGGAAGTTGATCAGCATAAACCATGAAACAGTTTTTTTTAACTTGTTTTAGACATTCAAAGGTGAACACACATGTGCTATTTATTAAATATATATATATATATATATATATATATATATATACACACACATGTTTATCTATATATATATATACATATATATAGCTACTATAGACACTATCTATATGCATGCTACACTATATGTAGATAGATATTGTTGTATATACATTATATACTTCCCTAAAAGCTCACATTTATAAATGAACATACACTATCACACATAGTACAGGGATAGGAACATCTGAGCCCCGGAACAGTAGAGCTGTGGCAGGTGCGGTACCCGGGCCAGTACTGCAGCTGCACTCGGTGTGACGCGGCGCTGTTGGTGACGTTGTCAACATGGCGGCGGACATCACACTACTGTTCAGAGCCAGTGTAAAAACAGTGAAGACTCGGAATAAAGCGCTGGGAGTGTCACTGCCTGAGAGCGATATACTGAGGAGAAGCCGCCCCAGGGGGGAGTTCAGCGGCAGAGCCCGGGAGGTGGTGAGTGAGGAGGAGGAGGGTACAGGATGGGAGGATGTAGAGCACCTGTCACATCACAGAGCTGTCACTGGTGCACTGGGCAGTTACACTGGCTGGTAACTACTGTACAGCGCTATTACTATGTTAGGTTACCATGTGCCATAGTTATACACGGATTAGGTTGTCATATTCCACTGATTCGCAGATATTTACCTACCTGATGTCTTTCATGGATATGCAGGAGTTAGTTTACATTTATTACATGGTTACTTAGGAGATGGGTAACCAAATGCCACTGATACTCAGACCTGAGTTACCCTGCACCAGTGGTACTCAGGAACCAGGGTAACTATTTGTCATTAATACAGAGGGTTGTGTTACTATAATGTATCTAGGGGATGAGTGAGTATCATGTACTATTGCTCATATTTTGGGTTACCATGTACTGCTGATAGTCTAATATTGGGTTATCATTTGTCATTCATGATTACATAGGGATTAGGATATTTCATGGTTGCGCAGGATCCGGATTAACGTCTGTCGTGTGTGTTACCATATGTCATTGGTGCGCTTGGGATGTGTTTCCAGATGTCATTGGTGCGCTTGGGATGTGTTTCCAGATGTCATTGGTGCGCTTGGGATGTGTTTCCAGACGTCATTGGTGCGCTTGGGATGTGTTTCCAGACGTCATTGGTGCGCTTGGGATGTGTTTCCAGATGTCATTGGTGCGCTTGGGATGTGTTACCATATGTCATTGGTGCGCTTGGGATGTGTTTCCAGATGTCATTGGTGCGCTTGGGATGTGTTTCCAGATGTCATTGGTGCGCTTGGGATGTGTTTCCAGATGTCATTGGTGCGCTTGGGATGTGCTTCCAGATGTCATTGGTGCGCTTGGGATGTGCTTCCAGATGTCATTGGTGCGCTTGGGATGTGTTTCCAGATGTCATTGGTGCGCTTGGGATGTGTTTCCAGATGTCATTTGTGCTCTTGGGATGCGTTTCCAGATGTCATTGGTGCGCTTGGGATGCGTTTCCAGATGTCATTGGTGCGCTTGGGATGTGTTTCCATTGATACTCAGGTGTGTCATTTATACTGATACCCAGATGTCAGATTGCCATATGCTTGCCATATTACATTGATATGCAACAGTCGTGTTGCTTGGTAAATGTGTAAAGATAACATATAGTTTAAATTACTTGCATAATAATCTTGCAGAATGGACTGCAAGTTTTCAATACATTTTATAATATTTAATGTTGCTGATTTTATTATTTTTTATTTTTGAAACAAAATGTATTGTAAGTGAAAGAGGCACTCATTTGTGTGATTGGACAGGAGTGTGATGAGAACACGAGTAAACAACATTTTGGTAAATTAGTTTTTTTAGTATTTTGTGCAACTCCATAATTTTCTGTGTACATGAATCACAACCTGTAACATATGACATTTTGACTTTAATATCAAACCAGCAATATCGATAGAACTTTTCAATCAACTATAATAGTTGTCAATCTGCGAGTTGGCGTCACGCGCTTGCCCCGCAAAGCAAGGGATGCAGTTGCGGGGGGTTGAGGCCCACGTGACTTAGCTGCAATGAGCGCTGAAGGTGCTCATTGCAGGGATCGTGAGTCAACGGGACTCAGCGTGAGGTACGCAATACTTTATGACTTTAACGGCCGAACCTCCAAACTCGAAAGACCCACAAAAAACGCCAAATACTTAAAAAAAAAATGATGTGATCGGAATTCAGCTAAGCAAGGGGAAAAAATTATGGCCGAAAAAACGTAAATGGATGAAAACGAGGCAGAAGGCATTAAAAAAAAACATAAAGCCAGTAACACTTAACCCAAGGCAGTAATACTCATTGCAAGGCACCTAAACTCCACGAGAGGCGGCGGAGAGGCTCACAATGAGCGCTGAAGGCGATCAGAGGGGGAAGAGCATCGCATTGTGTGACAAACAGCATCCCTAGCCTTACCATTTTCTTGCCGGTATTTTTGATGGGCAAGTCGCTAATATTCAGTATTTGCTAGATTCCGTTATTGTAAAGTGAATTTGTCTGGAACATAATATATACCATTCTGCCCTGCTATATCCAGTTTCCTTTCTCAGCATCTGATATATGATAAGAGTTTGTATAGATAGTGATTAGTTATAGACTTGTGGAGGTATGAGCTCTATAGCCAAGTGGCTGAGCTGTGAAGAATATTATAGGTGAACATTTAGATTCAGCGTAGGCAACCACAAATAGGAATGGATTGAAAGCTCCTGCTTAAAGTAGACACATACATGATCCCTTTAAACCAGTCTGACTTTGACTGTATTGTTGATTGACATTCCAAGAAGGAGCTTTTACCATAAACCATAAGGTATCATTTTATGCTAAATGGATCAAAATATCTAATGGTTTGATGGCATTTCCATATTTTTGTATATAACTAATAAAAAACATACCAACATTCTTAATTATATTATATATTACAATTACAGTCTACTGGATACATTTTTGAGAATTAGGTTATTTAGTGGCAGCTCCATTGTTTGCTTGTGCATATTATCTACAATTTTTTCAGGGTGGGTGGGGGTATTGTGAAAGGCTTTATTTTGGGTTGCTAAAAGTCTGTGCATGAGTTTATAAAGAATGTCATGTAAGTATGACTAAGTTATTACATCTTACTCGTTAACACAAAAAAAGTACAGTGTCTAAATAAGGAAGGTTTGTGTCTACAGCGAGTGAGATCCGTGCTCTAGAGTAATCTAATGGAGTCGTTTTCTGTCTGTGGATAGTTTTACGGTCTCTGTCTGTAACCAGCATATGTCCAGGTGTTTGCATCTTATGAAAGATTGATGTGAGATCGTGTTAGGCTGCAAAGTACACACTTATATGGTTTGTGGTTAGATAGTGTTTTTAGTTACAAAATAAAAAATATCTGTAGCTCAGGAAAAACATCAAAGTAAAATCCAAGGTAACTTTATTTAATCTTAATTAAAAAATGTTCCACATATCGCAGATGGTACATAATTTCAGGTCCCCTGTTATTTTTGAGTTATCAACAAGATGAGATTTGTAATATATCAGTTTTTGAGAAGTTTAGTGATACAGGAAGAGAGATACTTCCACGCCCCATATTATAAGTCCTCATCCAGAAACAATATAAACAAGCTGCAGCTTTAGTGTTGATGTGAGCGGTCGATGAATATATCTAATTCATGCCTATCCTTTTTTTTTTTTTTCAGGGTGTAAATACAGAGCTTCTTACAGTCACAGTCCACAAGGTGTATTTGATTTTCTGGAAAGTGAAAAAAATCCACTAGTGTTTCACCCATTGAAATAATTTTTGACCGGTTACTATTTGAGTACAGTTATTTGAAAATTGCCGTCCCGACCCCTTTCTACATGTCTCAGGCAGGGGAATTATTATAAATACATTCTTCCCCATATAAGTTATTTTATTTAAAGGAAATGATAAAAATGAGAAATGATAGTAAAGAGCATATTACACTGGAGGGCAAAGGTGTAGAGAAAGGAGTAGATAACACTGTAATATAGTAGTTGAGGTTGATTTAAAAATTGTTAATGGTAGTACAGTACATTTCTCTGGAATAGAAAAAAACCTGATCCAGAACATTAATCAGAAGCTGACTGTAGGTGGATTGCCTCAAGTTAAAAGAAAATGCTGCAGAAGGTGAAATCAAGATGAATTATTGTATAGTTATTTCCTAAATGGGAATACTTTTGAAATTGAGAGGTGATAGAGTCCCAAATCAGACTGACTTAATTTGGTGAATGTATGAGGTATCCACCCCTTTAAAAAAAATCATAACATCATCACTGATTTGAGAGTGAAGCAACAGTAATATTTGTGACCAAGATTGGACAAGAGTCAATAGTTGGTGCCAAGTACCATTTTGCCTGTACATTTAAAGGACCACAATAGTTTGTGAAATGCTCTCCAGTTGAATTATCTAACAAACTAAAACAATAGCAGCTATATAAGCCACAAGAATAAAGTCACTTTACATAAAAACTACATTTTAGTAGACTCTGCTTATGTCATGGAAGCTTCCATCTTGGAATAACTAGTCAGCCTGTAGCCTGAGGAGGAAGGTTATCTTACTTTGGCTTGCTCCCTGTTCGGTCTTATTGTCAAGTGGAAATGTAAATTGGCAGTTTGCAACTTTTTTAGAAGCATTAACAAGTTCATCACATGAGAATACTATAAATTTAAGCGCATTTCTCGACTGCAGTTATACTGCCAGTGTATTTATCTGAAGAATACTGAGATTAAATATAAAATAAGACAGAACACTGTGGTCAGAATGGAAAGAAAACATTAAAAATAAATGTTTTCAGCTTCTCTCTAATCCTGTCTGACCTTTCAATCCAAGTAAAGCAAGAGATTTACTTTGTATAGTCTCTCTTCATTTTAAATCCTTTAAATTGTTGTATTGAAAGTCTTTCCATTGGCAGTATTTCCTTAAACCCCTTATTGGCCTCAGTACTTTTATGTGTACATCATCTTAATTGGTTGATTAGTACTGACTTTTGAGAAGGGCTTACTTTAATGTATTTCTACATACGTTTATGATACTTTTTATTTTTGTTTCTTCTTTTTTATGTATCCTATAAATAAATTCTAGACTTTTGTGTGATGATGCCATTTGCTATACAGACTTAGTGGCACGGTGTTGGAGTGTGGTTTTTAAAGACCTATCAGAAATACTTTAAGAAAGTAATTGAATCGGAAATCCTGTTTGGTTGACAACTGAGATTGTATTCACAAAGCTAAGATATTTGTTTATTGTCACTGTTATTTTCTCAGGTCCTTCTTTTTAATTAGAGCTATGTCTTCACCCTTTAGTGAATATGCTCTATTATTAACCACTGAGGAATTGTAAATATCTGATCTGACTAGTGAGAAACCGTTCACCACAGTTGAATTTGAGTGGTTTGGAGATGCTATTGTTATGTTAACTTCATAGGAAAAATTTAAATTTTGTGAAATCTTATAGCAAAATATATATATATATAATTTGATATATCTGAGGAAGTTTTTGCACCAAAGCAAAATTCCAATCTGGAGTATAATGTGCTCATAATTTTAATATATAAATTAAAAAAAAATAGAGTAAAAGAGTATAAATCTAAACCCCACCAATGTATGTATTGATGATGATCCTTTTGAAGCACATTTTTATTCTATGCAGTAGTTAAGTTCTGTATGGTGTGACCAATCATATTAGAATCTCTATGCAGTGGTCCATGGGAGCCTTCTGTTTCAAATGAAATCCCTAGTGAGACCTGATTAAACAGAACAGCAGCTTGGCTTTGATGTCTTCCGGAACATCTCTCCTATTTGAGACATCCTGCCTGGAAGTCTCTCTTAATGCTTTCCAATATCAGCTGACTCCTTGCTGCTTATACTTTGCTTCCTGTTGTATGGAGTGTGTTACATTTTTGATATGTTGTTGATTGTGAGCATAATGCTGCCTATATAAAAATACAGAGCACTGTTTTATATTACTTGGTGTATGAAAGTGAGAGGTCCCAAGAACTATATGGGACTGTCTTAGTAAACCGTCCCTATTGGACAGTGGTTCCTCAACTATTTTTCTATTGGATCACGTGAAAATTGGTCTTGGTTCCTTGAACTACTTGAAAGCTGCTTATGGTCTTCATGGGGCACTTTCTTATTTTTCTCTGTTTATCAGTTGGAATGTCTTGTGCTATAAGGTGGAGAGGTTGTGTATTTCTAAACAATTACACTTCTGTACTACATGTTTATTCACTTTTTTTCCATTTCATTAATCATGTTCATAACATTTTGCAATAGAAGTCATTCTGTGGATGAACCGAATAAAACCCACAGACCCCCATTTTGTAAATTCTGCTGTTGGATGACATGGTGTTGGATATGTACCCCTGGCCTCCCACCTTAGTCCTTCTAATTCATCAGACTTGAATAACCTTTGAAAATGCATGAGAAACCAGCGACCAACATTCAAATAAACATTTGTATTATTCATTTCATATTCTTTCTAGAGTTTTTATTTTTTCTTTTATTGTGCAGTTTGTGTTTTTTTTACCATACTTTGCTAACGTTTCTGTGCTTTTTGACTTGTTTACTACAGTAGTGGATTTGCATTTTTTTTCTGTATGTTTATGCACTTAAAATGTCTTCTCAGTTGATTTTAATTGTAATATAATTTAATAAAGTATATACTATTTTATCTACTTTTTTGTTTGTTTTCTGATTATCAAAACCATTGCTAAACAGATACATGTAATATATTTGCCTTATGGAAAAAGAGAATACATATAAATCAACATTCTCCAGATATTGTTAACTTTATCTTTATTTCTGACATTATGCATTGCATGTGTATATCTAGCAACAAGGGTGGAAATTTCCTGGTACCAGGGATCCTAAAATGTGGACTTTTGTCTCCTAAATATTTTTTCCAAAGTATAATGTATATCTCTATGAAGGATTTTCTTCCAGGCTCCTAGAAGCAGCCATATGGTTCCTATAAAATCTTCTTGGAGTGTTCAATATCTTATAATATATAAATATACATATTAGTTTTACAGAATTGCTCTTATTTAGCTTTAATACACAAATTCCAGTAATGTTAAGTAGTGCTTGTCCACTGACTGAGGAAATCCAATAAGTACTAGAGAGGCCAACTGCACTGTGCTTAAAATCTGCCATTTAAATCAGTGGGAGTCCGTTGCTTACAATGGTGCATATCAAGTTGCGTCCGATCTAAGGCCTTGCTTTTTCTGGCTATGTATTCTATACCGTTCATAACTAAAAAAAAAAAAAAAAAAAAAAATATATATATATATATATATATATATATATATATATATATATATATATATATATATATATATATAATCCTGGGAAAACAGGAAATTAACACAGGTAAATAATCCCATGCCCATATTTGGCCACACAGTACAGAGAACAATAGTTGCGGTCACATCACACATCTCCCGGTGCCTAGCTGGCTACTTGTTTGGTGCTTATCTGGCTTAAAAAATATTAAATTGCCCAATAAATACTTGTTTTGGTTCCTCTCTGCTTTGCTCACTTTAGACCAGCGGTTCTCAACCTTTCTAGTTCCGCAACCCTTTGATAAAATTTCCCAAGTTGTGGCGACCCCTAACAGTAAAATTATTTTTGTTGCTCCTTCATCGCTGTAATTTTGCAACTGTTAGGAATCTAAATATAAATATTCGATATGCAGGATGTATTTTTATTCTTATGAATTTAACATAATTAAAGCCTAGCGATTAATCCCCAAAACAATATGTAATATATATTGTGAAAGTTAAAAATAGTAAAGTTATGAGAATGGAAACATTTGTAATCATTATGATTAAACTAGGAAATTGCCAGTCAAAAATGACGCGAAAAAAATTGAAAGGCTGGCAAAGCTGTTTGCCATACAATTTGAGGCTTTTGCTCCTCTGAGCACCTGTGTTGGTCCCGCGTGCCTGGTGTTAGTGTAAATGTTACTGTTTTTGCCGTTGTGTATTTTCTAATCCTGTTACAGAATATTTACGTTTATTGTCCACCATTTTTTCCCCTCCCTCAGCCGATTTTTCGTTTGATGAAAAATATGGCTACAATTAGTCTGCAACCTCATTCCCAGGCTTCCCGGCTCTCCCTCTGTGCTGTGCGTTATTATTATTTTTTTAAGTATTTTGGTTCTTTTTCTATTTTTTCGAGTTACGCGTCTGAACCAACTGCGTGCCTCAACTGCTCGTCTCGCTTTGTGAGGCTTGCAGTGTAATGAGTGCCTTTGGCGCTCATTGCAGCCCAAGTCCCATTTGTTGTATGATTTATGTACATAGAGCAGTGGTTCCCACACCTCTCCTCAGGGATCCCCAGACAGGCCGGGATTTAAATTTAACAGTGTGTGAATACGGGTGAGGAAGTTAGAGGCTCCGTTGCCTCTTTGAATTCTAATTTCCTCACCTGTGTTCACACACTGTTAAATAGAAATCCCTGCCTGTCTGGGGAGCCCTGAGGAGAGGGTTGGGAACCACTGGTATAGAGTATCAATGTAGGAAAGAGTGCCGCATCCAAAACCCCATTATAAATGTGCTATGCGTGAGCAGGGTACCTAGTGTGAAAGTTTTTTTTATTTTTTTTTTATTGGCCAAAATATTTCTTCAGTTTTGTAATTTTCCTATGTGGCTTAAATTATTATTTCCAGCACTATATGTTACATACTATACATTACAAACCAGTTTGGTGGTTGTTGTTGTTGTTGTTGTTGTTGTTGTTTAGTTGTGTCTGAATCTCCATGACCCTATGGACCACATCAACCATACACATCTGATAGCCACTGCCCCTCTGACCTCCATCAAGCTCATGTTCATAACTTCACTAACCTCATCATCCCTTTTCTCTAGGGAATCCTATATTCTCATCATATGCCAACATATTGGAGCTTTAGCCTCATGATCAAACCTTCCAGTGAACTGTTCAGCTGCATTTGGTACCTCCATCCAACTTCCCTATTGATGCGACTTGAGTATTAAATACATATACAGAGAAACAAACTGACATCAGTTTTTTAAGCTGCTCTTGCACATTGCCCATAATAAGGAAACCTAAGGAGTATAATTTAACTAAATAAGTGGCCCTGCATCCAATGATCCTGTAACATGAGAAAAAAGATTTTCAGTGTCATCATTAGTTTCTTTAAGGAGAAAAACATGTTGTATAATATTCAGTAATTGGTTGTAGACAATGGAATTTCTCCCCCCTATACATTTAGATATATATGATATTTTCAGTGTAATATAACAGTTTATAATAGGTTAGTTACTTATTTCCATTTTAGACGTTATGTAGGCATTATCCAGTTTTGGAGTCATTATATCCTTTGGGAGCACGGGATAGTCAAACCTAATTTTGTTGCTTTGCATTTTTATAAAATGCTTTTTGTCTTATGTTACCAAAGCATGAATGCTCATGTAATTACCAGATGTTTAGTTCTGCTGTTTGATTTTTTTTTTTTTTTTTTTGCAACCTTATATTAAATCAATGGGAGTAACTTTTAAAAAAAGTAGGCCTCTGAAATAACTACATATGCAGTATAATTTTGTCAGACTTAATACATGACATCATTTATAGCATTCTGCAAACCTATCAGCCATCACGGTCATGGGTAAAATGTGCAATTTATCCGACTTTAAAAAAGGGATCGTCATTGGCTTCTGGGCCATGGATTGCACTATTTCTGAAACAGTGCAGTTTGGGAGCTATTCACATGCTGCTGTGGTTAAAGTGTACCATGATTGGACAAATGGTACCATTGTGACAAAAACATCGGGGAAACTGCAGAGCACCACGTGCCATTGATGTCAGAGGTGAATATCGACTGCAAAAGTGTTGAGGGCCAACTGGCACGCTATAGTCGAGCAACTCGCCGTCCAAACGAACAAGACATGTCTAAAACGACAGTACCGCCAACCCTTCTGTGTATTGGGGCAAACGGCTGGTCAATGACCGGTGGGGTATCTCAAGGTTCTATCCTAGGTCCTTTTCTCCATCTGTACTTCCTCACTTGGTACCTTAATAAAATCTTTTGGATTTCAATTCAATCTATATGTAGATGACACCCAAATCTACCTCTCTGCACCACAACTATCCCCCCTCTCTTCTAACTCTTGTTGCCAATTTCATCTCTAGCATATCCTCCTGGATGTCTGCCAGTCAACTCAAACTAACAATCTAATATCTTTAATTACAAATTGTACTTTTATTTTTTTTATTATTAGGCAACGGTATAAAATGTACATCTGTTCAAAAGATATACCAAAACTTTGACATAATTGGAGAGTTACATCATCAGTATGCAAGAAAACAAAACTGGGCAGACACAATACTGTGAAACAAATGGATGATGAGGCAGTGTCAATGTTGACATGAGGTCAAGGAGCTATCCCCATCTGTGGGAAGGTCTAAATAAACCTAAGTTGCCTACAACTTTTCAATCCTTAAGGAGAAAAGCAACTGTAAATGAAACCTCATAAAGGCCTCTGTGTAAAATGCACCAAGAGCCAAAAAAGAGCTATAATATGGAAAAAGAATATATAGCTCATATTGAAGTAAAATAAATACATAAAACACTGTAAGTAAAAAAAAAAAAAAAAAAGGAAAATTTAAAATCATGTCCCAGGTGTGTCCAAATTAAAGTCCAAGAGACTATTGGCGTAAAGTCACCTCCAGCACAGAGATTGCTAGTAAGGCGAAGTGTTAACTCCGTCCCCCTTACTTATGTCATAGGGGGGCTATAAGACAAATTGTATTTATAACGGTGACACTTCACTGAGAACATTTACCAACTATTTTTTATCCCATAACCTTGTATTGAGTGTCGTCCTGTTTGTTTATAGGAAATAAACACAGTCACTGGCTGCTGACTTCAGATTATTAACTGATTTTAACAAGTGTCTTTTTCCCTGCCGGTAATCATTATTATTTATCTAAAAGGCAAAAAAACTTGTTAGCCATTAATGTCTTTGGGCCTTTCCTTGCTGGAAAAATGTACTGAAATCCACATAATGTTGTTACATTATTGAATGTTCTGGAGATGAGATGCCGATTTATTCTTGTTGATTGATCTGCTATGTGGTTTTATTCTTAATTTTTTTTTTTTTTTTTAAACTTAAAGTTTTAGTGTGAGGTGACCACACTGTTTAAATGCCTGATAGATAACTTACTCTAACACGTATTTGAACTTTACTAAAGTGGCCATGATTTATATGAGATATGGAAAATATTTTCACTACTCAAAACTTCACCCTAAGCTTTAACCTAATGTTTTAACGGGAACATCGTTTTCTGTAAGGTAGAATATTATTGTAACTTTTACATAAATCATCTTTATGAAGTACAAATGACTGGGTAATATGATTTCTGAGCATAAAGACCTTCATTTATTCCAGTAACGAGAAGAGTAGTGATGTAAATCATATGACTGGGATGGAAGTGACTTTGTTTTTGATATTATCTGTGATTTTCTTTTATCTTAATAGTAGATTTAATGAAAGAACGAAAATTTCCTTTGAACATTTTTCTTATAAACAACGTTTTGTAAGTAATTTAACTTTACTCATTAGTGTAATCTAGTTTACAAACATATTTATATCTGTTTTTTGTTAATTAGAAAATGCATCACAACTTTCATGCTTTATCGCTACAAATGGTGAAACTTACTAGGAAATTGCCCGTCAAAAATGACGGGAGTAAAATTGTAAGGCTAGCAATGCTGTTTGCCACTCAATGCGAGGCTATGGGCCCTCTGAGCACCTTCCGCGCTCATCGCGTGTCTCGCAATGAGCGCCTCTCGCCCTGTGTGTTTATAGGTCTCACGCTTGAGTGTTAATGCCTTGTGTTAATGTTAGTGGCTTGGAATAAGTTTTACTGGGTTTCGGTAAGTGTTACTTAGGACTATTTTTTACGTCCTTCGGCTTAGTTTCGTTGTTTTTGCGTTTTTTTCGGCAGGTGTTTTTTCTCTCCGTTATGCAATTTTCGATCATGGAAAAAACGGCAAATATGCATGAAATTTAGTTGCAACCTGACTCGCAGGCTCCCTGCCTTTCCCACTTTGGTGTGTGTAAGTTAATTTGAGGCATATTTGTAGTTTTTTTTCATGTCTTTTTCAGTTTTGTGATTCTGCCGTTTTTTTTAAGTCGTAATTTTGCAAGGTGCACAGTACATGTACATGTTTCGGACCTAAGTCCGGGTCGTAAGTCCTGCGTGCCTCACCTGCTTGCTTCGCATGGCTCCCAGTGCAATGAGCGCCTTTGGGGCTCAATGCACCCTAAGTCCCGTGTGGTGGACGGCTTGCCTCGCTTTCTGAGGCTCGCAATGTGTTACTAACATCGTAAGCGTTCAACACACTGCCAACTATTATAGTGATCTTGTTTAAAGCAATTAAATATAACCGCAACACATGACCATAAAGACATATCATTTTTTTTTATGTGAGGCGTTGACAAAATGTCAAAAAAGGACAAGTAAGGTGGCTCTAAGCAGGAACTTTTTGACAAAATGTACCTGAAATTTTGTGTGTGTAAATATGTATTTATAGAAAATTATAGCTGCCAATCGCAGGCAGCTGTAATATTGTTTCAAATGACTGGGAAGACAGTTTGTGCAGAAAAGCATCATACGATTTGTAGTCTTGTTTTGTCCTTAACAAAGAAGCAAGGAGCCAGGCACTGATCTGTAGATCTCTGCATTGTACTGCTGTTGGCTTGAAGGTTAGTAAAGGGTTATAACTGTATCCAAATGCAGCGTTTCTTTTGGTAGGTACACTGTGCCTATGTAAGTAAGTGTGGGAACCATTTTTTTTAAATATATTAAATCTGTTTGTGTATAGAATGACTCCATGTAATGTGTGTTTCTGATATACGCAGCAGGTGTTCGATTAGAAAAAAGGTAAAAACAGGGAACTTAGATATGCCTTAAAGACATCCAAGGTAAAAGTGTTTCTTTGTGAATGTCTCTCATAACCCTGTTGCCTCTTACAAAATATGTCAGTTTATTTTAATTTCTTCGTACTCAGAACATATACAATATCTCACAAAAGTGAGTACACCCCTCACATTTTTGTCAATATTTTATTATATTTTATTATATATTTTCATGCGACAACACTGAAGAAATGACACTCTGCTACAATGTAAAGTATTAAGTGTACAGCCTGTATAACAGTGTAAATTTGCTGTCCCCTCAAAATAACTCAACACAAAGCCATTAGTGTCTAAACCATTGGCAACAAAATGAGTATACCCCTAAGTGGACATGTCCAAATTGTGCCCAATTAGTCATTTTCCCTCTCCGGTGTCATGTGACTCGTTAGTGTTACAAGGTCCCAGGTGTGAATGGGGAGCAGGTGTGTTAAATTTGGTGTTATCGCACACGCACTCTCATATTAGTCACTAGAAGTTCAACATGGCACCTCATAGCAAAGAACTCTCTGAGGATCTGAAAAAATTATTGTTGCTCTACATAAAGATGGCCTAGGTTATAAGAAGATTGCCAAGACCCTGAAACTAAGATGCAGCACGGTGGGCAAGACCATATAGCGGTTTCACAGGACAGGTTCCACTCGGAACAGGCCTCGCCATGGTTAGCCAAAGAAGTTAAGTGCACATGATCAGCGTCATATCGAGAGGTTGTCTTGGGGAAATAGATGTATGAGTGCTACCTTTATTGCTGCAGAGGTTGAAGGGGTGGGGGAGGGGGTCAGCCTGTCAGTGCTCAGACCATACAACGCACTTCATCAAATTGGTCTGCATGGCTGTCGTCCCAGAAGGAAGCCTCTCCTAAAGATGCACAAGAAAGCCCGCAAACAGTTTGCCGAAGACAAGCAGACTAAGGACATGGATTACTGGAACCATGTCCTGTGGTACAGTGAGACCAAGATAACCTTATTTGGTTCAGATGGCGTCAAGCGTGTGTGGCGGCATCCAGGTGAGGAGTACAAAGACAAGTGTGTCTTGCCTACAGTCAAGCATGGTGGTGGGAGTGTTGTGGTCTGGGCCAGCATGAGTGCTGCCGGCACTGGGGAGCTACAGTTCATTGAGGGAACCATGAATGCCAACATGTCCTGTGACATACTGAAGCAGAGCATGATCCCCTCCCTTTGGAGACTGGGCCGCAGGGCAGAATTTCAACATGATCAAGACCCGAACACACCTCCAAGATGACCACTGCCTTGCTAAAGAAGCTGAAGGTAAAGGTGATGGACTTGCCAAGGATGTCTCCAGACCTAAACCCTATTGAGCATCTATGGGGCATCCTGAAACGGAAGGTGGGGGAGTGCAAGGTCTCTAACATCCACCAGCTCTGTGATGTCATCATGGAGGAGTGGAAGAGGACTCCAGTGGCAACCTGTGAAGCTCTAGTGAACTCCATGCCCATGAGGGTTAAGGCAGTGCTGGAAAATAATGGTGGACACACAAATATGACACTTTGGGCCCAATTTGGACATTTTCACTCAGGGGTGTACTTACATTTGTTGCCAACGGTTTAGACATTAATGGCTGTGTGTTGAGTTATTTTGAGGGGACAGCAAATTTACACTGTTATACAGGCTGTACACTTACTACTTTACATTGTAGCAGAGAGTCATTTCTTCAGTGTTGTCACATGAAAAGATATAATAACATATTTACAAAATGTGAGGGGTGTACTCACTTTTGTGAGATACTGTAAGTGTCTCTCCAAGGCTTATTAACATCAGATAGCTTTACCTATCTATAATTACATTGCAAGCCAGTTACTTAAGGGATATGTTGAGGCTGCTGATACAATACCAATTTAATTTGCAGTCCAATAAACCTAGATGGTAATATCTACCATGAGAAGCAAAACTGCCGAAAACCATTTAATGATTAGTGGCAGCGGGGGCTTTGTATAATGAAAGTGAAAACCATGTCTAACAATCCTAATGCTGACTTTTGAAAATCTAACCATTTTGTGGTGTACGTTGTACACAGAGTCCATTACAGTAGATATTGTATAAAATTGCTTGGGAACCGACCTAGCAATCTCAATCTTGGAATGTCCTGTAGATAATTAAGTTGTGGTCGGCCCTTGGAAGAAAAAAAAATCTGAAACTATGATTTTTATAAACACGCTACAATAACATTTCTTTATATTTAACAGTTTCTTATAGAAAGTCGATACTCTCACGAGGCATTGATTAAAGGTAAAACATCAAGAAAGAAAAAATATTGAATTAAAACTTCACTTACAATGTTGACAGTTGACCCGTAATACTGAACAGATGTGCCCGCTGCTCAGATTATCTGCCTTCTAAGCTAACTTGCAAAGGTTTTAAGTGACAGCTACAAATTTTTGATCACATTTAATAATTTGAAAATGCAGCTTTTCTCCGGTTCTGTTATCATTCCCACAAATTTCGACAACAATTAATGAAGCTGTAAAGGATTTGGGGTTTTGTTATTCACTGCATGTTCATCTTAATGTTTTTTAATATATTGGATTGTACATAGATGTCCATCTTTGGAGTAAAAAAATATGTTTATGGGAAATAGCTAGTGTAAAGCTCTTTAAAGATAGTTGTTTGAGCTTTCTCTTTTAAACACACTCGTGGGCAGGATTATTTCACACTTAGAAGGCAGACAGCAATATATTGTAAAAGACAGAACAAAATATTAGAGGCCATGGTTTCTATGTAGGTCTGTGAAGAAGACGTTACCAAAACTAGTATTTACTTTTTTTGCATAAGATTTAGGTATGCATCTACCTATTTCTTTTTTTTTTTTTTTATATATTTTTTTATTGAGTATCAAGGTAATACAATAATACACATGTTTCAACGATAAAACAAAAATGATATAGACAATGTCCTTGAAAAATATAAACATACAAATAAATAACCTTTTAACTTCAATTATCGACTTTTTGCTTTCTCTCTCTTTTTTTTGTTTTTTTGTTATATGAATTCAGATTACTTACATATAAAAATACAGGTTATCAAACTTGTAACCTAAAAACAAAGGAAAAAACACGCCTAGGGTAAAGGGAAGGGGGGGAAGGAAGAACAGGAGAAGAGAGGGATATGGAAAATCAGGAACCACACCCTGATTGTCCTAAGAATTAGAGAACTCTGTAACTTTACCATCCGATCTTAAGGATCCAGGTGTCCCAGCATGAAGCCTATTTCTTGTATGATTGATTCAGGTCAGCTGAGATAACGCTCATATCATATATGAACTTAATCTTACGTAAAACTTCACTATATGTGGGTATTCCGATTTCCAGGCTTTAGCTAGCGTAACTCGAGTTGCCAAAAACACTTGGGCCCTCATTCAATTGCAATTTGGCCAATTGAATAGGGGTCTAAATAAGCACATAACATATATTTTTTAAAGAAGTTTTTGGTTAGTAAAAACCTTGCTTTTGGATAGATGTTTACTAACTAAAAACTTCTTTAAAAAATATATGTGATGTGCTTATTTAGACCCCTATTCAATTGGCCAAATGGCAATTGAATGAGGCCCTTCGTGTGACAAAAGTTGAGTCTGTTTACTAAGGTGCATCTACCTATTTCCATGTTTGGGTGTATATAAATAAACATTAAAGGTATATCTAAGTTTCCCTGTTTTTTACCTTTTTTCTAATGTAAAACACCTGCTGCTTATATCAGAAACACACCTTACAGTGAGTCATTCTATACACATACAGATTTATTTATTAATTTATTTATTTAAAAGTAAAACGTGTTTTCCACACCCCCAGAGCTGCTTCCATGGGCACAGTGTACCGACCAATAGAAACACTGCATTTGGGTATGGATTTTTAACCCTTTACTAACCTTCTAGCCAACAGCCGCACAATGCAAAAATCCACTCAGCCGTGTCTGAGCTCCTCATAACTTCCTGTTCCTGGGTAAAAACAAGACTACAAACTGGCTTTACAGATTGATGCAATGTATTGGCTGCCTGTGGCCAAAATTAAATATGAATTTTATGCAAATTTTTGCAGGTATTTTCAGGGTTGTCAACTCACCAAATCAACTATTTGCAAAGAGATTTAGCAAACATCAGGTTACGTTTAATATATATTTTGGTATTTTTTTCATGCAAAAAAATATTTTCATACACTACTAATTCTCCTCTATATCAGATGCATTCATAATCCAGAAAACTTAAATATGCCTTTAAGTTCTGTTGACCACATGAGTCGCGTCACTGGACATTGTTATGTTCTCAATTAATGTTTATGTATACAGGTAGTCACCGGGTTATGGACAAGATATGTTCCCGAGAACGTCTTTAGGCCGGATTTGAATGAAACTCGGATCCCTGATGAATAATAATACCAATACTATAATGGCTCATATGCTGTAACAATAATACAGTGTAATACTGTAATAATAGTTACTGCCCTGTACTGTATAATGTCATTAATATAACAGCCAATGCATCTGTAGTTCCTATCTCCTCCCTCTCAAGCTGAGTAGTGGAGGAGGGAGAGTGAGTGAAGGGAGACATAATGCTGGATCAGTGAGCAGACAGACTGGCCATCCTATGTGAGGCTGGGGAAAGAGTGCACAGCTCAGGAGAGGCGGATAAAAAGAAAATAATCGTTAAAGTCTCCCACAAACTGTTGTGTGTTTAGGCATAAGAAGAGCAGAGAATCAGGCGAAGAGTGAGGAGGTGAAAGACTAGGAGAATTACCAAGCAATTATTGTTTCATATATGCTCTGTTTAAAAAAAAGAAAATTAGCTGTGAAAGGCTTCCTGAGCATAATTTGTGTATTTAATATACATAGTGATTGTGTCATATCACTTAAACATATAGGCATAATAGAAAAATTACATGTAATATATATTTTTTTTATATAAGATGGGTTATATACCAAACATTTGTCCATTGTATATACTTGAACTATATAGGTGGAAGCAAGTATATTATCTACAGGAGATATAACTAAAAAAAAAAACTCATCTTATCCTAAGAAATAATTTATTTTTTAAGTGGGTACCAATAAAGATAGTAAGTTTGTTGTAAATACTCTGTTGGTTGTAAATCATTGTTACTCTCCGTTAACTGTACAATGTTTGACTCTGTTGGGTCTGCAGGTATCCATGATACTTTGGTGAAAGTGTGTAAGAAGAGTATTTCCATTTCGTGAGAATCTCTTGCATCAGCTGATTTTAATTAACCTGAGTTTATTAACTTTCTACTTGTGGGCCTTTGAAGGGGAATGGGTGTGGTGAACATTTCAATATTCTCCAATTATCTACTGACCTCTCCCTGTTCCCTTCTCCACCCTTCCCTCCATTCTTTGTTTCATCACCTGGGAGCTCGTCATAGGGGTATTTTTCGAAAAAAAAAAAAAAAATCATGTCAATGGCTTACACAGCTGCTAATGTTGTTAGTTTATTATATACATCACAAAGAAGTGAGTTTTTTCTTAAACTACAGTTGTCCTTGAATGGGCCACTAAACATCTGGTTTAAGTCTAATTTAATTATATATATCCATGTACCTACTACATTATTTATGTATTTATTTATATATATATATATATATATATATATATATATATATATATATATATATATATATATATCCCTTTTATTTTACTTGTTGTATTATTTAATTTTTTTTATTTGCTAGTTTTTTTACTAAAGCTATTCTAATTTAAAAAATGCAGAAAAAATAGTATAAGGCGTAGCTATTTTTTGTTCTTGTTTTTTTGAAGACCTCATTAAAAAGAGCCAAACCTTTTTTTTTTTTTTTTTTTTTTTTGTGCTTGGGGCATTGATGTAGAAATGATTTAATTTTCACAGTATAAGAGCAAATCCAGCCCCCCTCAAAATATATATTCTTATGTTTTTATAACTAATTTTTGCTATGCAATATATATACTTTTAATGAAGCAATTTGTATTGCCAGCTATCTAAATTTTAGTAAGTTATATTATGAGAAAAAAACATTAATCCACTGCTATGTTTATACTCGATTAGATGTTGCTAAACTTTTCTGTAATTTTATTAAGAACACTTTATGGTATTCTCCAATATGCCCTTCTCTAATGTCTTTGCAAAGAATATTAAATTAATTTAAATATAACAACTTTAATCATTTGAGGCTATGATCTTGGTTATAGAACTGTTAAAGCAAGGGAATACAAAAAAAAAAAAAAAAAATCACTATTTCCAGATATTCATTTACATATTAGTGAAACGTTTATAAAAGCATTATCTTATTAAAACATCAGAAACTATATTTTTTTTGCTTTTTTTTGTCTGTCATGTAAGCCAAAAAAGATTTTAAAAGAAAAGCTATACCTAAATGTATATACAATTGCACACATTTGCTTACATTTTACATTTTATAAAACATAGGAATATTTCTAATAACATTCCAAAAAAAGGTTAAATCCTATTAAAAATATTACTTTTCCATACAATTCTACTTTAATTTAAGTCATTGTTTTCAAGAAATATTTTTACTTCTGGTAAAGATTGAGTCATGGGTAAATTATTTAGTTTTTCCATTTACGTCAAGGACCAAAAAAAGCAGAAACAAAAACAATTATTAAAGTAAATACTTCAACTTTATTAAATAATTACATGCCATAATAACAATAATTGTCAATTTAATGTACAAGAGTATTTACTTTATTACATGAAATTGAGTTAGAGACCATAATTACATTTTCTAAAAAAAATAGGAAAATATTTTATACGTAATACATGTTAAAAAAAATCCAAAATATTTTAATAAACCATGTAATGTGCAAAGCAAATCTTGTCTTATAATTATTCTCTGCTAATTAACCAATAAAATCTATCTTCTTAAGATCAAAGGTTGTATTTTTTTTAATGTTACACTTATTATATTAAATCGCAATTGGTAATATATATATATATATATATATATATATATATATATATATATATATATAAATATATATATAAATGTAAATATTGCCTGTACATTGCAAATTAGTATAGAGACTAAAGATGTATTAAAAATGATGTATATTAATTTTAGTATTTATAGAACATATTTTTCACAAAAAAGGACCGCTTTCAACACTTGATTATTTAGAATGTATTAAATAATTCACAAAGGAAGTACCCCATTTATTTTCAATACCTCAATGTAAAAGTTTAATGCCCAGTTCTGAACCTTTTCCACAGACTGATTTTCCTCAGTGGTCTTCCTTGAATAACCACTGTAGACCTATGTGTTTAATATATTTGATAATATAAAAATTATTCTTAGAAAGTAAAGGAATGCAACATTTATTTTAAGGACAATTCTATGCAATGTAACTATAAACATGCATCCATAAATTAGAGGTAACCTGGAATGCAGACGCATTTAGCAACTTCAAGTGAAATATGGCCATTCTACATGTTGGTGCTTTCAGTGGGACAAAGGAAAATCTAAGCTATATTCAAAGCTCTTTACCCATTGGGACATTGGCTTAATCAAACAGCTGAAACAGAGCAATGACTATCCACAGTACAGAATAAGTGTATATAATAGTTTTTTTTATAGACTTACCATCGCACATGCATTTATAATGATTACATAATGAATTAAGCATAATAATTTTCTGGATTAATGTATTTTATTTAAGAAATTAATGTTGGAATACTTCTTGAAGAATAATTTCCAGTATCCTACATCCTATGGCTTGGTTTGACATAGTTGGGATATTACATAAAACATTATCCAAGTCATTGTCTACTGCCTATTTATCTCAGACTTGCTCTGTAAGTGGCCCAATAATTAACAACATCTGCAGCAGATTCCAAATCCCAAGCACTATCACCCTGTCGTGGCCTGTCAGTCATTTGCAAACAGCAATTTTCAAGATGTTCTGTTTTTAAAGTCCCCAACTGAACTAAAGTGCAATGAAGATCACAGGCGTCTGTCTGGGTGGTGGTCAGAGCCAAGGCGAAAACTAATCTTGTGTGACCCCGGTCTGTGTGTGTGTTTTTTTTTTTTTTTTTTTTTTTGTTTTTTTTATAATTACGGATTATATTTTTTAACCCCTTGTGACTTGCTTGAATTCTGCTTATTGAATTCTTCATTTTTTGGGAATATTGGCTTGTTGAGGATAGCTATACATGCTCAGGTTGTGACAAGAAATATAAAAATATGTCTTCATATTAAAGTAGTGATTTGTTTTAATAGAAAATGTACACCGTAAAAAAAATAAAATAAAATAATTTTATATTTATATATATATATATATATATATATATATATATATATATATATATATATATATATATATATATATAATGTGTCTTTTTATAAAGATATCCTTTTTTACATTAATTTGATTCAGTAGAAATGGACTGTGCAATGCAACCTATAACAAAGACAATATTAATCAAGATCTACTGCATAAGAGTAATTTATTACAATAATACTTTTTATTATATATAATTGAATATCCCACTTTATATTATTATTTCAGTAACATCATTTAGTTTGCATTTGAAGAACAACCCAGCTTTTGAAGTATATTTTTCTGTGTGATAAAATTATTTTTCTAAGAACATTGACAAGAAATGTAAACCAATTGGCCCATTGGCTGGGTCTAGTTTAATTGATATAAATTATTGCATTTTATGTATTGCAGGTATTCTTGAATTTCTTTGGTTTGTTTGTTTGCCCTTTTCTGCTAGAAGGCATTTACCCACTACTGTTTATGTAATTGTGTATATTTTATTATTTTTTTTATAAAATTAATTTTAAATGCCTGTCATTTTCAAAAATCTTTATCTATGTTTTGACTGCATATGAGCCTTTTACATATCCAATGTGCTTTTGAATTTCTTCTATATTTTTAGAATTATCTACCAAAATATTAGCAAGATATATATTGCCACTAATAATTTCACAAATACAATGAAGTGTTTTATTATACATTTAGACAATTATGTCTTAATAAAAAACCTGCTTGAAATGTATGGCTACATTCCAAAATAACCGCTCACATATATGATATTTCCAGCACTAAATGGGTTAAGCAAGTAATCTGAACTGTGTTTAACAATTAGATTATTTTTCTTGGCCTAGTGATGCCTTTGAAATGCCAGGACTCCCCATGTTATCTGGGAGCCGGAGTCATGTTTTCGCTACTGAAATAATGGCATCCAGCTTGTATTTTCACCTCTTTAATTCTCCCAGGTCACAAAGCTCATTAAAATGATCTTTGCAGGGATTAAAGAGTTTGCATGGTCAAGAAACTCCTATTAAGCCTCTGGAAACCCAACTCTGCTTTGTGGTTACTCATGTGTGATTTGAGGTCACAACAAATTTGCCTTAATATGGGGTCAATTTTAGGCTCTTCTGTAATGATATAATTATCAGTTATAGTCATTAATTTTAACCTTTTTCCTACCAAATGGCAACTCTTTAGACTCTCTCATGCCCGAGGCTTGTATAAATCCTCCAAAACCCTTCTATTTTGAAATAAAAACGAAATTCTAGCCAATAATTGCAGTTTGATCAAATACTTAAGGGTGCTCAAAGTCTGAATTAAGACGCAGGCCCACCTGTTGACTACCCCTGACTTAGGTTGTAGGAAGGTGTTATGACAGGGTTTCACAAGTTTATGCCATTTTACTGAGGAGCCAATTCTTCAAGAGTTAGTAGATACCAGCATTGGTTGATCCCAGTAAATAGCCTAACGCTCCTGAAGCTGTTCTATATGAAGAGTATTTATTCGAATATTAAAATGTATACGTGCTAGTGATGTCGCGAACATCAAATTTTTGGTTCGCGAACAGCGGACGCGAACTTCCATCAAATGTTCACGAATGGGCGAACCCGGCGAACCACCATAGACTTCAATGGGCAGGCAAATTTCAAAACCCACAGGGACTCTTTCTGGCCACAATAGTGATGGGAAAGTTGTTTCAAGGGGACTAACACCTGGACTGTGGCATGCCGGAGGGGGATCCATGGCAAAACTCCCACGGAAAATTACATAGTTGATGCAGAGTCTGGTTTTAAGCCATAAAGGGCATAAATCACCTAACATTCCTAAATTGTTTGGAATAACATGCTTTAAAACATCAGGTATGATGTTGTATCGATCAGGTAGTGTAAGGGTTACACCCGCTTCACAGTAACAGACCAATCTCCCCGTTTAATGCACCGCAAACAGTCCCTTTGCACAACTGCAAACTCCCCATTTGCACAAGGTTGGATACCAAGCTAGCCATGTCCCGTTCCTTGTCCTCACTGATGTCATTGAAGGTCTCTTCCTCCACCCAGCCACCAAGGGTCCCTGAAAGGTGACAAAAAGCCCCCTGGGACGCCTGCTGTGTTTGGTCTTCCACCTCCTCAAAGCCACCTTCCTCCTCTGACTCCTCTTCTTCAGACTCCTCTCTCTGCGTTGCCTCTGTCTGCGTTATTATAAGGTGTGTACTGTTAAGTAGTACTATTACTATCGGTTTAATCCCTGTTACGTCCACTATTAGGGGACGTGTATATGGCATGGATTTTGGAACAGGGAGATGGAAAAAGATGCTTGGTCGAATATGAGTGTCACTGTGCACTGGCAAAAGTTGGCAGAGTAGATGCAATAGGCTTCAAACACACGCCTGTAGGCAGGCAATTGCTATTCAATCTATTACAGTCAAAAAAGTGTTGTTTTTATTTCACTGAGCACAATATAAGCTGTTAGGTGTTAGCCTGTCACACACACACACACACACACACTGGCAGGCAGGCATATGCAATTAGATTACAGAGAAAAAAATTATAAAATAAAATAAATGATGTTCTTGCCCTAAAAAGGTCTTTTTGGGTTGCTGTCCTTGCAGCAGATATCAGATGAGTCCTTCAGGTCTGTAGTGGAAGCTAAATACACAGCCTGGCTATTTCCCTATTAAATCTCCAGCAGCTACACTATCTGTCCTCTCACAACGAATGCAGCTTCAGAGTGATTCTAAAATGTATGCTGTCCTTCAGATGGAAGGCCCTGGAAGGGAGTGTATGCTGCTGATTGGCTGGAATGTGTCTGCTGACTGTGAGGTGCAGGGTCAAAGTTTCCTCAATGATAAAGAATAGGGGGCGAACCCAAAAGCGCATGTGTTCGCCGTCCGATGCGAACATGCCAAAATCGCAGCGAATAGTCCGCGGGCGACTGTCCGCGACATCTCTAATACGCGCCAATTCTGTTCCTCCAGATGACTATAATAGATCTTTCATGCACTTTGAGTTCTGCGGCTCTTCTGTATTGACACCGTTCACTCCGTGTCCAAAAAAATATGAAAAGAAGGGTAGGGTAAAAGAGAGTGCACCACTACAGAGTGAAGATCATTCACAGAGTTGACCTTAGCATGTACATGCAGACGTATATTACAATGGACTCTCACCTGAATCGACCTCAAAAGACTGAGGTATGTTTTTGCATTGGTTGAATAACCAATAAAGTCTCTGGTGACTTTACTCCTTTACCTGGTTATGGGCGATGATCGTCTGTATGGGGATTCTAAGGTCAATTCAGTGAATGATCTGCACTATATAGTGGTGCGCTCTCTCCTACCCTTCTTGTCTTTACTAAGGAGTCAGTCAACCTTTCTTTGTTGTTGTTCAGTCGTTTCCGTATCTCGGCACACCAGACACAACTATCATTATGTCTCTGGTTGTGCTTATCCATAAGGTTTTCTTGGCTGATACTGAATTGGGTTGCTGGTTCTTTCTCCAGTAGACCACAATTTTTCTGACCTCTTTGCTATGTCCTACCCATCTTGGATAACCTTACATGATATAGCTTACAGATTTATTGAAGTACCTAAGCCCCTTCTCCATGATAAGGTAGCGATCCAGAAGTGGCAACCTTTCATATGAAGCATTAAATATTGGGTCTATATGGTAATATGTAGAATAAGAACAAAAAGTTAAGAACCAGAAGTCACATTTTGGATCTTTTGTACCTTGACACCCAGGGTTTGTCCAGACCTCTGATCTGTTGTAGTCTAAGAATATGGAACAATATTATGGTGATATGTTCAATATCATCATCATCATCATCTCCAGCATTGGTTCCTAAACCCCTACTCAAGACCCACCAGACAAGCCATGGTTTGGATCAAACATTGTGTGGACAAAAGTGAGGCAACTAGTATTCAACAGGCTGGAGAGCCTCACATTTCTTCACCTGAGTATTCACATAGTGTTTGACCTAAATCATGGTCTTGAGGAGATGTTTGGGAACCACTGATCTACAGTGTGACTGGAAGATGATTCTCTAGATTAAGTATAGAAAGTTTTAAAAAGTAGGCCCTTCAACTTATTCTGTACCAGTATGTATGATTGTGTTCATGTAATGGCATTATATGTTGGCACATCATAATATATGTATGATCTAAAAAGTCTGTATTGGCAAGAGAAGCTTTAATAACCGTGATATCTAAAGCTTGGTGTAGAGAAAAAGCAAGATGTGACATGGAAACCATCTAATATATTGTTATTTAACAAAGTAAAGAGGAAAATATGTTTAATTAGTATGTGCATTCCCTCACGTATAATTTTAAAAATCACAGAAATATTTTGAGTGGCTGTTACATTTCTGAAAACAAGCTTATTTTGATCTTCTTAATGCCTTCAAACTAATAAATATTATTAGGTAGAACCTGGATTAATTTAAATTACTTTTAGAAATACAAAAGTGCACATGCTTTTGAAAGAATGCTTAGAAAATTATACAATTTAGTGAAGCAGCCAGTTCTTTGTAGATTCAAGAGAATCCGTAGCTTGTGATCTGGGCAAAATAAGATCTAATAACTCAAAACAGAACCACAGCTATAAAAAGATAGAAGATCAGAGAACACACAGGATATTTATTGTAGAATAGTATAAATACAGTTAATATTTTCATGGACTCTAATATAACATATACTCATTTTTCTTTCATGTAGAAAAAAGAGCTGCCTTGTTTTTTCTATGGCTTAATTGAGACTTTCCATCTAACTCCCATTTGAAGTTTTTTATGAATTACTAGCGACTTGCCTGTCAAAAATGACGGGGCAATACAATTTTAAGCTATGGCAATGCTGTTTGCCACACAGTGTAAGGCTTTTGCTCCTCTGTGGACCTTCGGCGCTCATTGTGAGCCCCGCGCTGAAAGCCTTCAGCGCTCATCGCAAAGCTCGCAATGAGTGCCTTTTGGCGCTTATTGTGAGCCTATCCACTTGTGTATTTCAATTGTCTGGCTTTGCAACAATCACCTTTGGCGGTCATCGCGAAGACAGATATAAAATTACAGTGTAAAATGACAAAAAAATGTGAGTACAGTGAATTAATAAAGTAAAATGAATTAATAAATGAATATACTTTACCTATTTATGTTTAATATGCAGCAATCAATATTCTGAAGAGCTAACAATCTCTTTGGATTTTCCTTCATCTGAAAATGTACAGTTGTAGTGTTGATCATTTGAGGAGAAAGTGTCAGCAATGTGGCAAGTGTGCTGTGTAAATAGGCTGCGCGCACAAGGCCAAACCGTTTGTTTAGGCGGGTAAAGCAGCATTTTAGAATCCTAATGTTATGAGTTGTAAGTAAGTGTTGTAAAATGGCGTATTTTTTCTATGTGTTACTTGGCTCGCGAGCATTTTCCGTCCCTTGTAATGGTATATTTTCTATGTGCTACGTCATACGTCCTTGTCGGTGTTTTCTGCACTTCGGGGTCGTGTAGCCTCGTTTTCATTTTTATCGTCCGCCATTTTTTTTCTGGCTTAGCCGATTTTCATGTGGCGAAACTCCTTAAATTTGACTTTAATTTGCGTGCAACCTCACCCCCAGACATGCCTGCTGTCCACCCGTGCTATGTGTGATGTTTTTGTTATGTTTTCTTTTTCTTTTTTGATGTACGTGTTTCGTCCGTTAAATTCATATTTTTGGGACCTTGTATTTTTTATTTTTCTAAGTCCCACGGGTCGTAATTTTTTTTTGGTGTAAGTCCGTATTTCCAAATTGCGCGCTATTGTTTTTTTTTTTTCTAAGTCCCGTGAGTCGAATATTTTTTTTTTCTCATTCCTGCAGCGTAATTTATTTATTTTTTTTCAAATTCCTGCTTTTCTGGGTTGTCTTTGACCGCGAGTGAGGCGGCGTACAGCCTCCACCTCTGCAAATGCGGACACTCGCTTTGCGAGGTCCGCATTTGCGGCCTGCAATGAGCCGCGCATTTGTGGCCAGAACTGCATCCCTCGCAAATGCACCAAATAGCTCAATAAATAGTCTGTACTATGGTGCCAGACTTCAAATAATCCAATTTCTTTACAAGTGAACAGCAAATCGGAGCAATATCGATTTTGTGAATGTGCTACCATGACCAATACATAGTTACATGGTATTATTATTATTTATTATCTTTTATTTGTATCGCGCCAACATATTCCGTAGCGAAGGTATGTGAGGAGGGGGAGGAAAGTTGAGGTAATTTTGCCAGCCATAAATAGGGAAATGATGGGGGAAGGTGGAGACAGCCAAGCAGGGTATATGAAACAGTTAGAAATTGAAAACAAACAGTTAGAAATGTTTCTATCTGCCAAGGTATAATAACATGCATACAGTAAAGATATTAATAAACATATTGGCCTCTAGGGATGGCGCAATTTCCATAGTCTCCTCCATACCTGTTGAGGTGGTGTGCATGCAGCTCTGAGAATCTCACAGATGTAGCAGGCCTTGAAGCAGAGTGAATGTGCGCTGCTGAGGTGTTGTGAATGCAGCTCTGAGAATCTCACAGATGTAGCAGGCCTTGAAGCAGAGTGAATGTGCACTGCTGAGGTGGTGTGCAGGCAGCTCTGAGAATCTCACAGATGTAGCAGGCTTTGAAGCAGAGTGAATGTGCACTGCTGAGGTGGTGTGCAGGCAGCTCTGAGAATCTGACAGATGTAGCAGGCCTTGAAGCAGAGTGAATTTGCGCTGCTGAGGTGGTGTGCATGCAGCTCTGAGAATCTCACAGATGTAGCAGGCCTTGAAGCAGAGTGAATGTGCACTGCTGAGGTGGTGTGCAGGCAGCTCTGAGAATCTCACAGATGTAGCAGGCCTTGAAGCAGAGTGAATGTGCACTGCTGAGGTGGTGTGCATGCAGCTCTGAGAATCTCACAGATGTAGCAGGCCTTGAAGCAGAGTGAATGTGCACTGCTGAGGTGGTGTGCAGGCAGCTCTGAGAATCTCACAGATGTAGCAGGCCTTGAAGCAGAGTGAATGTGCACTGCTGAGGTGGTGTGCATGCAGCTCTGAGAATCTCACAGATGTAGCAGGCCTTGAAGCAGAGTGAATGTGCACTGCTGAGGTGGTGTGCAGGCAGCTCTGAGAATCTCACAGATGTAGCAGGCCTTGAAGCAGAGTGAATTTGCGCTGCTGAGGTGGTGTGCAGGAAGCTCTGAGAATCTCACAGATGTAGCAGGCCTTAAACCAGAGTGAATGTGCACTGCTGAGGTGGTGTGCATGCAGCTCTGAGAATCTCACAGATGTAGCAGGCCTTGAAGCAGAGTGAATGTGCACTGCTGAGGTGGTGTGCAGGCAGCTCTGAGAATCTCACAGATGTAGCAGGCCTTGAAGCAGAGTGAATGTGCACTGCTGAGGTGGTGTGCAGGCAGCTCTGAGAATCTCACAGATGTAGCAGGCCTTGAAGCAGAGTGAATGTGCACTGCTGAGGTGGTGTGCAGGCAGCTCTGAGAATCTCACAGATGTAGCAGGCCTTGAAGCAGAGTGAATTTGCGCTGCTGAGGTGGTGTGCAGGAAGCTCTGAGAATCTCACAGATGTAGCAGGCCTTGAAGCAGAGTGAATGTGCACTGCTGAGGTGGTGTGCAGGCAGCTCTGAGAATCTCACAGATGTAGCAGGCCTTGAAGCAGAGTGAATGTGCACTGCTGAGGTGGTGTGCAGGCAGCTCTGAGAATCTCACAGATGTAGCAGGCCTTGAAGCAGAGTGAATGTGCACTGCTGAGGTGGTGTGCAGGCAGCTCTGAGAATCTCACAGATGTAGCAGGCCTTGAAGCAGAGTGAATGTGCACTGCTGAGGTGGTGTGCAGGCAGCTCTGAGAATCTTACATAGTAACTGGGGAAGACTTTTAGCCCATCAAGTTCAATCTCTTTAGATCTCTTCTGATCTTTGTAATGTGTGGATTCATTGTTAATTGGTCCAGACAAAGGTAAACAGAACAAAAACCCAAATGAAACATTGACAATGGTCTCATAAAGGGGAAAAAAAGCCTTCCTGACCTCAAATAATCCTCCTCTTGTTTTTCACAATAACAAAGAATTCCCTTTTTTTATTAAAAAACGGTTACCTGTTACGTCTACAAAGGGACCCAAGAAGATCCCAAATTGCACTTAAGTTGTGTTAATGTTACAGTAATGGAAAATAACTTATAGTGCAATTCAAAGCAAAATCTGACATTTTTGTATTCCAATCAACGATTGTACAAGCTTTTTGTAGGTATTGATCCTATTCTAAAAGCTTCCAATGATGTGTCCAGTCAAGTAACCTCCAACCCCGTCTTGAATAGCGCTAAGAACCATTTAGACTGTAAGCTCCTATGAGGGCAGATCCGTTTATACTTCTATACCAGGACGCAGGGCTATCCCTAATGGGGCTCCAGGCGGGACAATTATAAGGTGCCTCATCTTCATTACTCTTTTTATGTGTTTAACAAGTGCAGACGACCCAATTCCTCTACTTCTTATACCTGTCACCTTGGGCTGTTGCCTGAGATGCCTGACGCAAAAAACAGCCCTGCCAGTATGTAAGATCTTATGTATGTAGCACTACAGAATGTGTTGGTAAAAATAGTAACTGCTATTATAATGAGCTATACCATTCCCTATAGAAGCTTATGTGTCAGCAATGTGGCAAATGTGCAGTGTAAATAGGCTGCGTGCGCGAACCAAAGCGTTTGTTTAGTTGCTTTTTAGAATGGTAATGTTATTAGTTGCAAGTTAGTGTTGTAAAATGGCGGCTAGTGTGTATGTTTTATGCGGCTCTCGAGCATTTTCCATCCTTCCTAATAGTGTATTTTGCACCTCGTACGTTCCTGGTTAAAAGTCGTTTGTGTCTGGTGGTGTTTTGCGTGTTTAGGTGTCGTGTAGCCTCGTTTTGTTTTTTGTCGGCCACCATTTTTTTTTTTTTGAGTGCCGAAACTATGCAAATTCGGTTTAAATTTGCATTCCGGCCGTTAACTTTGTATTTTTGCCACCTCAGATTTTTTATTTTTAAGTAGCGCATCTCGTATTTTTTTTTTTTTCTAAGTCCCGCTTTCCTTAGCAAAGTTTTATGGGCCGTAATTTTTCTACACAATTTTGTCAGACTGCTACGGGTCTCGCACTGGGAATTGTATAATTAAGCTTTCTGTTGATCTGTAGTCCTGCGGGTTGTAGG